>LQNK01000882.1:30835-64837 GCA_001586405.1 Phoebis sennae
GAATGTTTAAATAAATATAACGAAACGAAGCACTCTGTTACAGGTTTCTCACCAAAATATCTTCTATATGGTATAGACGATAAAATTATACCGAACGAATTAAAAGAAGAAGTATTACAGAGACAGGAAAAAAGCATTAGAGAATACAATAAAATCACATAATTACAATAAAATACTATTTGAAAAAAAACTTAAAAATTGGGAATTTAACACAGGAGACATGGTATATCTAGAAAATGGAAACAAGTTAAACAGAAAAAAACTGGATAAACTAAAGATTGGACCGTTTAAAATTATTGAAAAGGTTTCGAACACAATTTACAGAATAGATACGGGACATCGGAAAACCGAATCAAACCTGTATCATATCACCAAGCTGATGCCAGCTCCTTCGGCAAAAGGCAATTTGATTCGAGAAGACGATTAATTCAAGAAAATTATACAAATAATTTTCTTTCCTTGATAGGGGAGATATAAAGAGAATAAAGTCTCTTTAGACATATAACTCTTTGGAATATCTTTGATTATCCTTAAGAATAAAATAAATGTCAAAGTGGCGTCACATATAAACAACTGAATGTAGAAATATAATTTTGCTTGTGCTATGTATTAGAATATTATAATAATAAACATTAAATGTCGTTTCTCTTTCAACAGAGCAACGTATTATTGTTTTATTAAATTCCTGAAAATATAAATGTTCTTATATACATACATACTATAGATACACCCAAAATACTATAGACGAACCCATACCCTTCAGCGCCATAGACAATTGCCACAGCCACTGCACCTGTCAGGTCGTCATCGTCATTAATCTCCCGTTCTTATTGAATCAGGGTCAGTCAGGGCCTACGATGACGGGGTTTTCCCGAAGGAGCGGAGTTGACAGGCGATCAATTTGGCAATCAGTGTGGCGGACCAGGAGGTGATGTAGATTACTGATGTGGGATTTTTGTGATAAATGAGATGACGAAAGGTAGATAAGGTAGCAAGTTCTTATGACTTTGAACCAACTTTCAAAAAGAGGAGGTTAATAATTCGACTTCGAATGTTTTTTATGATATTGAGGAAATTATGTAAAGTTTTTCCACACGTTGCATGGAGATGAAGTATTTTACTGATGGGTTTTATAAGGACAAATAAAGAGCTTAGGATATTGGCATATCGAGACGTAATTTGACTAGCCTCCACCCGTGATTGTTGTGTTTATAGGGTTTTCACAACAACAATCGATCAAATTTGGTAGTTTTTATATTGATATTTGAATTGATTTACTCATGCCGGTTCCTATAAACGACGGAACGCCATAGTATAACACAAACGAATGGTTTTAATAACGGGCGGCTCTAATCAACCAATCAGAACCAAGTTTTGGTAGTTATGTTAACGTCACGTTTATTATTGAAACGCTTTTGACTTACGCCTAGTAGGATATTGTACTGTCCGTAAGTAAAACGACTCGTTTTATTTTTATAGGAACTGGGCATCAATCAGACAAAAATATCTGAAATGATTTAGATGAAAGTTTACAAATGTTTGAGCTAATTTAGTTAACAACCCAACACTGAATATTTTATAAGTTAGCCCAGAAAACAAAGCTAGCAGAAGCGAAGCCAGTGTGTCATAAGAGTAATTGGTCTGAGGTATAAACCAAGTGCTTATAATTTTTACTCACCATTTGTGTTCTGACACTATTTTTTATTGTTTTTTTAATTGTAGCGTATGAGAAGAATATTTCAATTAATTTACTTTTAGATGGAAGAGGACATTATTTTTGAATCTGTCAGTTATTTAGTTTTGTACACTAATAATAAGAAGAGGAAAACGTTGTTTATTTATTTGTAATAAATAGGCTCAAAAAAAACTGGGCATATTTTAAAAATTCTCTCACCGTTCGAAAACTATATTATCCACGAGTAACATAGGCTATAATATAGGTGTTATGACATTATGCTACGGGAGCGAAGCCGCACGGAAAAGCTAGTATTAGACATATTATGTTTCTTAATCCTATATTGTGTACTAGATATTTTATGACGTAATATGAAATGAAAGTTTTTTTCTTCATGAACTGAAAATAATCTATTGATATTTCTGAATTGAGGTCACAACCTCGCCGTGATATTTATCACACCCTGCGGAAGTCGCCAGCAAAGTGGTATATTGTGGTGATATTGTTAAAATTTATAATGTTCCCAGAATGGTACTCGAGTATTGCTTCGGCAGGAAATGAGACAAGCGTACCGCGGAGAATAAACCATACTTATATTTATTTTTGTCATTCTTCCATCCGGATGATAGAATTTATTATTGGGCCTTATGTTACGTTAAAAGTATCGTATTTCAGACCCATCCTTGAATTATTTTCATAATAAATAAATGATTTCAGTTATTTAATATCATTCTAATAAATTGTATTTTATGTCTATAGAAACTCGTAAAACAGTCTAACGTCCACTTGACATTACACACTGTTTTTGAACCGTTATTGTATCCTTGGTATGGCTTATATATACGTATCCAGGCCGATTTCGGCCACGGCGACTTAGACCTGCTTAATATTTGTCAGCTCACGCGTCTTCGTTCATGTGCGCGCATGTGGCTGCAGTATCCTAATTTGTTCTTGAACGTGCGAGCACAGATGCTGCACGTGAGGATACCGTTAGTATATGTGTAAATAATATTGGAAGGTGGTTTACTTTTTAAGTTATCCCTTTTACTATTAAGATCGCACCTTCTTTTCCTTTCGAAAGAGCTAATGTAGTCCTTCAGCAAACGTCTCCAGTCAGCTCTATTATTTGCTTGTTCCTCCCAAGAGGAGGGTTCTATGTTGCACTTCTTCATGTGCCTTTTTTGGACGTCTTTAAATCTTAAGAATTGACCGCCTGGATTTCGTTTGCCTTCTTTGAGTTCGGAAAAAAGATGCGCTTAGCGATCCTTTCATCCTTCATCCTGATCAAGTGGCCGCACCATAGCAGCTGACGCTGCATAAGACACGATTCGATGCCATCGATATTCGCTCGCTCCAGAATTTCGGTGTTTCTAATACGATCTGACCATTTAATGTTCATTATGTCCCTTAGACATTTTAGGTGGAACCGATCTAACATGTGAATATGCCTGCGATATGCACACCATGTCTCCGAGGAATACAAAAGGTTTGGGAGAACAATGGCCGTATACACCCTAATTTTAGTCTCTAGTTTTATGTCATGAGATCGGAAAACTTTTTCTCGAAGTCTTCCAAAAGCGGCGGCAGCTGCGGCAATTCTGTTATTAATTTCTGCGTCGAGGTCTCCCTTAGATGTTATGGTGCTGCCAAGGTATTTAAATTTATCGACTTGCTTGAGTGTGTGCCCATTAAGACTTGTTCCAAGTTGTGTATCATTAAAGAAATTAAATATCATTACCTCCGTTTTACTTATACTAATTTTTAAGCCAAATTTTTGACATGATTCGCCAAAACTGGAAATTAGATCTTGTAAGCCTGCAGATGTATCGGAAACAAAACATATGTCATCAGCGTACATCAGTTCAGTAATGATGTCGTAAGAGACCTTCGAATGTGCTCTAAATCTGCCAAGATTAAAAAGCTTACCATCAGTTCGAAAACGGATCTTGATACCCTGCCTGTTGGATTGCAGGGTGTCCTGCACAACATAAGAAAAGTACACGGCGAAAAGGGTTGGTGCAAGCACACAGCCTTGCTTAACTCCGCAAGTCACGGGGAAAAATTGTGATTGTGCGCCTTTAACCGAGACGCAACACTCCATGTCATCGTGTAATAAACGAATCATTCTTACAAATTTTTCCGTACATCCCATCTTTAGTAGAACAGTCCACAGAGCTTCTCGTGGCACACTGTCGAAAGCTTTCTCCAGGTCCACAAAGCACAGATATAATGGTCGATGTTGTTCGCGACTTTTTTCCTGGAGTTGACGAATAGAAAAAAATTGGTTCGCAGGTGCTTCTACCAGGTCGAAATCCAAACTGAGTTTCCGGTAGAGCATTTTCCGATAGTCTCATAAGTCGATTAAGCAATACTCTAGCGAATACCTTACCAGGGACTGACAGAAGGCATACACCTCTATAAGAATTGTAGTTTGACTTATCGCCCTTATTTTTATAAATCGTGCAAATTTTTGATGTTATAAAATCGGCAGGTATCACTTCTTCCTCCCACATTCGGCAAAATAGCTGCCAAACAGTCTTATGCAAATCTTCTCCTCCGTACTTTAACAACTCGCCAGGAAAGTCGTCAATTTCAGCGGCTTTTTTGTTTTTTTGCTGTTTTATAGCGTTAACGACTTCTGAGAGTGATGGTAGATCATCCAATGTGGCCACTTTAGGAAGATCTGCTATCGTGTTTATAAAGTTCATATCAGCTCTCGCATCCACGTTGAGCAAGTTATTGAAGTGGTCTTTCCACACCTTCAGCACTTCATGCTCGTTCGATACCAGCTCTCCTGATTCCTTCGAATTGGCACATTAACACGATTTTGGGTTCCAATAAGTTTCCGCACCTCTCCGAAAAATTCACCAAGTTGGTTGGTATCTGAAAGCCACTGCATGTGATGTGCCTTTTCTCTCCACCAACCGTCTTTAATTGTTCTAGTGAGATGCCTTAGCTCGCCTGAGCTCACTCTGATCCTCTTTTGTATCACCATGTGATTCTGTGCATTGTCTATTTGCTTAACCAATTCCCTGTGCTTTGCTATGGCATCAGTGAGGACGTCCTTATTATCATCAAACCAATCTTCATTCACTCGCACTTTCTGGCCTAGAGTATCCGTGGCCACCTTGATGGTATAAGAGCAAGGATCATTCCATTTTGTGTGAAGGCTACCGTCTTCAATATGTAGTTGAGATGTAAAATTCTTCAAAGTTTGTTCATATATTGCCAGGTATTCCTTGTTTTGGGGTCTATCTAAATTTATATAGAGTTTCTTTGGTGTGCGTGACCTACGGGGAATACGGAGTCGCAGTCCAAGCTTGGCTACTATCAATCTATGATCAGACCAGCACTAAGCCCCTCGCATAACACGCGTTATGCGCACCTGCGATAGGTCCCGCTGTCGAACAATTGCGTAATCTATTAGATGCCAATGCCTGGACCTTGCATACATCCACGTAGCCTTATACTTAGCGGGAAGCCGGAACATGGTGTTTGTGATGGCTAACTGAAATTGAGTACAAAGACTAAGTAGTAGCTGTCCATTGCTGTTCATGTTGCCTATTCCGTGTCTTCCCAGTACTTTGGGCCACGCTTCATAATCGCCTCCAACACGAGCATTGAAGTCACCCAAAAGCAAGATCTGTTCCTTTGGTGGTATACTTGACAAAGTCTGAGTAAGCTCTTCATAAAATTTGTACTTAGCTTCATCAGACCCATCCATGGTGGGCGAGTAAACGCTGATAATGTTAAGGTGATTATTAGTATCTAGCTGTAGTCTTATGGAAGATATTCTGTCCGATATATGTGACGGAAACTCTTCCAATTTATTGGCAATTGTAGTCTTTATCGCAAATCCTACCCCAGATCTTCTAGGTTCATTTATACCGGTCCCTTTCCAGTAAATTGTATATCCACCACCATGCTCAACCAGCTTACCCTCGTCAGCCAGATGTTTTTCGCTTAAGGCAGCTATGTCCACATTATACCGACCCAGCTCACGAGCGATAATGGCAGTTTTACGTTCAGGACATGAGTTATTAGGTCGATCTAATAGTTGGTATGGCTTAACTTTATTAGTAGCATGCGCCCGCATGCGGGGTCCAGGCGATTTCTGTTGCGTATGCCATACAACCTGCATTGGGAAAATCATTTTCACTGGTCGATAGGGCCCTCATTCGATTTGCATGCTAACAGCCCGTACGCGGGGAAATTCCGGATCGATCGAGTTATCGACTAATTAGTTTCATCGGTCGTTTATCTAGTTTTATCGACCAATGTAATTCACTGTTTATCAGCTTGCATGAACCGGCTTTTCGACCTAATGTAATAACGCCATTAAGAATTCAGAATCTTTGAATTTCTATTTAAATAAAAAATACAGACGTATCAATAATAAATATATGTCAATGTTTTTATTTTAATAAATCCGCTCATAATGAAAATTGAAGCAAACAAAAATACGTTTAATTACATAAAGCTGTTTACATTAATGGGATTGGATCCTAAATAAACACAGGTAATGGAATGTTATGAGGCAAGTAATCGGGTTAGAAAATTCTTGAAAATTTGGACCGACTGAAAATTGTTATCTCTTGATATTGGTCGGCCATTACGAGAAGAAGGGTCATGAAATAATACAAATTAATACTTCTAACGAATCCTACTTTATAAATGTGAAAGTTTGTGAGGATGTATTTGATGATTTCACGCACAAATTGCTGAACTGATTGTGATGAAGCCTGGTATACATATAGATAAGGGTACAGAATAATATAAAGGCTACTTTTAATCCATACAATTCCTTTCAAAAATAAGCAGCCTTCCGGGACGGCTTTTTGTAAGCATGTAAAAGTCAATCGCACTCACCACGTTTACACACACTACAACTAGTTCTTTCACGCAGCTTCACATCCGAATAGAATAGAATAGAATAGAAAATATTTTTATTCATGTAAACTTTTTACAAAGTACTTATGAATAGTCATTTTTTAAGTTACCACCGGTTCGGAAAGTCGTTTCTCGAGAAGATACCGGCAAGAAACTCGATAGTTACTCTTTTAAAATATGTGGTTTATTTTACAAATATAAGTATAAACTGTACAATCGTTGGCCGCCTAACAACTGTCCTGTTTTGAATTAGCTGATACATGCCATGAATGTTTATCCTCAATATATTCTTCAATAGTATAATACGCCTTTTTAATTAGGGTTGATTTTATAAAAGATTTAAGTTTATCCAACGGTAGCTTCGTCACGTTATCTGGTAGTTTATTATAAAATCGGATACCCTGACCTAAAAAGGAATTTTTAATCTTATGTAGCCGAAAAGTTGGAACGATTAATTTATTTTTAAATCGTGTATTATACGTATGCCTATCACCTTTAGTCGAGTACAAATTAACATTTTTATGCACATACATAATATTACAGTAAATGTACAGTGACGCGACTGTTAGAATACCGCTGTTTTTGAAATGTTCCCTCAAAGATTCCCTAGATCCTAAGTTATAAATAGCACGTACCGCCCTTTTTTGTAAAATAAATATAGATTGAATATCTGCTGCTTTACCCCAAAGCATAATCCCGTAGGACAAGATACTGTGAAAGTAACTAAAGTACACAATTCTTGCCGTATTCGCATCTGTTAATTGTCTTATTTTTCTAACTGCATATGCAGCAGAACTGAGCTTTGATGCTATAGATGAAATATGCACACCCCATTGAATTTTTTCATCTAATGTTATACCTAGAAAGGTGGTTGATTCCACTAAAGATAACTCGTTTCCATTAAGGATAATTTTTCTATCCAGTCGTTTCACGTTTGGCAAAAGAAATTCTATACATTTCGTCTTTTTTGCATTTAGCAATAAATTATTGGCTGTAAACCAATTCGAAACATGTTGGAGTGCACTATTTACGTCGTCAAGATTATTGTCATGTCTATCAACCTTAAAAATCAAGGAAGTGTCATCGGCAAATAGTACAATCTCACAAAATTTAGTGATATTAAATGGTAAATCATTAATATACACCAAAAACAGGAATGGGCCCAATATAGATCCCTGTGGAACACCCATTTTCATTACTGATCCCTGAGATTTCTTACCATCCAAAGAAACTGTTTGTATTCTATTTGTTAAATATGATGCAATTAGTTTCTGCGCTGCGTTCTTGATACCATAGTAGTGGAGCTTTCGTAGCAAAGTTGTATGCTCAACACAATCAAACGCTTTCGATAAATCACAAAAAATACCAATTGCATTCTTTCCGTCTTCCCAAGCTTGATATATATGTTTGAGAAGTTCCACACCAGCATCACCGAAGCATAATATTATATTATAACATATATTTATCAGGGATAATGTAGGACTCAAATGGTAAAACAATTTTTCATACCAGTTCAGTAGTTTTTTTTATGAGTGACAGGCAGGGACCACGAGCCCACCTGATGGTAAGTGGTACTGTGGTCTAACGGCCGTTTTCAATATTCTATCTATCCCTTGTTTTGCTTACCAAAGTCAGACAAATCTATCTATTTGTACTTACTTTGATTTCAATACGCTGTCGACGAATAGCCTTTGTTAAGACTTTTGACAATCAAATGTAATTTAATCTGAGATTACAATCTATCCATAATCTTAGATACATTATTGAAAACTGCCGTTAGTGGCATCATACCTACCTGTAAGATAGCCATTCACTCTCGCCACAGATACTCTCACTCTCGTCATATCCAGGTTGTAATTAGGAGGAAACACAGTTTCGGAGCGTATTCAATTCAAACAAACAAAACATTAAATCTGTCTTTGATAATATTTATCTACAATCAGTTATTTCAATTAAATTAAAAAATTGGCAACACGCAAAGTCCATTAATTAAATTAAACTAGTTAATTAATGGTTTTGGGCCACCGATCCGCACGGGAAGTGAATGCGAGGCACTAAGTGGATGCGTATGAAAATAATTATATATTCTCTTTGTCTGATGGTTGTTTGAAACAGAATTAATAAATTAAAGCTAAAATTAATGTGCCATTTTACAAGACGACTCTGGCGTATGTACGTACGTACGTTTGTTTTTTTGGTTGTAATGAATAGACTCAAAAACGACTGGACCGATTTCAGTAATTCTTTCACTTTCGAAAGCTAAGTTATCCAAATATATTACACACATAGGCTATATATATTGTACATATAACATTATGCTACGTGAGCAAAGCTGGAGCGAAGCTGCGCGTATCAGCTAGTGAAATGTCCCGCTGCTTTGCTCGCGTGGACATACAGAAAAAAATTCAAACCAAGGTTTTGGGTCTATAAAACATACATATTGCGTAGCAAATATTCTTTTTTAAAAATATTCAATGTACAGAAATTTCAGGTAACTGTATTATTACATGTATAGATTGATGTTACAGTGGTTACAATTCAATCATAACCCTTTATATTACAAGGTATTTTTTTAGGTAGATTCTGCATTGTTAATTCACACTACTTCGATGCACAATATTCATAAGAGGGATTTAGCTCTTTCGCTTCAGACAATATATAATACTATTTCTTACTATTTTCACGATCACTTGCCCACGCTGTAAGTGGTTAATTCTTCTGAATAATACTCGTACACGCGAGATTAAACAAAATTGCTTTTTAAAATTAGTTTTTCCCGATCGCGGCCAGTCCAATTAGTGGACGATTTAGCTCTTTTACCTGATTTTTCATTAGTGTAGTCTACTGTCCTTGTGTAGTCTCCATCAGTTTGGTTTAATGCTTTTATTGATTGAATTAATCTCAAACAATAAAATTCCACGTAGTGTGACAGAATTCAATAAACATCAATCAGCAATCCCTCTTTAATGATTATAATATAGATATTGTTAATTTGTAAAATTGGCGTATGGCGTATTGTTATACTTTAGAATAAGAAAGCAAATTGTAAGCTGTGAAGTTTTCAGATTTTATAAATAAACATAAATTGGAGAATTATATAAAAAACGTATTAGTTCTTAAAGATTATTGTACACTAAATGAATACATGGAAGATAAAAATCCATGGAATATGGATGATTATTGACTGGGCTTGATCATCTAGACTCTGTGACATTATGCGCTTGTCAGTGGCTGATAATAAAGGCGATCTTAGCTAGTAATGTATGTCACAGATAGTACATCACCATAAAAATCATTATAAAAACACGTATCACAAACCAATACCCCATAAGTGTAAGAGGTTAATTGTTCCGAATACACGCGAGATTAAACATGGTTTCATTTGTTTTTCCCGAGAGCGGGCAGTCCAATTAGTGTGCGATTGTAACCTTCAGCTGGTTCTCTGTTGGAAATAATGCTTTTATTGATGGACCAGATAATAGAAATGACTTTAACGTAGGTACTTGCTACCGTACCGTACTACTAACGTAACGTAGGTAGCATCGTTTTTGCACTCCGTTTGTAAAATTTCTCTAAGAGCTAACCTAAGAGTAGAATTGAACGTTTTGCTTTTTATACGTCTTTCATGGAAGAAGAATAATAAGAAGATGGGATATAACATGGTTCTTTTAAGCGCTTTTTTTATATTTTAAATGAAATTGCCATAAATTAACTTATTTCGATGTTAAGTATTGACTTGAGATTTGTATAATTAAAATCTATATTATGTTTTCTCTTAATTTTTAAAATTATAACTAGTGACAAATACACACACACATTTAAACTATCTTAGGATGATATAATTTGACTGGGTGATACAATAAAATTACTTTGACATAAATGATTTACTCATATATTTTTATTTTGGATAATTTTTAACGTAAACATATGGACATGAAAATGCCTGAATAAATCCAATTGTTGCATAAGATCGCCTTAATCTGTGGTTATAATGTTAATTTAGTTTATCTAGTATAATAACATCACTGCAGCGATCATTAAAATTATAATTTGGAAACTCGTGCAAACAGTTAAAGCTAAAACTAAATTTGTGAAATGAAATATAAATTTGACATTTAACACCGAGTTTAAGTTTTGCAATTACAAGTTTTCAGCTTTCAACGTTACACAAAAGCTTTAAATTAATATTTATTATTTAATTTGTCTCTTTATTTATGCATCGTTTATGTATTGAATATAATTAAACAGGGTGTGTAATGAGTGAAGCATCTCTTGGGATGATAGCTGAGCTAATAATCTATCAAAAAAAAATATATTATGTTCAACCAAAATATCACAGTTTTTGAGATATTGAAGATTTTGTAGTTTTTTTTTTAAATGTTGACGTTGCCCAATGTTTTAACGAAAGAAGAAGTTTAAAGGTTAATAAACACGCACATACATACTCACAAACTTTTGCAACTTTCTTTTTTATAATATTAGTGGAATCGACAGAATTATATTAACACTAGGTGATCTATAATCCAATAAAAAATCTTATCACTTTATCCAATTAAAAATTATCCTTAATGCAGCATCAAAAAAAAATACAAAATACTTATAATGTCACCTAATCCAAAGTCGCACAATATAAAATAAAGGGTACTTAGATATTTCGTATACTTGTAAGGATACTTTATTTCTTGCAAGCTATTTACAATTTACATACTTAGGTTTATTTTTATCTCAAGGGATCCAAACATAAGAATTTGGTCTTTCGTAACGCACTTCAAATACGAGATTACAATCGGTTCCCAAACGATTTTCAATAAATGGACCAACGATGCGATGAATAATTCATGAGTGTTTAAGACCTCTGTGTTTCCTGGGATTGTGGATAGTGATCATTATGGTCTTCTGCGAGTAATTCTTTTATACAGTTGCGATAGTAAAACACCAATATAGTTTGTTTTGTTGAAAATGTTTGTGAAGGAAGATATTCTTATACTTATTTATTTCTTTTAGTGTAGAAAATAACTTTTTCTAGAATAACTGTCGGTGCAAATTCTTGTTAAATTGAAAAAAGGTAAATGCACAGTCTTTGTATAAATTTCAACAAAAATAAAATAAAAGTTATTTTCCATTTTTTAGTGTGAGGAAATCGGTTCTATTTTTGGTAAAAAGTTATTATTTTTCCACTTTCAGTGACCTGTGAAGGGTTATCACATCAGTACTAGTCACAATTCAGCCTTAAGTTAGAGTTTAATGGGTATTTACATCATTAAACCTTAACAGCAGAGCTTATTTTATTGATTTTAGAGGAGTTCCCTGGCATATCTTCCACATGGATGATCAGACTTGAAAAAAATTTCTATGAGACGATACTGACAGTACTCTTTCGATTGCAAAAAGAATTTTTCAAATCAAACTATAAATGCCGAAGATATGCGGTAGCATATATAAAAAAAGTCGTATTGAGAACCTTTGTGAAAGTCTTTTAAAAAGAAAAATAAAACAACCTTTTATTCATATCATTAACGCAAATATAATCCGAATTATTAAATCTTAGATACACGTGGAGATAAAGTATTACAGCGCTGTTCTTATATCTGCGAACGATACAGGTCGAGTGTTTCTATTGAGTTGTGTGTCAATATTAGTACGGTAATGCAAATATACGGATTGGAAACGAAATCGGGCCAAGCGATACACAATTTGATATTCGATGACAATGTACTTACAAGGAGGAATTTTGTATTGCCACTGAAAGAAACTTTGATACTATAGATTTTACTCAAGGAATTTTACGAAGGATAAAAAGCTACCTTCAAATATTTTCGAATATTCGCTTGCCATAACCGGGAATTGAACTGACTAAGATTTTTAAATGCCCTTTACTTCTATCGCATCGATCGGAAGAGTCAATTAAAAGGAAGAAATCTATTAAACATAATTGATAAATCAAATGAAAGGGAAACCCCAAGTCCCCATATTTAAAATACCTCATACACCTAATCTGCGATCTTTTAGGAAATTTTCAGGAATCTTTGAATAGAGTTACCTTTCCGAACAAATAAACTAATGTTTTCTTTAAGTATTTTTTACCGTCAGTATTAGAAATATATCTTTATTGGCATTACAAATTACAATTATAATAAATATATACAATAACGTATGTGAATAGTTGTTCCAAATCAATATTTTCTGTCTTTCTTTCTAAATATTGAATTGATTTACATTCATAACTTCCAGGAACACACAGACTAATTCCTCCTACGTTCAGAGAAACCAGCAACTAATTTTGGAACTTAGTTATCCATTACCTGCAAAGCAAAGCTGGCTACAACTCAAATAAGACCAGTTTACACGCCAAATACCTTCACAAAGCTATTTGACTTGCGTTACGTGCTTTATACACCCACACTTTGCTTTCAATCGAGTTACGCCCACTTCCTATTAAAATAAATGGAAAAAGCAATGATATGTTATATGCATACACCTTCAAAAAATGCAACCCGTCATCTTTTGACAATAACTTCATAGTTGACAAACATTACTGGATACAGATTTTGATGAAATTTGTACTCAGGTAGGCTTTAAATCCAATTAAAAGTCTACCTTTGTACATTAAAATCTGTGATTAGGTGATAGAAATTTTATCGGAATTTAAGCGGGAAATTTTTATAAATCTAAATTACTTCAAGAACAAGTGAAGCCACGTGGCGCTGCTCGTTTGCAAATTATTAGTGCATTTATTGTGATTGTATACTAAATTGAAGTTAATTATTCTCCGGTATACGCTAACAAAGTTGCAACAGTTAGGAAGACGTACATCCTAAATAACTGTACAGATGGTATTAAATTCTGGGGATATTTCGCAGATGGTCCTGTTGGCACAATCCTACTAATAGAATGTTTGGGCAAAAGTGAGGATGTATGTTATGTTATGTTACTCTTTCTTGCAAAAACTACTGAACCGATTATGATGAAACTTGGTATATAGGCAAGGGTGCAGAATAACATATGTAAAGGCTATTTTTCATTCCGAAGTTGCCACGGGATCAGAAGTTACGCAGGTGAATCCGCGGGTTGCGGCTAGTTATTTATATGCCGTCTGTACATTAAATTACCGCCTCGTTAGACCATTAGTTACTAGCTCTTAAATATAAATCGACCAGTGAAACGGATATTAACATCCACTTTATGCTCCTAACAGGCTGAAGGCAAATGTACCGTACATTTGCCTTCAGCCTGTTTCAGTTCTAGAATTGGATAAGTACTTTCATTAATTAATATGAATAAAGACTTTTCTTTCTCTAATTATTAGAAAGAAAGACAATATTTATATTAAGTAATATATTGTCTACCCCCCCCTCAACTCTCGCAAATAAATATCGTTCGAACTTTGGAAAAATAATGTAATTTACTTTGGAAGTTCAACATAAAGTGATTAAAAACAGATAAAGAAGTATACTTGTCCTATTTGGGAAAACTCCAGATGTGCAAATAAACATTGTAAAAGACACGCTTTAGGAATGAATTGAGTCTCGATTCCGTAGATTGATTTTCTAATTTATTTTATTGCTATATAGATTTGGATTCTAAAAGGACCAATAAAACAAGTTTTTCGCTAAATTTAGGGGATTACCGATTGTTCCTCTAGTTTGACATAACACATCACGAGGGTTTCGAAATTTTCAAATTCCTAAGGGACTCCCTTAGGCATTTCGCCAGCCTAGGCGAACCTTTTGTTCACCTGTAACGTCCGCATTAAACGCTTAGAAAAAAAATTACAGTGACAGTCGAGTCTTGGTCTTCGAACGTCTTATTCACGACCCATCAACTAGAAGTCAATAGATTATTAATAATAAAAAAAATAATTTCAACTCTATTAGCCAGGTGTATAGAATCATAGTACATTTCAATAACGAACAACATAATAGCTGACAAAATAAAAACTAGCAAAGTAAATAATACTTTTTTTATATTGCTACTTTGATGCATATCAACTTGTGTTACTAAAGTTTCAATTCCAGGGCAAATGGAAATGGATTTCATTTTTAAGATAGCCAGGGCTACACTCATCATTCATTCATGTATCACAAAAATTGGTTAATTATTTTTTGATTCCATATTATCTTGTTAAATCTTTGTAGCATCATTACCTACCCTTTGTTATTACAAGTGTGTTATTTTGTATGAAAACCATCATCTCGATTTATGAGCTGTTTATTACATCATGCGCCATAATTTCCTGTTGCCATGTGTAGACACGTCTTCAAAGATTGTGGTTATTAGCTAATTTATATTAACTTGTAATTTAACAAGAGTTTAAACATAAGTTAATAATAAGTTCACATAATATAGCATACGTAATCATAAACAATACTTGTAGTCCACTCAATTTAGCGATTAACCTCCGAAGGAGAGTTAATAAGCTAAATATTTTTATAAACCTTTATTGTGGCGTTCTAAAAGCTGCATCAAAGGTCTCATATAATGTCGTGTTTGCATCAGAAGTTATATGAGGTCAAAGGTCATAAAAAATAGTATTTCGCGATTATCTCAGTTTCTATTGCTCCAATGGTGTTAACATCTATTATAAAAATTGTAGAGCATAAAATTTAGGATCAATTTCATTTGAATCTTTTTTTCATACGCTCAATCGTTTACCGTGAATGTTAATTCACGGTTTCCATTCCGATTCCGTTTTTTCAAAATTGACGGTAACCCGTCAATTTTGAATAATTTGTATTATTTTACAAATAATATATTATATTTCACAACATTATAATAAACTTTTGAGACAGCTTTTACAATTGCAAAATAAAGTTGGCTTATTACCTTTCATTCCAAGATTAAGCCCTTTTTTATGCTAAATTGATTGTGTAAGTAGTGGAGGAACACTATGCAAAGTAAGACATTGACTCAATGCGTTCCAAAAGGCAAGACGTATAGATTAGATTTTACTTGATCTACGTAACGCATACACTGCCCAACAATAGAGAGTTCTATTTATAATGGCGACTCATCTAACCAAGGGCATACACTTTCTTCATTAATGTAAGAACCTCAATTATTCACGAAAAGTGTTCTTAAAATACTTCGCCCGTACACGTATTCTGAGACTGTTTACAGAGAGCTGTGGGCAGGTTGTAAACATTTATCTTGACCACAGACTGTACAAGAAAATAGACATACGAGATAATCTGTAAGCGAAAAACTACTAATTACTAGTGTTTGTAACATTTATTTACAGTAACCGTCAATGTCCTGATAGAATAATACAGTGGTGCCATCTATGTAATTGATTGTAGAATATTATTTTGTATTTAGTCTTGAATTTTTAAAGAATCAAATACATTAGTTAACCTTGCATAGTATTTAATATTGTTATTAATTATTATTGGAAATTTTCATAAAACTAGCGCCGTATCTGTTGTTTATGATATTGTCACTTACCCTCTCTTAAAAAGTGTGTCATTATTTTATAAAATAAGTTGTAAGGGTTGTATAATGTATTGGCCACTTACTGTAACGAAACATTGCATAATAAACATTTACGTGCAAGTGCTGTATATCATTGGAAATAATTCCTTACAATACTTACGCACAAACCTTTTGGTGTTCCAAAGGATACAAATTGCCTCATGTTATAAGATAATACATAGTATTACTATAGGAACAGAAGCGGCACCTTTCCCCTCCTTTAAAAAATTGTATAGTTTTAACTTCAAAAGACTCAAAGCAGTTACTTTTGAATTTATTTAATATTTCTTAAACTTTCCAATTAACTGCAGTAAACATTTCCAGAATTATTATTTGCAAACGTTTGAAATAAACGGGAACGGAAAGCTCGGGAGATTCATCGATCAAAGGTCGAGCTTTCGAGTGAATTCTTCAATTGAACGCTAAAATTATTCTAACAACGTCTTTTAAACTATAATAAAATATTAATTTGTAAAAGAAAACACTTTACTACGCTCTACTCACAGGTTATAGAATAAAAGGCAGATGGAGTGTTCGCAAGACTAGAGTGAGGGTAACTACACATACGTACACGTGCATTTGTGTGAGTGAAATTTGAAAATTTCGAAGCCCTCGTGATGTGTTATGTCACACTGGACGAACATTTTTGTATTTGCTTTTGAGCGTCACTCGAGTCTTCGGCCGCACTCCATCTGCCTTTTATTTTCTAATCTGTTTCTCTACTAGTAATAATAATAATGTCTTTGTGACAGTTTCATGCAACGATTGTATGTTAATATAGTGTTAATATTATCAAAATGGACACTAGATCAATGTATATACCGACTTCCCTTCATAAACCACCTCGATTACGTTTGACAATTTACGAGCTATCACTGTGAACGATGTTGAATTTTCATTTTGACAATAGCAACACTATAAAACATCTCTACGGCAATTATTCAACATTTATTTATCTGCATTTTCGATAATTATTTTATATGTGATTCGGAAGTTTTTATAATAAAGATCTCTGAAACTTTATTCGGATAATATGCTACATAATTTATAGTGGGAGTTTATAGATGAAATTTTTTTTTATACAACTCCAACTTTTTACATGAATTGGGTTATGCATCGGTGAAGATACAACCTTCTACAGATAATTAGTATTTAAATAGTAGAATGTAACTTTTTTTCATTTAACATGCAAAATTACAAGCGTTCATGTGTGAATTTGTATATGCAACAAAACAACGAAAATATGAGAAATAGCTGTGCCAAATATTCGGCACGGTTAAATTAAACCTTATAGTATTCAGTATTCGGTTATTCGATGAAACCAGGCTTCAACGCCTCACTACTTAAAAGCAATTAAATCTTACACTCCAGTAGTTCACATATGTAAATTATATTAATTATCCAAAGTACACTATCCATTCGTAAATTACGTCTAGACAACGTTTTACTCTCGTCTCGTCGAATTAATTTAGTGCCGAATAAAACGACGCTTAGAAAATAAACCCCGCTATATATACGAGTATATCATTTCGTCTCATTCATTTCATTATTTATATTGCTTCGGATACTATCTTATTATTTCGTACAATTCGTTTCTCGTTCTAAAGAAAAGAGTCTAGCGTTTTTTCTGATAGTTGCAAATAATTCATTGTTTTAATAATATTTACTTTAATAAACATGCAAAATATCCCAAGGGCTTTGTAATTTTTTAAAAAACATATGTCGTCCGTGGGAATAGTTAGCGTCACTCGAGTCTTCGACCCAGTCCACCTGCCTTTTATTCTCTTACCTCTGAGAACAACTATACTATTACTTTGTCTAACATTTTCATAATAATCCCTTTCACCACGCCCATAACCGACAAAGCTAAAAACACGAAAATATAATTGTAAGCCACAGAATATTCTTTGTTATCCTTGTAATGTATTCAATCAAATATTCCATTGAACAAATAGCGAGAAATCTTGTCTCGATTTCTTAAGCTCGGTCTGCGCACTTCCAATATTTTTTATGTACAATCTCAATAAAAAGTCGCATAAATACCACTAAATTCGCTTGTAAACGACCTCGGTAGCATTTTATTATCAGGCATTATTAAAAAAATACCTTACATTTTTTGTACCAGCTATGCCCCACGGTTCCACTAGTGTATATAGCCCCCTCTCGTGGGATAAAAGTATTCTTCCTTCTCTTGATCAAAGTCAAAGTCAAAATGTTTGTTTTCCAAATCGCCTTCCTTCGAGGCGCTTTTAGGTAGGTCCTACGCTATCTCCCTGTAAATTTTCTGCCGAATTGGTCCAGCAGATCTCGAGTTATAAGTGTTATAAGAAATCCACCATTGTTTTATATACATAGATTAATTGTATTTCATGTTGCCAGATCAAAAGTTTCAAACTTCAACGCAATCGAGTTTTGAATTAGATTGGAACCAAAAGCTTTATATACATATATTTTAAAAATTAAATTGAGTATTAACATACTGAAATAAATTAAGTCAATTATTTGAATTTATAACCTGATAACTTTAATTAAGCGGTATCTGTACTGTAACATATAGTAGCTATCTATAACATCTTTTTAATTTAATTAATTTCTTGCATTTAAAATAACTATTTACTGATTTATAAGCGACCAATCAAAATTCATGAAGCTGGTTTCTTAATTATAATATGACGAGATTCTTTGTGTGTATTATACACGTGCAATAAAACAGTAATATTTATAAATTCAGGTAACGTACAAATTGGGAGATTATTAAAAAATCGAGTCTAGCAACTATGTGTGGCACGGCACACACGATTGAAAAGCTTTTGCGTCCAACATCCTATTTAAGTATGTATTATTTTATATTAATTATATATCATACACATATTTTTATGTCTTATTATTTTATATATATGTATTGGTATATAGAGATAACACAGAATTTCTGTTTTTCCATTTATTAACGTAACTATATTGTGTTTACCAAGAAAACGCTATGATGTAATCGTATATCAATGGAACCACCAATTAAGATGTAAAATGTAGCAAATTTCTTGGAAATGTTTTTGTATTTGTATACCACATGACGCGCTTCTAACAACATGATTTCACTTTGTGCTTAGTTCCATTGAATATCGTCGTGCTGGTAAAATCCTCACTTTGTGCCGACGTTCTGCTTTGAAAGGTAACAAATACGGTGAAAACCCGGTGCAATGTGAAATAAGTGAGAGATTTACACATTTTGAAATGACGATGAAGTTTTTTTACGTTAAACCTCGTAATGAATATGAACACCTGGGACTATGATTAAGTATAAAATGCTAATAAATAATTGTTGTTCTGATGATTGTTATTTTACAGTGAATCAACGTGGCTGAAATTTCTGGATCAAGTAAAGTTAACAACAGTACATATTGTGATAATCGATACTATTTATTTTTCCATGTCAGCATAGTATTATATTATCTGTGACATGTCGAATCCTACTTCAAGATTCTAAGACAGCCCTGAGGTTTTTACTTTATTCATATGACTAGCATTCCGCCCTCGGCTTCGCACGCGTGGGCTACTAATTTCTGTATTTTTTAGAGGAGCACAACAAAAGTTTAAAAAAAATTACGATCGCAGGACCAGTGATGTATGTGCATATCTATAGTTTTGTTTTTTTATAATTTTCTATGGAAATAGGTTTGACCAAAATCTCACAGTGCGCGCGACTCTTCAAAATACAAAAAAATTTTGCCCACGCGAGCAAAGCCGCGGGTGGAGAGTAAGTTATTTTTAGAAGGTTTTTGAGAATATATTAAGTGTTTTAACGTCTTAATCTACACGTTAAGAGTATAAAAAGGCATGTCCGCAACTCAGCCAAAATCTCATATTATCACGTGGTATGACATTTTCACTACTTAAGAAGCGTATATCATAAAAAATATTTATTTTAGCAAAAAATGCATTGAGAAACCTGAGTTCCATTTTTAAAGACTTATCCAATGACACCTCATTTAATGATGAATTCGCGAATTTATTTTTTTACCCTCCGTTTACATATTGTATGGAGAGCCACCCCTAGAAAGATTTTTCAAATAAAATGTAGCCTATAAGTTGCACCTAATATTGGTCTATCAGCATGTGAAATTTTATAAAAGTCTGCCCAGTGGTTATTACGTGATTGACGCACATACAAACAGATAAAATGATAAACAGACAAAAAGAAAAAAATCTAAGCATGGTTTTGGTATCTATAGAACACACATATTGCATACCAATTACTCTTTTTGAAAAATATTCAATGTACAGAAATGGTTCGGTTAATGTTTTATTCTCTTCAAAATACCGAAAATTGTAGTCCACGCGAGCGAAGCCGCGGGCGGAGAGTTAGTTATATTTCGAAGTCTTTTAAGAATTTATTGAGTGTTTTTAACGTCTTAATCTACACGTTAAGGGTATAAAATGGCATGTCCGCAACTCAACCAAAATCTCACATTGCCACGTGGTATGACATTTTCACGATTTTAGAAGCGTATATCATAAAAAATATTTATTTTAGCAGAAAACGCATTTAGAAACCTTGATATCATTTTTAAAGACCTTTCCAATGAAACCTCGCTCAATGATGTATTCGTGAATTTATTTTTTTACCCTCCGTTTACATGTATGGAGAGCCACCCCTAAAAATATTTTTTTCGAATAAAATGTAGCCTATAATTTGCACCTAATATTGGCCTATCAGCATGTGAAATTTTATCAAAATCTGCCAAGTGGTTATTACGTGATTGACGCACATACAAACAGATAAACAGACAAACACAAAAAAAAATTCTAAACATGGTTTTGGTTTCTATAGAACATACATATTGCATACCAACTACTCTTTTTGAAAAATATTTAATGTACAGAAATGGTTCGGTTACTGTTTTATTATATGTATAGATTTACCAGTTTCAATCATCAAGTGTGAGAAAAATAATCTTAGAAGTAAAATTTAAACTACATTATAAAATATTGTTAATGAGATATAAGTCATTGAAAAACGTAGTTAAATTCTTTGGTCAAAATTTTGATTCTCATTCACATTGGAAAAGTCATATTAATGAACTATCAAATAAATTTAATTGCTTTGTATTTGATCTAAAATCGAATACAAATAATTCCATCAAAAGAAACTGCAATAAGAGCCTATCATGGGTATGTACAATTTAACCTACTATATGGTGTCATTATATGAGACCGTAGCTACTACCGGTGTGAATATTATATTAAATAATTAACAAATTGTATTAAATATATTGCAAAATAATTTCAGTTATTTTTTTTAGATTTAAAATTGAAACCAATATGCAATGCAAATAAACGATTTTAATTTGATTTGATGTTTCGTATAAAATATACTACAAACTCACATGCCCATCATTGTTATACTCAAATACTAGCTTCTCACATACTCTTAAGGACCCTACTTCAAGATCCCAAGATATCCCTGAGGCTAAAACGATACTACAAAGGTTTTACATTCCTCCATATATTTGCCCGAGGGATTCCATACGATATCAGATTTCGTAAATCGATGTTAGAACTCGTTAAGGCGTTTATTATGACGATTCCGCAACCCAATAACGTGTACTGTAATGGCATTTCGCGCGATTTCATATGCCGTAATGCTAATATTAAAAACGTGTCTTATTATCTTGGATGAAGCTGTTACTTATAATTGGAAGGGATTTATTACAGTTTCATTAGTCTTTCAAACCCGGTTTGGTCCAATTGAATTGTTTTTTTATGGCAGAACAGGCAAAGGAGCAAGTGGGTCACCTGATGTTAAGTGATCACCGCCGCCCATGAACACCTGAAACATCGGCGGTATCACAGGTTTTATAGTGGTATAGTGGATAGCTGTATCTCTATTGTACCAATTTGCTGATGGATTGTGAAAAGAATAAAACTAAAAGGGAATCACTGATTGGGGAATTTAAATTAAATGTTATGATGTTGGTCTGATTTGTTTCATTTTATCGAGTCCGTAGTCAAAATTAGCGAAAAAATTTTGTAGTTTGGTAAAAAATTCCTTGTCTGTGATTTTAATTATTAGATTAGTTTCATATTACTTTTTAGGTTACGATGGGGTTGACGTATCCAAGAGGATAAAAACTCCTTTAAAAATATAGATTTAAAAAATCTTTCTTGTACCAAAGTAGCTCGATGCAACGGTTAAAAATATTTGCATTTCAAGCTTTTTGATTTTCAATTGATTATCTACTAATTTATGTACATTGTATTGTATAAAAAGTATTTTAAAATAAATGAGATACGTTTGTGAGTTGTCTGCAATATAAACAAGGCTTAGTTTGGCACTGTCTTGAAAATAAATAAAAATGAATCTCTATATCTGCGATTTATTTATAATAATCTAAAAGGTTAATAAGGTTTTTCCCTCAAATATAATCTGGGCTTATTCAAATCAATGTAAATAGGCATTTATAAAAAAGCATGTTCCACCTTAGACCGCGTTCTCGCTTACCATCAGGTGAAACTACAGTGAAATGCTTATTTAATCTTATATAAAAATATATATATCATCAAGTAGGCAGTAAGCAGACGCCAGATACCATACAATAGATGCCTCGGAAATCACGCGGTAAACCGACCTCGGTTTAAGACATTCCGAACTTGACGTTAGGATTGGCAATATTTGGTGTCTATAAGATGAAGAGAAATGCGAAAAAAGTATGTGATTCGAATAAATGTTATGTATATTGACAGCTACTCTATATGACTTTATCTTGCAAACATTATTAAAGATTTGTTTTCATTGTAAAACTAGCCGTTCCCTTAGGGAAATAGCAATTTAATGGTGAAACAATTTTTAAAAATCATGTGTAAAGTTTTGTGGGAAAAAGTTCTTGCGTTTGTTATAAATACTCTCCTTTTTAAATAAAATACATTTTAAAAAGATTTTATACCCGCTTTATTCTACATTATAAACATACCTACTACTACTACATATTAAAACTCAAATGTTTCCTGTATATTTCCGGAATGCCTCTGCTTATTTCCAATTAATAGCCAATCAAAAAGAAACAGCAATTTTCACACATATTTTTCGCATCAATTAAAAGAGAAATGCCATTTACACAACATCAAGTTTGCTCTAAATATTCACAGAATAGTTCAACGCTAAATCTTATAAACCATAAATTATTAATATGCAACAGATAATGTATGTGGAAATCGAACATCGGGAAAATTAGGTCAGAGGTCGGAGCGCACCTAATTATAACATCTTCGTATCAGCTTAACAGCATATAACATGAGACTATCGAATTTGGGCAGAGACTGAATGACCCAAAAAATAAAGTATCTTTAAATTGCGGTATGACATCATACCGAAAAATAACGGTTACCGCTCTATTTCAATATCCAAATTTATTTGGGTTCCTCAATTTTTTGTGTAATATAAAGAGGTACATAAATGTATGAAAGAGACGGATATTTACCGCGCATTCATTCACGTCCAGTCCAGTACAAAGTTTCTCATCAATTTGCGTTTACGGTACCGTTCTCGGTATTCGTTTACCTTTATTTTATTTTGAGCCTGTAATGTCCCACTGCTGGGCAAAGGCCTCCCTTTCCCTCTTCCAATCCTTCCTGTTTTCGGCTATAGTGGTCCAGTCTTTTTGAAATGAGTCAAGTTTGTTCTCCTCTCCTTTTGGGCATGCCACGCTGCCGTCGTCCCTTGTTGTTTATTTTATTAATGTACACTTATTCTATACCGATACCGTAACCGCTCTCAGTCCCTGATTTTGGGGTACAATTCCCAGGTTCGCACCGATTCGATTTGCACGAGACGAACTAATTTCCAGAAATTCAAGCGGTTAGATTTATGTGTGAGTGCGACGTTAAATGCTAATGAATCTCTGAATTTCTCCATACTTCTATGATAATATTATAAAGACGAAAGATTTGATTTGAATAGGCCCCGAAACTACAGAACCGATTTGCATGAAATTTTGTACAGAGATTCTTTGAAACCCCAGGATGAGTGGGATAGTGTTTATCCCAAAAAACCCTACGGAAATGGGATATATACGCGGATGAAACCAAGGAGCTAAACAGAATTTGTATTGGTTAATGGATGTAATGTGTATACTCTTTACTGTGCTGACTTATATTAAAAAAAAACTGATACTACAATCACTTCTATAATAAGAAACATATTTTTTATGGCAGAGAAGGCAAAGGAGCAAGTTGGTCACATGTTAAGTGATCACAGCCGACTATGAACACCAGGGGTGATGCAGGTGCTTTGCTAGCCTTTGATGTAAAAAAGGCGTTTTTCAAGAGAAGAGAATCACCATTGACAAGAAACGAGAAGAAAATTTCCAGAAAGATATATTTAACATAGAATCAAATTAAAATTGAAAGTTAGTATTTTGTTAAGGGTTATAATTGATTTGTTATAATTATGAATGATGAAATTAGTTTTCAGTTTGATAGAACGATGATGACTTTTTGAAAAACCAATACTTTATTTCCCTTGGAGTCCCGAAATACGACACCCTTTATTTGAGGTGGGTGCGGAAGCTTGCCACTGAAATCGACATTACCGACATCAAAAGCAAAAGCTTTTATGATTTTAATGAATTCAATAATTTCTCCACAATGTTCCCTCCCTCTCCGTCATTCAAATATTAAAAATTAAATTAATTCTTAATGTGACGAAAAATAAGAAACTATTTATTTTTATTTATTTAAACTCTTTATTTGCACAGTAAAATTGCGATGCAGATTTATGCGATGTCAAAAGACCCATCTACAAGATCAAATAATACTGCATGGAGGGCTCCGATTAAAATGTCAATATTCATGAATGATAGCGAAGCAGAAAGATTCGTCCGATAGTAAATAGTTACTCACTATAATTTCCTACAAGCTATAAAATATAGTCTATACAAAAAGAGCAGCAAGAGATTAAGATTCTTGCTTAATTTAACCAACAATTTCAAAATTGAACAATTCTCAATTCTGTCCAAATTTGTTGCATTTTTTTAGACGTCATCGAGACGTATCATGTTGTGAACACGCATATAAATATATTTTTAATCAGTTTAAAATTTATATTTAGATCGAGAAACTGGTATGAGTGGGTAGTGTCGTAAAACATATCTCACAGCCCGCTGTTCACCCACGTGATTAATAGGAAGATAAACAAAACTAGGAAAACCTTACCCAACTCTGATCATTCAAAAAAATACTGGGGTTAATTAAATTACGTTGATGGATCGAGTATTTCATTAATTAAGCAATTGAGTTAGAAAAACGGGAGTAAATACTGAATAACCTTTTAGCTCTGAGTTTCGCAGAGTTAATTAAGATTATAATTTTCACACCTTTGTGCTATTAAAGTCTTAATTATGATTATTTATGCGTTCATATTTATTCGTGATTCGTAAACGTGGGCAAATATTGGAAGCTCACGCAAAATATGTCATGTACCTAATCTATTTGTTTTATCTATTTCATAAAAAAAATGGAAAGGACGGCAGACCCTGATACCCATAAACAATCGTAAATAATAATAATAATAAATAATTAAATCCTACTGGACAATGCTCGGATAGTCCGCAGGTTCCTCACTCAGTCGTCCTAGGCTCCGGCCGTTTGGCCTCTCTGCCGGAGAATTAACATCGTACCGCCGAAAGGCGAGGCACTATTCCCCATAATAATATAATAATAAAATTCTTTATTCAGGTGAACACCCATTAAACATAATACACAAATAATACAAATGTTTGTCAGCTTAAAAAACTAGGTAAAACTAGGAGAGTCCCTTGTTGCTTCCTAAATATTATAATCTTTAACAAACCGTTCCAAAATGTTACCATTACCCTTTTAATTAATTAGTAAAAGGTAATTTTCCCTTTCCCCAATTCGTGCGGTGTGCGATCAACGCTCGTCTCTCACCAACAAAACCAATATTACATACGAGTTTAAAACAAAGGTATTTTGGACGTTTATCAGGTCTACTAAACATTCCAATCACCCATTACTTAAACTTAAATACATGCATGACTAGCTACATATAAAATTACTGACGCTACAACAAAAGATTTGGAAAGCGTAGGGAACCGAAAGTGGGATTATCGGGCAAGTAATAAAAGCCGAGGACCCTTTTATCGAAGATCTGTGGAGGTCAACCTTCAGGTACGCCGTGTCTAATGTGACTGCTTTTTGTTTAGTAATTGGAGATTTGGCTTAGCTGTGACTTGGGTCAAATCTCCGGGATGAATAATATATTTAATTTAATAGTGCACGGGATTACGTTCTATTGAGTCTCATGATAAGCAATCCGTGAATATCGGTTATTAGAATTGTGGTGTTTTATATGTCTGAAACTCTGAAGTGATTTGAGAAGAGGGGGTTTGTGTAGTTGTAAAGTAATATATCAGGCTTCCGAGAGAAAAAACTGAAAACTTGTTACACGTTTATTATGTTGTAGGACAAAAATTATCCGGACGGCACAAATGACAAGCTACCTTTTAATATACCCAATAAAACCTATTTCTAAAATATATCCGATCTTAGTAAGTAAATACTATGATAATAGAGAATGTGAAATTCCGTTGAGAAATTACGAAATTATACTTATTGCTAAAAAATATTAGGTTTTCATTAAAACGCAGTCTGGATTTGCGTATCCTTTTTTAGAAATAATATAAAAATATGAATTCGAATGTGTAAAAGGGCTTTTCAGAAAAAAACTAAGCAGTATTGAAGCGGCGAAATCTATCTGTAAATATTATGACTATCGTCTACAATACCTAACCGACAGAACAAATAAATCAGGTAAGGTCTTATAAAAATGTAGCATCAGGTGGAGCAGACGCGTGGTTTTCCTACACTGGTGTGAGGTGTCTGGTAATAGCATCATCTATAGTCTGCAAGTTTTAAGAAATTGATTCAAATAATGTATCACAGATGTCGCTTGCACAAAAAGCTTCAGTTCATTCAAATAAATTCATGAAATTCAAATTAATTAGAAGTTTTATAGCAGTTTTATACTAACAATTATTAATTTAATGTACGTACATAATTAGAGTATACATTATATGAATAATATGCGACTGTATTGACTACCAACGAAGCTTTAAACCTTAATCTATGTGGATAAGTGCTACAATCGAGGATCTGTAGGATTATTGACTGTCACTGACGTCACTCTGAAAATGAAAATTGAAATGTGACGTCTGACGCCTACTCCTGTCTCTATACTTCGAAACTAATGTTATAGCCATAATTTTCATTCACATTTCCTTTACTCTGACGCTTTGTGTAAATATTTAATTAGTGTAATTATTTTCAACTTGTTTGCTACGTCGTACAGACATTATGATATGATAATGTTCATAAATAACAAGGCTTTAGGTGTTTTGTTCTAAAGTACACTAACGATATTAAAGGCCTGAAAATGGATCCTACTACGTGCGATTACGAAGAAGGTGAGATCCCTATATGGCAGGAGCCGCGATGTGAACCTTTAGGAGCCCCTAAGGAAAACCTGTGTGATGAAACAACGCCCGAACAGTCATCTGGTGATCGAATACACGCTTTGGAAGAAGAACAAGAGATTTTGTCATCATCTGTATTTTCGTTGACTTCGCATCTCGCACAAGTTGAATTTCGTCTGAGACAAATTCTTAAAGCACCCCCAGAAGAAAAAGATGCCATGTTACAAGCACTCGAAGAGTTTACCTCACGGGGAGTAGACTCCAGAGAAGCACCGCAAGGAAGTACAGGCGACGGCGCTTGCAGTGAGTGTGTGGAACTGGAAAGAAAAATACGAAGCCAACGAGCAAAACAAGCCCGCTTCATTGACAGACTAAAAACTCAATTGAAAGAACTGGAAAGATTCGCTGCAAATTCGTCAAAAATCGACGACTCGAAACACAGAACACTAATTGAACATCTCCGAACAGAAATTGATCGTAGTTTAGAGGAAGGCTGCCATCAACCTCTAACTACAGAAGAATTAAGACATCAGATTGACTGTGCTGTGCGTCAGTATGCTGACAGACAGCTTTCAAAGGACGAAATTATAAGCAAACTTCAGACTCACATAGATGATATGCAAAAGTTTATAAAACTCATGAAAAATGAAGAATTCAATGGCAAACCCCAGACAAGTAAAGCTGAACCAAAACGAGTAGGTAAGCCAAATACTTTTGATAAAAACTACAGTAAGAATAAAGTTAATGATGAGCTTAAAGCTGAAACTATAAACTTAATGAGGAAAGCTTCTACATTGATTCAAATATTTACTGTTTCTCAATTTGGTTGCTCACCAAACACAAATAAGAGGTATGAGAGTAAATCCTCTACTCTGGTTACACATTGGGGCAACTTAAGGGCTAAATTAGAGATGTCCATAGATGCCGTACTTCATATAGTATCAAGAGAAAGAATATCCCATACTATGATTGATAGTTATGACAGTGAATCAGAAGAAGGAGGTGTTATTATAAGCGATGCTCCACTAACCACTGCAGTCAGGCGACATTTAGCCATCAATCTACGGGATCTGCTCCAGCATGGGCTTGTTGGACAAGAAACTACATCCCTCGTACCAATAATAGGCTGCTTCCCAGTCAGAAGATCATCCACATCTCAATCCATTCATATATGGGAAGTTATTCTACGCTACTATGATTTAAATGATGGAGATCGCTTCAACTCAACACCGGCTAGAAAGTTAAGTCAGAGCTTTAATTTAGATATAGTTGGTGGTACAGCAATAACAAATAAACAGAGCTTGTTAAGTGCAATAGGAGGTATACTAGCATCTCACACTCCTTACAAGCGGAGTTACGATGCTCATTTTAAAGCATTTGTATGCGCAGCCTTGAATGCTCATAAACTTGTTATCTGGTTGAATATAATGTTGAAATGTAGGTCGCTGATAGACTCCTACTACTCATCAACTAGCTATGTTGTTAATACTGGTTTTCAAGATGCCTTACAAAGCCTTGATCGTTTATCACCATATAATTTTGATCTGCCCGTTGACCTTGCTGTTAAACAATTTCAGAATATCAAAGATGTATTTATGTAACTTAAGATTCAAACTATGCCTTCCATTTAGTTCTTTATGCATTTATAGGTTAGAGATGTGTATTCTAGTCCACTATTACTAAGTTTAATGGTAATGCTTTTAGTTACAATGAATATGTTATTCACTTCTTAATTCTCAGATAACTTGGTATAGTTATTTTAGGTTAGATGGTCTTTGCTGCTTAGTTCTTAAAAATGAAGTTGAAATTATTATTTTATGTAGAAAATAACCTCGAATATTCAAGGTTTTGTTTTTAATTCATGTTGAAATAGATAAAAAAAAATAAAGGAAAAAAATAACATGAAAAGTAAGACTTCTAAAAATATTTTACTTTGGGATGATTTGACCATGTTTGATGATCTAATATATTGGCCTATAATGCTTTTATTATATGTAGATAAATTTCATTTAGTAAAATTGCTGATTAGTTGAAGGTGAAACATAATATTATATGTTTATGTGTATTATTAGACGTTCCATATTGTAATCTCTAATTTTAGAAATGTTTCTAGTGTTTTTGATCTGGATCTAGTTTATGATTTTTGTTAAAAAAAATATGTCTAATATAACCATTCCATTCTTGGGGTTTTTATACAGATTCAAAGAATAAAATGTATCCAGTATGATGTAAAAGAAACACTTTTCTCAGCTTAGTCCGGTGTTATTGCAATGTATACATTGAGTAATTTAATTTTTAATTTCTAGGAAATTAAGATAACAATATACAAACAAAACTCAGGTCTTTGCTAATAGAAAATTAGTTACTTAGTGTATTTTCTTTTGTGATACTTGTAACTTATCCAAATATTATTTTGTGATAGTACTTTAATGGCTGTAAGTCACACATGTACATTTAAACATAAACCAAAGATACATTCCATTTTATTTACCAAAGATTTATCAATGTACTTAAATATCATAGGTATTAATTTATTTCAATTATATTCAGTTGGAAAAAGTTGTACTTTCATTTTCATCCTATCCTGAAGAATTTATTACAAAGTTGAAAATTGCTAGAAAAGATCATCCCAAATTATTTCTCAATTTTTTGAAACTTTTGTATGTAAAGAATAAAAAAGCTAAAATATTGCTGAAAATAATCCAAAAAATGTTTAATTCAACTTATGTAAAATGGATATTCAAAAATGTTCAAATCCTTGATTTGGCAATAATTGCATATGGGGTAAGATGGGTTATCGGCATTTAAATTGAGTTAAATAAAACAACAAATAAACATCACTGTTTAATAACGATAGAATTAACATTATACGCAAAAATTACTTAATAAAAACAATCATTCTTAGCTGTATCGCATTTATTTTTTTAGTGATGAAAACATTCAAAATAATACTTTTCCAATATAAATGCGATATTCGAAACTCAATAATTTTTCATTACAGTTTGAATTATTATTACTATTTGGCAGTTTTACATCACATACTGAAATTATTTTATTGCTCGCTTCTACTGTATTTTAAACAACATATCTGATGTACAGATAAGTATAGTTAATTTCAATTACGATGATTGTACGAAAGTTGTAAATTTTATTTCATTTAATACATAATTACACACGGCTAATAATGTTTTTGCTTCCACAACTAAATAATGAATAATAATAGAATTTATGCCGAAAATTTTCTCGAAAATTTGTTGGTATTACGTATTTATTAATCAAGCAATGATTTTAATATGATATTTTTATAAGTAAAATGTGGCTCATTTTCTTGATTATCATAGTATGAACATTTTATAATAGTGGAAGTAATCACACATTACACACAATTGTCCTTTCACAATTACACATAAGTACATCATTAGTTGCATTTAGACCAATTACATATTGCTCAACCTTTTTAAAACTGATAGGTAACATTATGAATACTCAAGTGTTTTTATTAGAAAATTGAAAATGAACAATAATCCATCAAGTGAATCTGTGAGGTAACTTTTTAACCATTTGTGCAAACAGGAGCGGTATTAGTTTTACCGCTTAGTTCTAAATAGTCATTGAACATAATTGAGTATGCATATTAATTAAATTATAGTTTCCATAAACAATATTGCACTAGGTTAATACAAGGTAAGATCTTAACCCTCTGCAAAAAGAGGGGACCGCCAAGTCTATTGTTAAGAAATACTAACAACTGTTTTCAATATTCTATCTATCCCTTGTTTTGCTTACTAAAGTCAAGCAAATCTATTTGCACTTCATTTGATTTCAATATGCTGACTTCTGACAATCAAATGTCTTTTAATCTGAGATTACAATCTATCCATAATCTTTGATACATTGAAAACGGCCGTTAGTTAATGCTATATTTTCACTAGTACAAAACCAATTGGTCCAAACACAATCTCAATACTCCTGTTCTTGATACAATTCTGGTCACTTCATCCTGGTGCGTTCTACTTGGGCCCGAGCATGTCCTCAGGCCGCACCCACTTGTCGAACTGCTCAGCGGTGAGGATGCCCAGCTTGATGGCCGTGTCCTTGAGGGTACCGCCTTCTTTGTGCGCCGTCTTCGCGATTTGAGCAGCCTGGAATTGAAATTAAATGAATTATGCCCGGTTTCTGAGTATTTTAAACTATCAGTAGTTATGGATTCATTAATGAACTGTCAGATAAATTTCAGAAGAAATTTAACAATAATCAGGGGGCTTAGACAAGTGGCAGAAACGCTAATAGAATAGCTTAATAAATGTATATGTTTATTAAGCTATTCTATTAGCGTTTCTGCCACTTGTCTAAGCCCACAGAAACGCAATCGTCACAGTTATCGAACGTTTAGCGCTGTCATTTTTTTTAAATTAAGTTGAAGAATTTTTGAAGACGGAGACATGAAGGCGATTGAGGTGTGGATAATGCATGAGGATGCCCCTCATGCATTATTCACATTTTGATAATAACAAGACATAAAAACCTGATAATTTAAAAAACAAGTCATATTGACATAATTTATTTATGAACGTTGGTAAAAATCGAAGATTTTCTCCTTTGATAACTAATCAAAAAAAAATTCATAGTATTCAATATTTATCATAATAACACAGGTGTAGTAGTATTAGTCATTTTCCTTCGCTAAACTTCATACGAACCCAATGTGTCCTTTTATGGTATGCTTTGATAGCATTTATTTATTTATTTATTCATTTAATCCTTTATTGTACACCTTGTTACATACATATAGGAGCAGTAACTATAATTCAATGTACAATAGCATTGTCTGTTGGTGAGACTTGATTTTATTCAAGTTAAAATAAGTACATATATTCACCTTATCGTATCCAATATGTGGGTTAAGAGCTGTAACAAGCATGAGGGACTCTCGCATGATCTTGTCGATCTGCGTCGTGTTCGCCCTGATGCCGACCGCGCAGTTCTTGTTGAACGCCTGGCAACCGTCACCTGAGACATTGAAAATAATTAGCACAATAGGTCATACGGAAAAATGGAAATAAATTATTTATAATTTTCAAATTATTTTTTTTTAGAAGACAACATTTTTATTATTAAAATAATAACACATATAAACCCAGGGACAGTTAATAAACGAATTAGTTGATTTCGAGTTTGTTTATGACCGCAGTTCATGAATATTTGCAAAATCAAAGTGCCGCAGATGCCTTGAAGACTTGATGGAAGGGGAGAGGATTAACGATGGGATAAGCGTCTACATGGACGAGGAGTTCTGGCCGCAAGGAGTAGTATTTCGCCGCTTCCGCGGACGGTTACCCAGCCCTCCGGACCCGCGTCACACGTCGCAGTCTTAACGTGTGAAATTAGTATTAATTTTAGTGTTTAGTTTTTTATGGGCCGTAGTTTTAAGTTATTTAAGATCTATTAACTGTAACTACATGATGCCTGATATAAATAAATAAATAAATAAATAAATAAATAAATAAAATTGCGATCTCGATGCGTCTTGACCCTTAAGTAACTTCGGACGTAATCCAAATCAAATCCATTCAAAAAAAATTTTTTTCAAGTTACACTGAGTAAAATTTTTAATGAAATCTTTTTAGACATAGACACAAAATTTATTAACATAACACAAAAAAGGAAATAAAACATTCAAACAAAAAGAATAATTAATTAAAAACTTGTTATCACATATGCTGCAATAGTGAAATGACCTTCGCTCAGCATATCTAGACTTACTTACTCCTTTGGTTCAGGGACCCAAAGTGAGTCTTGGCCTCAAAAGAAGATACGTATACTATACACTGTAAATGTTTTTAATTTTTTTGTTATTCACTAGTTGGTGGCACACTCACCCAGCAGGCGTATGGAGCGCAGCACGTTGGCGACGATCATGGGCTTGAACACGTTCAGCTCGAAGTGTCCGTTGGAGCCGCCCACCGAGCACGCCACGTGGTTGCCCATCACCTGCGCCGCGATCATCGTCAGCGACTCGCACTGCGTCGGGTTCACCTTGCCTGGACACCAGAGACTATATTAGTTAATGAATTTAGATGGGTTAAAGTATCACGATTCGTGAGATATAATCTAGTAACAGATGGAGAGACAGACAGACTGACGGACAGACAGATAGACAGACTGACAGACAGATAGACAGACAGGCAGGCGGCAGGCAGGCAAACAAACAGACAGACACTCAGACATACAGACAGACGAACGAACAGACTGACGGATAGACTGAAAGACAGATGGAGAGACAGACAGACAGGGAGGCAAACAAACAGACAGACAGACACTCAGACATACAGACAGACACACAGACAGACAAACACTCAGACATACAGACTTAAACAAATCTTTATTCCAATAAACTTATAACAAGCTTCTTTTAATTATGATTTTTAAAATCTACTACCACTTCAGAAAGTTCTTAACAAATTAAATCGGCAAATCTTTAAT
>LQNK01000882.1:65663-139809 GCA_001586405.1 Phoebis sennae
ATGAAAAGACAGACAGACAGGCAGGCAAACAAACAGACAGACAGACACTCAGACAGACAGACAAACACTCAGACATACAGAAAGATCGACATAACGGAGTCTTAAACAAGTCTTTATTTCAATGAACTAATATAACTAAGAACCTTTTTTTTTATTATGATTTTTAAAATCTACTACCATTTCAGAAAGTTTTTAACAAATTCAATAGGCAAATCTTTAATATTATGGGAAAGTGTGAAAATTTAGTATAGTATAATTGACATTTTAATAGACCGAATGTCTCACCTGGCATAATAGATGAGCCAGGTTCGTTTTCCGGCAGAAGCAACTCAGCGAGACCGCATCTCGGTCCAGAGGCGAGCAGACGAATGTCGTTGACGATCTGAAAATATTATTTTTTTATCTTTACAGCGCATTACCTAATCATATTATAGCGGTTACATTGTGTAATATAATTCATCATCCAGTGATATGTAACCAAAAATTAAAGTAAAAATTCATTTATTTATATATCCTTTATTGCACTGACAATAATATAAAGATCTTATAACTAGAACTTAAATTTTAACAATAGGCGGTCTTATCGCTAAGGAAGCGATTTCTTCCAGACAACCTTTAGTACAGAGAGAAAGTTAAAGAAAGGCAGGAGTAAGGGCAGTGCATAAATTTAATAGATAAAGAATATACTAAGTTATAATATAGAAGTAACAAAATATAATATATCCGATTTATATCGAGGTGTAAGATGGAATAAAATATATACATATATTCATGTCATGGAATAGACTAATTTTGTTCTTTGTGCGACATAATTTACTGACTTTAAACCTTCTTATTTTACTTTATATATTTGATGGCTTATTTTTATAATATACTCGCTGATCCGCGCGGACTCGTTCCCGTGGCATAATGTTATTTAAATAGCCTATGTTACTCGTGGATAATATAGCTTTCGAACGGTAAAAGAATTTTTAAAATCGGTCCAGCAGTTTTTAAGCCTATTCATTACAACCAACCAAACAAACAAACAAAATTTTCCTCTTTATAATATAAGTATAGATATATGATTGTTTGTGGCTCACCTTCATGAGTGAAACGGCAATAGTGTTGAGCGCTCCGTGCACTTCAACCATGGAGTCGTGTGAGGCGAGCGCTTCGAACTTGTTCGGCGCTGACTCGAAGGGGATGCCTGTTGAAGGTTTCATTCATTAACGAATGTTATCTCAATGATTCTGTCTATTAAGACAGCATGTTAAAGACGAGGTTGAGGAGGAAAGTGATCATAAGATTTTCTTTTGTTTGTTACGCAGTTAAATGCTTAAAAAAGCATTTAATTTAACAAGAAAAATGATTTATTGTTGCTTGATGTATGTTTTTCAACATTTTATTCTACTTATAGGCTCGGTTTTGGGTACGACCGCAATTGAGATATGAGTTAAAATGGTGCCCTCTGAATATCAGTATGAATTTGGTTATGAATGGGGGTCAATTTATCTGTTGAAAAAAAAATATAATCCATCTTTCTCAGTTAAAAAATTGTTCCTAGTGGATCATAGTTTACCTATACCAGAAAATGAGAAGTTTCATTCTTTTTTTTTAATATACGTAAACATAACGTTTCAGAAGATAATTTTCTTGGCCGGTGCCCACGGCGGTGCCGCCCAGCGCCAGGCAGTGCACTCACCGGTGAGGGAGGCGATCTCCTTGGCGCACTTCTCGGCGAAGCCCACGCGCGTGTTGAGGCCGGTGCCCACGGCGGTGCCGCCCAGCGCCAGGTAGTGCAGGCGCGGCAGGGTGCTGCACACGCGCTCGATGCCGTACGTGAGTTGCGCCGCGTAGCCGCTGAACTCCTGCCCCAGCGTCAGGGGGACCGCGTCCATGAGATGCGTCCTGCAAATAAAAAAAAGATGTCAATTTTTTTAATTCGACTCCTTCGAGACGCTTCTGGCAGAAAGTATATTTTGGCAGTGTGCGTAGTGGCAACGAGTGCTCAATGATTTACTATTGACAAATATACCCAAATGAGATATTATGGTAATGGTATGACTTTACGGTGTAAATATAATGAGTAGTAATAGAAATAGTTTGATTTTTGTTTGATGGATTTAAATGTTTTCAATAAATTTTAATTGAGCTTTATTTTCAAAATATCCAAACAAACTCCATGCAGACAAAGATAAACGATTGCTTGTAATGAACACTAACCTGCCGATCTTGATGATCTTCTCAAACTCCTTGGACTTGGAGGCGAGCGTGTCCCTCAGCGTCACGAGGCCCGGCATGAGCCTGTCGCGCAGCTCCATGGCGACGGCTATGTGCATCGCGGTGGGGTACGTGTCGTTGGAGCTCTGGGACTTGTTCACGTGGTCGTTCGGATGCACTGGATCCTTGCTGCCGAGTTTGCCGCCGAGGATTTGAATCGCGCGGTTTGCAATTACCTGAAAGAAATTTAGTGTAGCAGCAATTTTGCAATTTTCACTGGTCATGGTTCTTTTAATAAACATCTATTTGTCCTAGTTGTGACTGACAGCCGCCTGTGCAGAGGCTGCTTGGAGGCAGAGACGGCTGCCCACGTCCTCACCGAGTGTACGGGGGTGGGATCTACAGGGCTAAGCACCTCGGCAACACGAGGGATCTCCCCAGGATAATCGGTAACATCAAGGGCCTTATCGGCTTCCTGGTGGAGCTGGGTTGGCTCGAATGAGATCATTCCCACCCACACGCAAAAAAGGCGCGTAAGCCGTCGAGTTGCGGATACCAGCCTAAACAACTACTACTACTACTAGCAGCATTTTTTTTACAAAATAGTGTCGCATAGAAATTACCTACACTAATATTATAATGAGGTTCGATTTCATTTTTTGTTTATTTGTTTGAATTAAATAGCCTCTGAAACTACTTGACCGATTGAAAAAATGTATCTCTGATGAACATAGCCTATATTATAGGTATTATAATACTACAGTAAAGAAGCCTTGCGGAATAGTTGTTACAAATAATTTATCTATCAGATTTGGAAAACTTCAATTTGGAAATATATTTATTACTTAAATTGTCATGTTTTCTGGGTTATCCAACTTCAACCAACTAATAATATTTCAATACATACATTAATTAAGGATGCGAAAAGTCCCTGTAAAATGTCTTCTCGCTGAGTTAAATGAATAAATGAACACTATATTGTATTGAAAGTATTGTGTATATTACTAAACAATTATAAACAATATACGGCCTTATTGCTTGAAGCAATTTCTACCAGACAATATATGTAGCTGTACCTCATTAGTGTTCATGTTGGTCTGCGTGCCAGAACCGGTCTGCCAGATGACCAATGGGAAGTGTCCCTCGCGGTACAACTTGCCGGAGATGACGTCATCGCAGGCTTGGATAATCGCATCCGCTAGAATGGAAAAAAATTAATATTTATTTATTTTTATTTATATATCCTTTATCGCACTGACAATATTATAAAGAGCTTATAACTAGAGACTTAATTTTTTTTCATTTATTTAATATAAATTTTAACAATAGGCGGTCTTATCGCGAAGGAAACGATTTCTTCCAGGCAGCCTTTAGTACAGAGAGAAAGTTAAAGTAAAGTACTATTATACACGACCTGATTGGCCCAGAGGATGGTAATGGCCTATTGCGCCGGAGGGCGTGGGTTCGATCCCTACGGGTAGAAAATTATTATGTGATGAACATTAAGTTTCGACTATCTGGGTGTAAATTTATCAATAGTATGTATGAATTTACAAAAAAAAAGTATGTTTAAGTATGTCTATTAGTTATCTACTTTTCATAGTACAAGCATTGCTTAGTTTGGGACTTTGGCTTTGTGTTAAATGTCCAGGAATATTTTATATTTTTTGTTTTGAGAAAAGAAACTGTAACGAAGACGAGGAGGGGTTAAATAGGCGATTTATCACATAATATGAATGAAACAGTGTGGTATCAACAACAATGAGAGCAATATCAAAAAAAGGTCTTGATTTATACATTACAACGCGAGGTCTATATCGGGGCGTGCCAATAGTAATATTATTGCCACTTTGTTTATCAATGTTGTTTCATATCTTATATGCAATTTTTTTTTAATTTATTTGCGGTTATGAATACATATAAGTATATTAAGTAGCCATAAACAACTGCAAATATACCGCAAAATGTTTGCAGACAACCGCAACGTCCATTTTGATAACAGTTATCATAGTTTGCAATTTTATTTATATTTTTGTGGTCACATATTTTATTTATAAACCAAACAATGTATCATACAATTTCATAAAATATTAACGTTACCATTTACGCTTTTTAGCCTAAATTATCAGATTAAAAATGGCAATTTAGTCGATATTATCCTTATGACGTCACATTATGACATACTAAATAGAATTAAATTAATATTTGCATAATTGTGGCAATACATATGAACATTCGATACGACAAGATAGTGTCTGAAAAAACATGGTATATAGTGATATACGATGTTTTTTTAAAAATTATATGAAAATAAAACATTTAACAATATTTACCGATTTTTTTATCTAGGCCATATTCCACGTTGACTTTAGCAGCCGCCTTCTTCAATATTCCCATAGCAACCACCACTGGGTACTGGAAATAAGACAATAGTCATTAATAAATAATTAATGACAATCAAGACATTAAATAGTAAGTGCAAGACACCAGAGTAGATACAAAAAAAGACGCCCAGAATAGAGAGCCGATTTTCGAATACCGAATTGCTGGTTAAAAAGTAACAAGATGAGATTTGTCATAAAAATAACAATCTTTATTTCTTCAAAAAGACAAAAATGTGCACTAATAGAAAGAACATTATTTTTTGGTATTCAAAAATGTTTTTCAACCCAAATTTCCTTCCTTGTCATTTATAAAGCGCATTCATAAAGCTAAAACATCGCGATGTTTTAAATTAGAAAGGAAATGTCCATTAATTGCAACTATTCAATACCAAAATGCATTTCCTTTTTATCATGTTCTCAGTCTACACAATCGTAGGCCCAGTTTGCGTTTATTGCAAACGATTGTGGTACTACCTGATAGTCTACACAATAAAACAGTTGAAAATCACAAACACATCGTTGCATACACGCTGCAATAGTAACCTACCGGCATGCGCTCCTCAATCCCCCCAATAGGGAAGTTCATAATTGATCGCACGGTTTGCGCGAATTTATCACAATCTTTTAGAAATGCTCAAATTCTAGATTTTTTTTAATTGGGGACCTTAAAATAAAATAGTACCTTAATCTACATTCTAGTCTACAAGACTAAGAAATCTTTTTTTTCTAACCTAAATTGCTACAATAAAATTATTCTAAGATAGTGTCCACTGCCACTTGCTTAGTATCTGTTAAGAAGAAGACACTTCGTTCATGTGCTTCGGAGAAATACTTTAAAATTCTACATAAAGGAAATGTGCATTAATTCAACAAATCACTATCAGAATTAACTTCGATACATCTTTGCATCAATTAATCTCCACGATTTCAGTCTACAATAAAACAGTTGAAATTCACAAACATATCGTTACACGCTGTAATAGTAACCTACCGGCATGCGCTCCTCAATCCCCCCAATAGGGAAGTTCATAATTGATCGCACGGTTTGCGCGCCGTACAGCTTGTCGTCAGGCACGTCCAACTCGCCCATCGTGTCGCGTTCCTTCCTCTGAAAGAAGCATCACTACATAGTATAAAACAAAGTCGCTTTTTCTGTCATGTGTCATGTTGTATGTCCCTATGAACGCTCAAATCTTAAAACTACGCAACGGATTTTGATGCGGTTTTTTTTAATAGATAGAGTAACTCATGAGGAAGGTTTTTATGTATAATATCATCCATTAAATAGTGGACAAATACTGTTATTTTTGAGGTTTCTAATGTGATGTCGCTTTTTTTATAAACAACGTTCACAGTTTTTCTGTAGCGTATTTAGTATATCAGCATTGCACCCGTGCGAAGCCGGGGCGGGTCGCTAGTAACATATAAGCTGGACATTTTTAACGTGCTCTATAAATCACATAAGTCACTAATCGGTCACCCATCAAAGGTCTGTCCATTCATTATGTGAGGTTCGAAAGGGACTGTATTCTCATACCATTCCTCTCCCATCCTGTTGTACTACTCTCCCAATTTCTCATCATTAATGCTCTCCCATCCTGTTCTACCACACTCCCCATTTCTCATCATTAATCCTCTCCATTAAACCATATCCAAAGCACATCAAATCTGATTAAAGTCGTAAAGGAGGGGCTGATAGCAGATGTAGAAAAGGAAAAAGAAATAATCCTCTCCCTATCCCTTCCTTTTCCTTAAAGCCGGCAAGGCATCTGCGACACTTTGCTGTTGTAGTTGTTCATGGGCTTCGGTCAGTCACTTAATATCAGGTGATCACTCTGCTTAGAAGGAATTAAACTCTCAGCAATATAAAAATTTAAAATAATAGCGTAAATGAGTTTAAGTTTTAATTTGAAATTAAGTAGATTACTAAGATTATAAGAGTGTTGTACACATTGCTAATACACCCTGTATTCATCAATGTAAGACATGATCTAAATTTAGACGACAGAAACATACAAAAACAACTTGAATGACCTCTATTAGAACCTATGTTTTGCAATACCACCCTGCCACCTGGCCACTATTATGTCGCTATAGAACAGGTCTAAAATCGAATGAAGGACTGCATGGACTTGTGACTGAAAGTGATTATAAGACACGACGTTTATATACATTCAATAGATTTTTCTCGTATAAGTACTGAATGTTGAACTTTAGTTTTACGCCTTAGTTAATAAGGTGCCGCGCGGTTTCACCCGCTTATAATTCCCGAACCCGTGGGACTATCGGAATTAAAAGTATCTCATAATATATCCTTTTCTTCATACTATGTTGGTTAAAAAAATTCATGCAAATCGGTTTAGTAATTTTGGCGTGAAGAAATGACAGGTAGACATGATTAGTAAGAATCTATATCTGATATTAATGCGTAAAGATTGCATAAATAAATCTACATTCTTAAGAAATACTAACGATATATACGAACGTATGTTACGATAGTTGTTATGAATTTTTAGGAAATGTTAATACTTAATATGCCTTTTAATTAAAATTCAATTGAAAATTGCTAAATCTATCTATAGGTAGGAATTTAGATATACAACATCTAAGCTAGTTGATATAATAAAAACAACATTAATTTAACCTCCGTATATGTATGAGCGAATTTATTTACTTGATTACATAAACGAAGATAATAGACTTGTTTGTTCATATATTGACTTACGCAAAGAAGCAATTTGTTGTTTTTTAGCATTATGATTACATATAGTGAGAAAATAAACAAATTTTAATCGAAATCTTTAAGACTATTTTCGCGAAATAATATAAAATAGTCCAAGAAGAAATTACGCGTATTTTTTCATAAATTTAAACATTTATTGGAAACTTTAATACAATATTCCACTCGACCGAAGCGACAATGTAAATCAAAACAGTTATAACGTCAAGGTCAGAGTTCATTTTTTTAGTAACCGGGTGATAACGTTATCGTATATTTGAGATGGAAGGTACTATGTACCTATAAACGTACACGAATATACGTATTACATCAGAAGAATTATCCAATCACAGACAAGCCAAATTAAACCAATTAACGAAATTTCTTACCATTTTCACGGGTTTTCCATCTGTATTCATACAAATAGAGCAAGCCATGTTTAATTTTCAAAACTTAACGATATAAATGTAAAATTACAAAAATACAATTAGCAAAGTTGAAGTTCACAATTTGACACTTATTGTTTTTTTATTGCCGGCCAGTTCGTTTCTAAACGCGGCTGTTTGCTACCACAGATTATAAAAACTGTGTTCTAAAAGCCGGTATTGAATTATCAAAACAAGTTTGAGGCGTGTAGGCACGTCGCAGGGAATATAAAATTACGAAATCACTGGCGAGTATAACGACCCCGGTGTCTTGATCGAGCGTGCGTATCGTACGACTGGCTGAGACGAAATGACTTTAATTACTATTTGCGATGTACAATTCCAAGTTTAGAGCGCGTGAGAATTCGCTTATCTATCCATTTGTTTTGGTTTAAATTTGCATATGTTATTGTTATGTCATTGTTACCAAGGTACGACATATAAAAACATGGAAATTCACGTTGATTGTGGTTGAAAATGGTACATTACAATTTATAGCAACAACAAAACCCATAATTCTACTCATATTAGCAAGCAGAATGAAACAGGATTAATTAATACAAATTAATTAAACATAGTATTATGGTTAGCACTAATGTCTATAACCGTAAAAAAGTTAAAGTTTAAATAACTCCTTAATTCATAAAAATATTTCTTAAACATATTAAAATATATAAAAAAAATTACACAAACATACATACAGTCCAATGAGAACCATCATGTTTGAAATGTTGATTTAATACACACTTTACAGTGCACACACACATCATTATTAATTAAACACTTAAATAGTGTCATTGTTATTCGGTCAACTACTTCTACTATCACAACTTACACACCTTTTTCCTAGTGAAAACTGATCTTAACTTAAATACTAATCTGTAAAGCTCTTTTTTGTGAAACTGATCTTAACTTAAATACTAATCTGTGAAGCTCTTTAAATAAATGAAAATGCAGTTCCTTCAGTGTAATTTAGTACAAATTAATTTACACAATTTAAATCATTTCTGTTGTATTCATCTTATTTTACAAAGTACATACAATTAGATTAAAAATAAATAAAGTACATAAAGTCTTTTCATTTGAAATATTCTTCCTTTCCTTTTGTAATTTTATACTTTCATGAATAGAAATGTGCATACATAATTGTTTATTTGTTACTATTAATTTGAAGCACCTTTCTTGGCGTGATAAATAGATTAAAAAATACATTTTGACAATTGACCTTTGATAAAATACAAAAACTTGACAATTGTGGGACATTGGCAAATTCCTGCTTATCGGGTGACAATAAGAAGACAATTGTGCTTTGAATGTTGTGCGATTTTCATAATTTTTATTATTATCAGATAAAATATTTGGAAATGAGTGAATATTCTGAGTTCTTAAAGAAATTAGCTTCAATTAATTACCTTTAATAGTTCATGCATTGAAAGGGATGGATATTAAATGAAAATTAAATAGTATAGTCCTTATATTACATTGATTATTATGATCAAAGGTTTGTAATTTAGGGAAACTTGGCAAATTTGTTAAAAAAAGTAGAACACTATATTATATGAACATTGTAGTTTTCTACTGTCTGGAAGTTAATGTATTATACATATTATATAATATGTATTTACAAAAAGCATGATTAAGTAAGACTTACATTTATTTAATTTTTGTGTTATATTGACTTACACAAAGAAGCAATTTGTTATGTCTTTAAGCATTGTGATTACATATGAACTTTGCAAATTAAAAAAAAAGTAGAAATATGTGTTAAGTTTTCTACTGTCTCTGGGAGTAAAAGTATTATCTCTAATATGTATTTATAAAAAAGCACGATTAAGTAAGTCTTACATTTATTTAATTTCCATAGTGCAAGCTTTGCCTAGTTAGGGACTAGATAGTGTTGTGTTAAATGTCTGATAATTTTACTAATTATACATTTATTATGCCAATGTTTGTGAGGATGTATGTATATGTGTTGCTCTTTTATGCAAAAACTACTGAACCAATTATGATGCAACTTGGTATACATAAAAAATTAAAAACACACCCAACAATATGAAATTTTCATACACGGTACTTAATATATAATACATTGTACAAGGGTTCTCTCCATTTGGGTTTCTGAAATGCTTGAGTAACTACAAAAATTACCCTCTTTGGCTCTCCTATAATTAGTTAAAAGTACTTTGAACTTAAAAATTGTGAGGCAAAATGAACATTCTATAAATTTCAATTAAATATGTATAGTTTAGTTTCCACTACATTATGCAATCTATATTATTTTTTTAGAGATACGTACATAGAAAAATTTTAATCAATTAAAGGTATATTATTCTCTTAAACATTATTGTCAATTACAAACGTTTATTAATTTTTACAGTATAATGAAAACAATTTCATTTGGGAAGAACTGAAGACAAAAAGTAAATTAATATGGATGAATCCAAAAAAGAATTTTGTAAAGAATGTTTAGTATCTATATTAGCTGTTCATGAAAATTGATACTATATTTATGTTATAAAAAATGTAATATTATTGTAAATACTTAAAAACTTAAATAAAGAGGTTATGGAAGCAAATTATTTTTTGAATGAAAGAAAGTTGTTATGCAACTTACCGCGGCGACATTTGTAGTAGAAAAATCTCGCTTGTCGACTAGTCGTACAACACATCGCAAGTTTTTAGAAGAATTTGCTAAAACAGAAGATAATTTAAATATTGACGAAGCCATTTTTATAATTAAATCGGCTTTTATTACAAAATGCCGAAATATCTCGGCTATTAATATCTGTCAAAATATGTTCTGTCAACAGTCAGTACCATACGTCATTGTCATAATCTAGTATGCAATCATAATCTATGAATTTACTTATGGAATATGCAATATTGAACAAAATTTATTTATATTATTTATAAAGATCCATGGAGTATTATTTTTGTGATAAATGAATAAATAGATTTAATAAAACATTAACATATACAAGAATACACTTTTAGCACTAGTGAACGCATCTTTTCTACAGTGCTGCCTCTTGTGGCATTTATGTGAGTTAATTAATGAATCGGCTAAACTCGGTTTTTGTCGTATCAGTCACGCCTAGACTCGTTCGAAAAGCGAAACCGACATCATTCCATGGCGATGTACCAAGACTGATGCTCTTGTCGTGGACTCCTTGTGTAAATGGCTAGTTTTACTCAACAAACCGGGATTTGTACCTCGATAAAAGTTATATTTTAGGAATGATGTTGTGATTTTAGCTGTAAATAGTGTAATAAGTGGTTGCGTTGTAAATATTCGAACAAGTGATAAATCGTACAAAATTGTGAAGTGGTGCAATAGTGTTAGCTGTTCCTTGACCCGACTGAGGATTCTATAAGGATTGCCTATAAACACATCAGTTATATACAACAAGGTAAGATTAAGTGTAGAACTGTGTTAATTTGCTCGGGAATGCGTGGCGTTTATTGGAATGGCTTCCGTTTATCGACTCGCGTGCGCGGTAATGGCTGACTTTCTTTCTCAATCCCTACAGAAACAACACAAAAAATGTAGTTAAATGATAGTTGTGAACGCAATTATTCCGTTTTAATGTAATTATGTGGGATTTTTACGTGATTTTCAATGCGTAGGTCGAAGATTAGGCCGAGTGGGTGGTGGCAGGGAATGCAATCAACGGAGCGACCGGTCATAGCCGTGTTGTAGTGTTGCGTTTGAGTATCGAATAGGGTTATCGAGTACTTCAATATTTTTATGAATTATAAATTAACTTTTTACTGTATGTGATTTATTTAACGATAATAAGCAATTGTAATTATAAAATCATGTGTCTAGTTACTGATTAAGTAATATACTATCGTTTTTTTACTACATAAATTAAACGTTCTATACGTTTAAAAAATGTAATAGCTACAATTAGTCACCGGATCGATGGAGCCCCGACGGGCTTTAAACTGTGTTGTTTGTTGTTACAGATTTTTGGACAGGCCGCGGTTTCCGCATTATGAAAGAGCACTGTACATGAATTAGACCGAATAGAAATAAATTTGAAGCTCTTCCGTTCTCTATCAGTCATGGCAATCCTGTAAGTATTACAAAATTGATGTCGTCGATGTTTTCTGTTCATTAATATTTGATTTAGTTACTTTTATTTATCGTTACGCTACCACGTTCGCTCCCTCGAACAGCATGCCAAGTTATATGATTTTTTGTTACCTCCCTTTGTGATGCTGAGGCTTTCGTCGGCGTGTGATGATCAGTGCACTGACCGCGTCGGGGCTGTCGGTGCCCGTTTATTTCCAGTACTAACCTATTTTTGTTCGCGTCGAAAAAACATCCGTCATACAGGTTTCATTCTCATCGTTTGCAATAACTACGCACGTTATTTACCCCTCCAAATTGTATTTCGGTCGGCTCTAGCTCAGGTCAGCTTGGCTTAATGAAATAGGTTGGTACATCGACGTAAACGGGACTGAACACCTCCGTTTCAGCTCGCGAAATCGCTCCGATCGCACTGGACCCCTCCGAGCCAACGCGTTTTAGTGACCCGGGTTTGACAGAATCGTAGTTAGGTAGTTGTGTTAGGGAGATGCGGGCGCTGGAGCGGTACGGTGCGATGGGATCGTAGCGGCGACGTCGGACAGTGGCTGAGCGGTGTGTCGCGTTCCAGATGGGCGGGTGGGTGTCTGCGCGGGAGACGGCGGTAGACCACATGCGCCCGCGCGATGTGGCGCGTGCTGCTCGCCCTCGGGGCGGCGTGCGTCGCCGCGCGCGCCTCGCAGGACGTGGTGCGCACCTTCAACGACAAAGTCGACTCTTCCACCCAGTTCAACCACCTAGTCGTTGACCGCAACACTGGCAGAGTGTACGTCGGCGCCGTCAACCGGCTCTTCCAACTCTCCCCCGACCTAGAAGTCGCGCAGAGAATCGACACGGGCCCAGTGAATGACTCCGCCCAGTGTACCTTCGATTGCCCGCCCAACTTCGTCAAGAAGCCGACGGACAATGTTAACAAAGCTCTTGTCATCGATTATGCCACGAGTCGTCTCATTACCTGCGGGTCGGTGCTACAAGGACTGTGTTCTGTTCGTAATCTAAACAATATTTCGCATGATGTGCGGGAAGTGCGTGAACCGGTCGTCGCGAACAATGCGAGTGCTTCCACCGTAGCGTTTATTGCACCGGGGCCTCCGAACCCACCTATGACGCAAGTTATGTATGTTGGAGTTACGTTTACTGGTAATTCGCCGTATCGATCGGAGGTGCCCACAGTGAGCAGTCGATCCTTAGAAGATGACAGACTTTTTATGATAGCTCGGACGGCTGTGACTACTGGAACGCGGATGTTTGTTAATTCCCTATCTCGTGAACGTTATCCTATTAACTACGTATATGGCTTTAGCTCTGAAGGGTTCAGTTACTTTTTAACAACACAGTTAAGAGGTGTGGGTTCTGATACATATTACAGTAAATTGGTACGTGTATGTCATGATGACGAGAATTATTATTCTTACACTGAGATACCGATGTCTTGTATGGGAGAAGGTGGCGGAAACTTTGGATATAATCTCGTGCAAGCTGCATTTGTAGGCAAAGCAGGATCGGTATTGGCTGGCGAGTTGGGAATTACAGCACAGCAAGATGTATTATTTGCTGCATTTAGTCAAAGCGAATCGATCAATACAAATGTTCCATCAAATCTATCCGCTTTATGTGTGTACACTCTGAAAGCGATTCGCCGTAAATTTATGCAAAACATTAAAACCTGCTTTAGTGGAAATGGCTCAAGGGGATTAGATTTCATATCTCCATCACATGCTTGTATTGGTACTAAGCTGCAATCGATAAGTGAAGATTTTTGCGGGTTGGATGTGAATACGCCGCTGGGAGGTGAACAACCCGTTGAAGCGGTACCTGTTGCTAAATTTAACAAGAGATTAACGGCCGTGGCTGCTACAGCAACTGGAGATTACACGGTCGTTTTCGCCGGCACCGCAGAAGGTCACCTCAAAAAGATTGTCGTCGAAAGCCCCACCTCAGCCTTTGAATATGGAGATATAGTCGTGGATGAAAACTCGCCAGTGAACAAAGATTTGTTTTTCGATACTCAATTGATGCATTTATATGTAATGACTGAACGAAAAGTATCCAAAGTAAAAGTGCAAGAATGCAGCGTATACAAGTCATGTTTAACTTGTCTCGGAGCTAAAGACCCTTATTGTGGTTGGTGTTCTCTTGAAAACAAGTGCAGCCTGAGATCGGATTGTCAAGACGCTGCCAAAGACGTTTTGTACTGGATATCGTATCGCAGCGGACGTTGCACTACAATAACTCAAGTAACACCAAATCAACTACAACGAACAACAGCAAGGACATTAGATTTAGTTATCGAAAATTTACCAACGCTTAATGGGCAATTTTTATGTGCGTTCACAGCTTTAGATCGTACACTCATAACTAACGCAACCCGGAAGCCGTATGGGGTTAATTGTACTACACCACGAACAGATACATTGCCTCCGATACCAGCAGGGCAACATCATTTTACAGCAAAATTATCGGTGCGCACAACGCAGGGACCTGATTTTGTAGCTACTAATTTTACGTTCTTTGATTGTAATACCTACAGCTCGTGTACTCAGTGCGTCAGTTCGTCATTCCCGTGTGATTGGTGTGTAGACGGCCATCGTTGCACTCATGATACAGCAGAAAATTGTAGGAATGATATATTAGTTACCGGTGTTAGTAGGATAGGCCCAAGTTATCGTTCTGGTCCAGGTTTTTGTCCCACAATAAATTCTACCTCGGACGGTACAAACGAAATTTTAGTTCCTTCAGGTGTCAAAAAAGCTATTAAAGTAAAGGTTCATATTATTGGTCAATTTATAGTTCAAACTCGGTTTGTGTGTCAATTTAATATTGAGGGCCGGGTAGCTCACGTGAATGCTCAATTACTTGCCGATACTATTTATTGCGAACCTCATGAATTTACGTACACGTCTCGCGCTCCAAATATAACTGCTTCGTTTGCCGTAATATGGGGTGGGTCAAAGCCATTAGATAATCCAGATAATACTCATATACTCATTTATAGATGTAACGATATGGCGGACAATTGCGGTATATGTTTAGCTCTACCAGAAAAGTTCGGATGTGGTTGGTGTCAGGGTTCTGATAAATGCGAAGTACAAGAACAATGCGGCGCTCCTAGTGTTTGGCTTAATCGTACACAAACTTGTCCTAACCCTGAAATTCATTCATTCCGACCTCAACTCGGTCCTTGGGATGGCGGAACAAATATAACTATTGAAGGCATTAATTTAGGTCGTAATATATCCGATATCTATAATGGGGTCACTATAGCCGGTATTAAATGTCAACCAATTATTGAGTTATACGTTAAGACGAGGCGAATCGTATGCACGGTCGATGGGCCCGGCGAAGAAGTGCCCAGAGACGGTCCTGTAGTAGTGCGCGTTGCAGACTATCGTGGAGAATCTAAACATCACTACGCGTTTGTTAATCCTAAAATAAACTCCATCCAACCGAAATACGGTCCACAATCGGGCGGAACAAAGTTACGTATCACGGGCGAATACTTAAACGCGGGAAGTAATATTCAAGCGTTCATCGATGAACTTCCATGCGCTATTTTATCTGTATCGCACGAGGAAGCCGTCTGTAGGACGAGCCACTCGTATCAGCTTAAAATGGGTACACTACGGATGCGGTTTGATAATGGAATGCGTACTTTGGAACGGGAAAAGTTTGAATATATAGAGGATCCTGTCGTAGTTTCGGTTGAATCTGGTCCTCCATTAGCATCACAACGAAAACAGCCTAAAGGTATTCCGTCCGGAGGGATAAACATCAAAGTGATGGGCCGAAATTTCCATTCCATTCAGTTTCCACAGATATACGTATATCACGACAACCGGCCGTATATTGCCCCTTGTCATAGAGTCGACTTTCAAACGCATCTCATTTGTGAATCTCCTGGCATCGAAAGCGCTGGGCTTAATCTAGATCCCGATAGACCGCTAGAGTTAGAATACGGTTTTAATATGGACGACGTACAAAGCGTACAAAACTTAACAACAAAAACCGGTGACGCGTTTCTTCTTTACCCCGATCCTATTTATGAGAAATTCGACGAAGATGTAAAGTATTATAAATCGGAGTATTTGACGATAAACGGTCAGAATCTAGATAGAGCGTGTACTGAGAGTGATGTTGAAGTTCATATCGGGGAGAGTATATGCAACGTGACGTCTCTCGGGAGACATCAGTTGACATGCCGGCCGCCGTCGCGCGACGAGCTGCCCGACGGGGTAGATACGCCCGAGGTCGTCGTCAAAGTCGGCCGGGCTCTTACGTATAAAATTGGAAAATTATCTTATTCTTCTCAAGCCGGCCTACAGTCGGCTTTAGGTAAACCAGTATTATTCGGTGTTATAGCAAGTATTGTAATACTCATTTTAGTATTTGTCGTGTTTCTAGTTATGTATAGGCGTAAATCAACTGAAAATATTAGAGTATTAAAAAATATGCAAGAGCAGATGGATATATTAGAATTAAGAGTAGCTGCGGAATGCAAAGAGGCTTTCGCGGAATTGCAGACTGAAATGACTGATTTGACGGGAGATATAACCGGTGGTATACCTTTTCTCGATTATCGTACGTACGCTATGAAAATATTGTTTCCTAATATAGACGACCATGCTGTCTTGCAATGGGAGCGTCCAGAGCTTATTAGGAAGGAGAAAGGTCTCAGACTGTTCGGGCAGTTAATTTTAAATAAAACATTCCTTTTATTATTTATTCGTACTTTAGAAAGTAATAGATATTTTTCAATGCGCGATCGTGTCAATGTCGCTTCACTTATAATGGTAACTTTACAAAGTAAGATGGAGTATTGTACTGACGTTTTAAAGACCCTATTAGCCGAGCTTATAGAAAAATGCATGGAGAGCAAAAGTCATCCTAAGCTATTATTAAGGAGAACTGAAAGCGTCGCTGAGAAAATGCTTAGCGCTTGGTTCACTTTTCTTTTATACAAATTCCTTCGCGAGTGCGCTGGCGAACCGCTTTATCTTTTGTTTAGATCAATGAAAGGTCAAGTAGACAAAGGCCCCGTAGATGTAATAACCTCTGAGGCACGATACTCTCTCAGTGAAGAGAAACTAATTAGGCAGTCGATCGATTTTAAACCGATGACCGTTAGCGTGTCCATTTCGCAACAGACACTATTCGTTAGTGGTTTAGAGGCTCCCACGGAAAACGTGCAAGTCAAAGTCCTCGATTGTGATACGATTAGCCAAGTAAAGGAGAAGTGTTTAGATGCTATTTACCGCGCTACACCGTATTCGCAAAGGCCGAGTCGTGACGAGTTAGATTTGGAATGGCGCACGGGTGCCTGCGGTCGATTAATTCTGTACGACGAAGACAGTACTACTAAATGCGAAGGTGAATGGCGTAAACTTAATACTCTCAACCACTATCGCGTGCCAGACGGTGCTTGTCTCAGCTTAGTCGCTAAACAGAGTTCCGTGTACAACTTATCTAACATGGAGAAGAACGACAAATCGCACACTTACGAAACGCTCAACCGCGGTAAATACGGCTCCGCTAGTCCACCAGCTAGCCCCCTGAAATACGAGCACGGCGGCGGCTTTAAATACTGGCACCTCGTGAGACACCACGACGGTGACGCACACAAGGAGGGAGAGCGTGGAAATAAAATGGTTTCAGAAATATATCTTACGCGTCTGCTCGCTACCAAGGGTACGTTGCAAAAGTTCGTCGATGATTTATTCGAAACTATATTTAGCACCGCGCATCGGGGCTCCGCTTTGCCTCTCGCAATAAAATACATGTTCGATTTCCTAGACGATCAAGCGCTTCAACATGCGATCTCCGACCCCGAAGTGGTTCACACATGGAAGAGCAATTCCCTACCGCTGCGTTTCTGGGTCAATCTCATTAAAAATCCGAATTTCGTTTTCGACGTTTACAAATCGAACACGGTCGATTCTTGCTTGTCGGTAATCGGGCAGACGTTCATGGACTCTTGTTCCACTTCGGATCACATTTTAGGTAAAGATTCGCCTTCGTCTAAGCTTCTGTATGCTAAAGATATTCCGGTGTATAAGGAATGGGTGGAGCGTTATTATGCTGATATTAAGTTGATGCCGGCGATATCGGATCAGGACATGAACGCGATGCTAGCGGAGGAGTCGCGCCTGCACACGAAGGAGTTCAATACGAACTGCGCACTGAACGAGCTGTATGCGTACGCGGTCAAATACAACGAACAGCTTATGGTGACGCTCGAGGAGGACGAGTTCTCGCAGAAGCAGCGGCTCGCGTACCGCCTCGAGCAGGTGCACGGCCTGATGGCTCACGACTATAACGTGTAAGCCGCGCTCCGCAGGCCTGAACCCACCGCTCTGTATATACTGCCCTCGCACATATCTATTGCTGGCAATTATTGTATATATTAGATAGTGTACAGTCTTTAATATTGTAATTTTTGTATAATTTCAGCGGTCCGATGTCGTTTTTTAATTTTATATAATGAACTTTGTATTAATTTTACACGACGAATCCGACCGGCCGCGGTCGTGCCACAGTATGCATCGTAAACTATAAAAATTGTGTATGTATGTCTATGTGTGCTCGCGTACGAGTTAATGTTACGTCGATCGGTGTAAAATGTGTGTCGCAAATGAATTCGCATGTAAGCCCTTCGGCGATACGTTCGCCGCGGGGTAAATTTTTAAATTTGTACTCGCAGTCTACTTAACGAAATAACCGAAAGTGAACCGGTGAACGATTCCATTAATAAATATCGTCGAATGTATGTGTTGTTTGATTTGTCGCGCAGCGCCATTGTCCGCGTCGACGAAAGCCAGGCATGGGCGGCTGTGTGCAGGGAGGACGCGGTTGCGTTGCCGCCTCGCGTGGTGGGAGGGTGGGTAGTGCGGCCTGAGTTAGCGAGGCGGCAAGGATGAACCGTGGCCCTGCTGTTTCAGCGAGTACGTGAGGATCGCGTGCCGCGCGCTATTCGCTGTCGTGAACAACTTGTATTGCATCCCGGCTTACGTGGTGTGGATGGTGGCGCTGCGCCTAACGAGACCCTTGTACGCCCCCCTCTATTGGAAGGTCGAAGGGCTCATGTACCACTGGCTGCTGGCGATGGTCTCCCTGTGGTCGTGGACGGCCGGATACGAGAGTAAGTACACGTATACGTATACACGTCACATGTCACATGTCACATGCTGACAACGATATGAACTTCACTCTGTTAGTATCAAATTATTATTCAGGTTTTACATACAGTAAATAGAGACAGGAAATGGGCTATAAAACGTACAATTAAGTAAAAAGGCGTTTTATTCGTTTTTACATTCTAATAAAATTGTAATTAATATGAAGGTAATTAAACTACCACTAGCAATTTCATTCCTACTAGATAATAAATATTTTACGTAATTATGATCAATAGCTACATTTATACATTCTCATAGAATACATAGTAAGTTTTGCCAAACTAATTCTTTTTGAAGTTTTAGCTTTTTGACTTTTCTGTTTTAATAAAGTTTAATCAATGAGGTGTATTAATGAATGTACTAAATATGAAAAGAAAACACACAATCTCATAGACAATAATGCATATTCTGACGATTCTACGTCATACGACGCAACTGTTTCATAAGGACCACAATATACAGACAAAAATAGTTTACAAAAGCAACACTCTTTAGAAAACTACTCAGCATTGTCTATAGACAGAGTCGGTGACGTAATTCAGTGATATATAACAGCACCGCTTTTCTAGGAAACGCTAACTTATAGACAGTAGAATATTGACTTGTCTGTTATGGAATACATAATATATTCCATGTGAAGGCTTACACATTGTATCAATATTTAACACTTCGAAAGCAATACCGATTGTTTCTGAATGATTTACACTTGGAGGTTTAAACATAGAACGTATAACTTGTATAATTCTCATATGGTAAAGTTATACAATGACAAGCTTACTATAACTATTATTTTTTAAATATTTATATAAGACCTTGGTCGACTACAAACGACTATGTCGGTCTATAAGGACTCAGGAATCTTATCATCTATACCAATATTAATTCACAGTTATATAAATTAACTTTTACTAATATACAGTGAATGAATATTTTGGTGCTAGTAAATCATACGGAAACTCCTGAACCGTTTTGCATGAAATTTGGTATGAACGAAACAAACATCAAATATTAAAATGTAATTACTATCTTCATACTTTAAATCATATACACATAGCTAGTAATTTTTTGCCTAGTTTCTGGATTATAATATAATACAATTAGGTATCGAACCTATTACCTATTGAAGCTTTTAATACTGCAATATAAAACTGCGAATTGTGACAAATAATGAATGCAAGCAAATACGACCTTGGAGCGGCACGAAGATTGAAGACAAGGTAAGTGTCATCATTTTAAACTTATTTGTCGTCGAAATATATGATATACTTAACGATGATGTCATACAGGATATATGACTATAATACAATGTCTCGGTGGAATTTAATTTTAAACGATGGTAACTAACGGCTAAACCTGGTTTCAAACTAAACATAGGCATATACTTTTTAAAGAAAAAAATATTACTAGTTACAAAAAAGTATTTTCTCATTTAATTTATCACGTTAGGTAATACAATTATTGTATTACGTAACGTGATAAATTATATGATGAAAAGCAGATATTTGCATTTTCATTGAATATAATATAATAATGAATCAAAATGTGAGAGTTCTTATTATCTTATACAATTTGTCACTATATAGTTAGAATTAAAATAACCAAACTATTAGTGTCTATTATTTATGTTACTCATACAGGATATGTTAAAGTGATAAGCGAATTCATTTATTTCAAATATATTCGATAATTCAACAAATATTATTTCGAAGTTCACACTGATGATAAGTTAAATTCAAATGTTATAAATTAGTAACAAATTTTTAATAAAACATACAAAACTTATTTTTCTCTGACATAATATAACATTGTGTAGGTGAAATAATTTATCTTTAAAACAAACATTTGTTATCACATGATAGTACACACTAATTTTACATACTTAACAATTTCATAAAATACAGAAATAGTATCACTGCAGAAAAAAAATTGATAAGCCCAATACTACAGTTGATCAGTTAATTGTGACTTATCTAAATAATCAGAATTGTTCGAATTATGACAATTATAATCTTATCGATTCCACCAACTCTTAGTTATCTATTCGGCCTTGAGTTATAATAATTTGCTGTTTGAATTTTAAAATAAAATGCGGAAGTCGACACGTATGTTGACTGTTTTTGTATGACGCTGCTTCGCACGCAATTGTAAGTGAGATTTTTTACTTTTGCTGATAGAAAAAGCGTTTTAATTATGAATATTGTAATCTATAGACTCATATACACCGTTACTGTATATAATTCTTCTTCTTTTTCTGCTGTTAATTAATGGCAGTCCTATCACTGACAGATTTTGCTAATATCAAGACTTCTGAAAGAATATCGGTGACTTATGTAATTCTTGTTGATACTAGCAAAATCCATCTACCGTGGGAGGCCATTAAATATAAAGAAGAAGGAGTAATTCTTGTTTAGATAGTAGATGTTCTTTGTCAAAAATTGACACTTACATAACTTGGAATTCCTTTGAGCAATCTAATTAATTTCCTTTGATAATAATTTTAATTGAAAATAGACACATAAGTTTTATTTGTAATCTTGAAAAATGTGAATGAAAATGGTATTTGAATATTGATTGACTTACTACCTCATGCGACACTAAAATATTGTAGAGATAAGTTATATCTATTGATTTTATACTAGCTGATACCGTAATATACTGATATCATATTGTGAAAATTTTATGAAGTACAAACTGCTTCTTTGTACCACGTAATTCATAATCATCGTTGACACTGAAGTTTGTTATCAATAAAAAAACACACGCTTTTTTTTCTCGAACCGAAAGCGATAATATCAAAAGTTGACTGTACGGTTTAAACTTTCCTAGTAATTCATTCAATATAAATATTCCCGCATTCTTGAATAAATAAAGCTCCGATAGCGATAAGAGAATGGAATTCGATTATATTCTCAGGTTTTTATGAACTCGTGATAACCTAGAAAAAGCCACGCGGGCTGACTCACGTGGTGACGCGGTGCCAACTGTTTGTACTGAAATGTAATTATTATGACTAAAAATTTAAAAGTGACTAAGTTTGTATACAACGATAAGTATACTGTAATCTTACTGATATAATAAATTTTGTGAGGATGTATGTATGTTTGTTAATCTTTTACAAAAATTACTGAGCCGATTATGATGAAACTTGGTATACATATAGGTAAGGGTTCAGAATAACATATAGACTACTTTTAATCCCGGAGTTGCCCCGGGATTAGAAATTACGCGGATGAAGCCGCAGTGCGCGGCTTAATATTACATATATTTATTAGTTAGATCATGACATAATCAAGATAAAAATGTTTAGTTTTACTAGCTGAGTAAATATTCTATGGAACTACGTCAGTGATACACTTTTCTATACTAGTTTTATACCAAAAATGTACTGTGATGCTCATTAAAGGCTTACGAAAGTGATTCCGCGCTCAGCGCAGCGCAACAAGCGGAAAGAAAACCAAATCGCATATGTAATTTAGCAGGCTTGCCACATTGCGACCGGATTTGTGTAAAAGTAGGCTCCGATGTATTCCACTCGGCACAATCTGATTTGCGTTTAATATCCTCTTACACAAGCCGCAAATTAGATTGCGCGTGTGGTTCTGTAATTGGTTTTGAGCCGTGCATATCGGGCCGTCAATGGAACAATGGTATTTCGACAAAACCGGTCGCGGTGAGCCGTATTGACCTTATGCGACTGCGTAGTGTACGCGGCGGTGAGGACGGTCGATGACCGCTCCCTTCCAGTTAGGAATGCCGACCCCCATTCGTCAACGTGCATTTCGAGTGGCGAATTTGCATGTCACCGGATTTTGACTTTAGACTTTTGCTCTGCGTTGAGTTTCTATTCAGGATACGATCGGTGGTCAGGGTTTTTATCGCTTAACGGAGATTGCTTGGTCTTTGGAATGCTTTTGCTCATGTTTCGAATATGTTTTATGTTATAAGATCGTTATTTTATGTATGAAAAATATCAAAGCGTTTTTATTATTTTAAACTACGGTACTATAAAATATAGCCTTTAAAAATCTAGCTTGTAACTGGTGACGTATCTACATTTTAAATCTTCGCATTTTCAAGAATTTTTTATGCAAATGTATTCAAAAGTCAAGCGAATTCCAGCATTTCAACCCACTTTCTCAATAACTTGAAATGACTCACGTACATTGCATATACATTATGTAGATGTATATGCATTCATTGCTGCGTCCGATCGTGTAACATTCATGATTCATTAAGACTTGATTTTAATTAGTGCTTACACCATCTGGCGACTTTATGACCTTTACTCAACGTTTATGGCGACAGTTTATTTAAAGACGCTGTTCGATGGTCTAGACGCATGTTTGATCAAGGACATGAGGCAAGACTCTTGGTTCGAATCCTCGATAGCGTCAAAAACCATTTTATACCATGAAAAATCTGACTCTAGATTTGCGGGTTTTGGACAAACTATACTCGCTGTATATTTTATTTTATTTATTTAGCTGAAATAAGAAATAGGTGAATTTCTTTTTTCGCATAATATGTACCTACTACTACAATATTATAGCCTCTGCCAAAAAATCGGTTAGGACACATTATCATTAATTATTCTTTAATAGTAGTGTTCAAATTGATTTCCAGTTTGTCTATAAACTTGAATACGTCAGCGTCTCAGCGACTGTTGGTCGTAAGCGGACTTGACACCATTAAAATATATGAGGTGTGCACAAAATTATGACAACATAAAAGTTAACAATGCATTGTCTTATAATGATCGAATATTTTGTATACAGACGTGTCTTGGCGGTTATTTATAGATTACGTAATACAGGGAAAATATCAGACAAGTTAATATGGATTTTAAGCAATCAAAACCACATTACTTATTGTCATGTCGGTACTAACAAGGCTGTCTCTAGGTCCCTAATGGATGGTATGATTGCGATATGGTCTTATGCAACTCTTCGTGTCTCAGACTAAAGAAATACAAATTCTATCCAACATCAACCACTTAGTTTGTTTTGTAAACACTCAAAATGATAACAGTACTAAGATCAATACTAAAACTATTTTAGACAAATATTCAGTTCTGATTTTATTCAGATCGGGAGTAACTATACATTGGTGGCTTGGTATGATTGCCGAAATAAATATATCTTCATATCTATCTAATGTTGTTTATTTAGTATAATAAGAACGCATTGCTAAATATTAAAATTGATCCCAAATAATTACAAACTAACGAAATTACATGTAATACTCACAGGTGCATAAAATATATTACACATAATTTATTAGGTACTATGAAATACTTGGTTCTTATATATTCATTTCAACCAGCAGGTACAGAATGAAATGACTGAAGTTATATAAAACTAATTAACATTTTAATTTCTTAATTAACGCGGAACGTTTCGGTAATAAAGACGTCAAGTAGTTAAGATATCCTTGTCACAATTAAAGTGCAATTGTCGCAAAGTTTTGCGGTAAATGTTTAGGGGTAATTTAAAATTTTGAAATTGTGACCGAAAATAGGCACAATTTTATCTAAGAATAGTCTAAGAATGTAAGTAAAGGAAACAAATGTGTCAAGTTTACAGTTAAACTTTAAAAAAAATATATTGTTGTTTCCCTTGATTTATATATAAATAAAATTCTTAACGAAAGCTATATTATACACGACTAACATAGGCTATATTTTAAAGTACGTATAATACTATGTTACGAGAACGGATCAGCTAGTATATAAATATTTTGGTTTGTTATTTTCTTGAGTCTTTCAGAATATTGTTCCATACTTTTCATTATTATTTAGGCGTTGGCACCGATGTGTAATTTAAAATAAACTAGCTTTTTGAAGTCGATTAAGAGCGTAGCATTAAATACAAATATAATAAACACTTCATGTACAAATATAACGATGAAAGTTTATTGTCTTAACGGTACAAGTTGCGATTCGAACCTGCCAATCATTTCGGAAGATTGATGGTTCGTTTTCAATAACAATTACTATTGAATTGTTAATATGTGTACAGTTAACTAAACATAGGTTTGTAATCACATCAAGTATTCCATTAGTTAATGTGTATCTATGAATGCCTCGTTGGTACTGGTTGCGTCTTTGATGAGTGATGGAGGAGAATAGGTTTGAATCTTGGGTCGGGTCTAAAATATGTTACTGGAGTTTTACAGAAAAAAATTTAAAAGTAGGGTAGCTCGGTATATGAAAAGTTATTTAAATTTGGCTAAGCGTATTACTCTAGAACTGTTGGACGGATTTTGTTATTTTTTTTTGTTTTTACGGATATAATTATAAAAATTGCTTAATCGACCCCGAGGCGGTACGTAGGTCGCCGGGTCAGTTAGTCTATACAAATATTCTGAAAAGGAAAGATTTGTTTGTTTGTATTGAATAGGAGCCGAAACTACAAGCCCGTTTTGGGTGAAATTTTAAATATAGATTCTTTGAAACCCCAGGAATGGCATAGGATAGTTTTTACCCCGAAAATCTTACGGGAACGGGATATATACGCGAAATTGCGGAGCTCAGCTAGTTATTTTACAAAATATGGCAGTCAAACCGTACAGTATTTTACAAAATATATCAATTCTTGTATTGGTAAGTCGAGGACAACCAATTTATATTTTTGATGGGGATACCAACATAATATAGACATACTTAGTAAGGTTAGGTTAGTAAACAAAATTGACCATATATCAATTCTTGTATTGGTAAGTCGAGGACAACCAATTTATGTTTCTGATGGGGTACCAACATAATAGACATACTAAGTTAGGTTAGGTTAGTAAACAAAATTGACCATATATCAATTCTTGTATTGGTAAGTCGAGGACAACAAATTTATGTTTTTGATGGGATACCAACATAATATAGACATACTTAGTTAGGTTAGGTTAGTAAACAAAATTGACCATATATTAATTCTTGTATTGGTAAGTCGAGGACAACAAATTTATGTTTTTGATGGGATACCAACATAATAGACATACTAAGTTAGGTTAGGTTAGTAAACAAAATTGACCATATATCAATTCTTGTATTGGTAAGTCGAGGACAACAAATTTATGTTTTTGATGGGGATACCTACAGTTAACATACTTAGTTAGGTGTGTGACCACATCAAGTATTCCATTAGTTCCTAATGTGTATCTATGTTACTGCGTAATTAATTCGAGATGCTCTTAATTACATGGCTATTTTATTGAACATGGCTGCACACGTTTTAATTAAACCGTATAGAATATTCTAGTTACAATAATGCTATGAAGAAATAATCTTAATTATTTTAATGAGCTTAACCTTCGTACCTATTAGACAATATTAGTTCGACCTTGGTATAATAAAAAGTTTAACCTAATATTTGAAAATAATCAGACTTGAACTGTAAATTGTGCAAATACCTTATTTCAAAATCCTGTTAAATAGACGCGTTTCTTGCATTTTTCGAATTTCCAGCTTGTTTTAAACCGTCATTATATAAATATTGAATGTTGTAACTGAATACTATAAATGAATAAATAAATGTCCTAGGTTCGATCCCCATGGATATGTGAAAAAAATTCTAGTAGGCTAGTATGGAAGACTGATAATCTTGTTGCCCCTAAACCCGAGTTGTATAGTTAGCGGATATCCACTGCCCCATGTCGAAAAAGAGGACAGGAAACTTCTCTCAAGTCTCAATGTAAAGATAAATAATATTTACAGATCCGTAAGTACACAAAATGTTTCCTAGTTAGTAAGTACTAACGTATTCTTAATGTGTAGGTGGGTGCTTGCTAACCCAATGGTGCATTGACCGATATTTAAAAACTAGATACAATAAATTGTAACTAGCTAGCTGTCTAAAACCACTAATTACACCGTAATCCCAATCCGAATTCCAATCTCAAGATAAATTAGAATGGGCATTAAAACAAATAATATTCAAGCAGCCTACGCGGTGATTATATATTAAACGCACGGCCGCTATAAATTCCACAGGGACATCCTTTGATTGTCCCACAATTGATCCATCCTGGGGGTTTATAAGAATTTGAATTTAATCAATCGGACGTTGAATAACATTATGGTGAGGTCAAAGGACTGATTAGTCGGAAATTTAAATAGTATCTAAATGGTAATGTGTCGAGTTATCAGGGATTTTAATTTATATTGGTTACGTAGTAGTTGGTGTTCAGAGATTCTAGATGTCAAAATTAGTCCCTAAGTCATTGCCGTTAAGTCGTATTTTGTTTTAGTTATCTGCATCCTGCTCTATATAAATTATCTTTTGCAGGATTTTTGGAATTTCAGTATGTTCAATTTTGTATTGAAAAGACTACAGCAAGATTTATGTTAGATAATATAATTTCAAATTGTATGGACGGTGTCTGATCTATTCCTGGTAGACAAAACAAATCTTGGTGACAAATGGTTGCTCAGTTTTTCTCAAATACGGTCACTAGGTTACACGAGTCTTAAGTCTTAGTTATATACGTTATTATATACAGCGCATTATTATAATTATAATATAATGTTTTATTTAAGATAAAGTTATATCGGAATATTGGGCCAATTACTAAGAATTCGTGTCATTTGATTTTACTTATTTATTGTTTTAAGGATCACCAACATGATATACACTGTTAAAATGATGCAAGTTTTGTGAAATTACAATTACAATCTTAGTGTTGTCACAGTTATAGGCAACCACTACTAAATTTAATTAATAATTAGATCGCAAAAACACAGTCTGCAGCTAATACAAATAAATGTGAATATAATTAGTATTTTTTTAGTTTTGACATAGCAAAATCAAATATGTATATATCAATATACTTATTTATCATATTAAAAGATAAGCGCCCACTGAAATATTTGGATTATTACTTTAAAACCGAGCACGTACATCCACTTCCTATGCTAATATTATTCCGATCGCTTAATATTCATATACAGAAACTACAAAGCAAACCAGTGCCAGCATTTTTTCTTATACGTTGCCAATGATTCACCCATCCTTCCGTTGGGTTTCATGAATTGGTCTACAGCCTTTGTTGGCTTATTACTACATAAATAACGTGACTCAATTTCCCGGTTGGCATTTATTTGATGTAAGAATCGAATATATTAGAATTATTTGAGAACCTTTTCATCTTCGCTCGTTATTGGAGCTCGAATCAAAGGTAGCTTCTATTTACATTTCGTGAAATTGAAGTGGGCCGAAAAAGACAGTCCTTGAAACTGTATTGAAATATAAAAGTGTATTTTATGGACTTTGTTGATAGAGATAAAAAAGACATATTACGTCTTTATAGAACTGTAAATGATTAGTCTTATTACAAAACGGGGTCTAAGTAAGTCAGGTTTATACCTGGAATAAATAATTATTTGTCAAACCGTTCCGTTTTAACAATATAACCAATTTAGATTAGTATATGGCTTAGTTATGTCCCGTAATTGAAGAATTAAGTCCAACGTAATCAAGTCATTAACAACTTGAGATTTCATGAGTCAAATTATAATTTTCTCAAGGAAACAATAACAGATAAAGTGGGAATCGTTTTGTGATAATTTACGATAACGGCGATAGCTTTATTGGACCGTTTTATTGCGTTTGATTTTAATCTCCTCGGAGGAATCTTAAAATGCAGATTTATGGAACGCTTAGAAGTTTTAACGAGACGTAGTTCTAGCATGTAGGGAGAACACTCGGAATGGGTTTTAAATAAAGGAAATTGAACGTAAAGATTTTCCATATTGATTGGTAAGAGGGCCAGTTTGAAAAGGCTCTTACCTACTTACTGTTTTCTGTTAACAATTAGAAATGTGGGGCATGCTTTTAATATTTTTAGCATTATTTAGGTAATAAAAATAAAACACAAAATGTTCCTTATTTTTCGACAATCAAGGAGATTTTCAATAGTAATTATTATATTGATTTATTTATTTTGTAAGACATACATCGACCTACTTATTTAGGAAGCGTGACAGCACTTGTATAAATTGGACAAACTTTGTTATTTAAAATTGATGAATTAGAGACACGCTGCACACAAGATACCTTACAAAAAGAACGCATCAGTAAGTACTATAAGTAAATTATCTTCTAGTGATATTCACTTTAGCAATTTTAGCTTACAATTGCGCGTGCCAAGATTACTGGAACCACCCATTTGATGGGATCTTATCGCTCCTGGATACACATAGAAGAGCACTATAGAACATATATATAGAAAAAATAGTATCAATCTTACCCCTGTATTCTAATACCTTGAGCATTCCTCGACTCCACTCAACCTCAGTCACTACTCGGCCTCTTTGGTGCATACTCCAGTTATGTCAAACTTGTATCTTAGAATACCGATTAATATTTCTCATATTTGACGTAACCTTAGCCGTGGTTGGGTGGAGGAGTATTAATTCTTAGAATACGGGTGTGCGTTTGTAAAAATCGTAGAATTTAAATTTTAAAATCAGTGTTTTTACATGATGAAGCAAGACATATTTTAAGCTAGAAATTCAGCCCTATGTTATTTGTAGATAGGAATAAATACCTCAAAAAGCTCACCAAAAAAAACGTAACTCATCAATATCTAAATGGCTAACTGGAAGAGTTTACGTTGTTACATTATGATGATTAATTGTACATGACGATGTTATTTTTAATCTTTATTAATTAACTAAGCGGTTGTATCCACATTGATATACGTTAACCCTACTGTGTCTAAATTCAACACCTATATTATAATTAATGATTTAACAATATAAATTTAAAATAGCAATAGCTAATCCGTAATCCGTATGCTATTATTTTTAAAAATAACTATTAAATGACACTCTTTCATTATTTCCACTATTTACTATATTGTAATTTGTAATTAACTAGTTTTTATTAATTCATTTTCATTATCACGTCATAGACTAGAAACTGGTTAGTATATTTTTGTCAATAGAGTATTGTATTACATACCGTCGATATAAATATCCGTCAACAGTATTTCCAATCGAGAATATACTTTACTAGATGATCCGCGTGTTTGCGGTCCCGCAGCATCCCATAAGATATAGGCTATGTTACTCGTGCATAATTAACTTTCTAATGGTGAAAGAATTTATAAAAATCGGTCCAGTAGTTTTTGAGCCTGATCTATACAACCAAATAAACAAAGTTTTGTCTTTTATAATATTAGTGTAGACTAGCTTCGCGGTTTCGCGTAGTAACTCAGTGCTATATAGACAATTACCTTCCTAAAAACCTAAGGTACCTGTCTATCATATCAGAAACATTTTTCCGAATCCATCCGCGAGTATCAAAGATCAGCGTGTTTAAACAAACTTTACAATATCGGTCTTGATTATAAGGGACTTTCTTTATTAATTTAACTTGCACAGTGGATAGCACTATTATGCCAGTGGATTTGATACCCACGAGTTACATATTTGATGAGTATAACAATCAAAGATGCCTTTTTAGTTCGCGTACTGGTAGTTATCATTTTACTATCGATAAATGTCGAAGTAAGAACTAGCCGCGGCCTTGCAAAACTACTTAATAACGGATTCTAGGCTTATGAACAGTTAGTCTTGTTAGTGCAGAAATAATGATTATGGTTAAGGGCGAGTCGGACTTAGTCACAAGGGTTCCGTAGCGTAGGTACAAACAAACAAACAAACAATAAGGTACTATCAATTGATAATAAAAAAAATTCTACTAGTGATCCTCGACTCCATTTGTATTAAATTTGGGACTTGGATCGATAAAATAATCGTATCATATAATTTAGCTATTAACCTACTTGTATACGAAATTTTATCGAAATCCCTTCAGTAGTTGCGGCATGACTGACATAATAAACATCTAAGCATCTAAACTATCATATATTTGTAGATTTTTGAATTACGAATTAATCTATGTAATAGATTATTCGAGGCCTAAATTTCGTAAAGTCAGAATTCTTTCCGAAAATAACTATCCTTAAGTAAGTATTTTCTTTTTGAATCCCTTAAAACAAAGAAAAATATCTATTATATTCAACTTTAATATTACCTGAACTTCACGTTTACGTCGCTACTCAAACTATTGTTCATTGTTTAAGATGTGGACACTCAAATCTGATCCTTATCACCTCGCCATAAGGAGCATCAATTCGTCCTTAAAAGAAAAGCCATTAAAACGAATGCAGGCTGACGCATTAGCTCTAAAATTAGCGAGTACTTTGTCGTCGAAAGATAGCACGAAACCGCAGAAGCCGGTCTTTGTTGGAGGGAAATATACGGGCACGAGTTTGGTACGCGGCCGATATTTTTGTTTATGAGGCGAATGATTCATTTATACGTGTTAAATTTATTGTGGCTGTCGCACGCGTTAGATTCATTATTTGTATAGAAAATGCGCCGTACTTGTATGACTTTCCATATTAATTACAATGGATTTTAAACGCGGCTTATACGTTATTATTTAACCGACGTTTCGAACATTTGACAGCGAGACATTAGAATATTTTCTACTTGACCATCTTGTTTTCCTGCCCTTATCCCATAGGGGTAGGGTCTCACAGGTATCATATAGGGTCGGCACACATGCACGGCGCACATGTATTTTTCTTCAATACTCCTCTTTTCAGTTCCTTGCCGCTTTGCAAAATAAACGTTTGGCTTTTGAAAAAGACGTCTATATAAAAAGCGTTTCAAAAGCGCCTTTAAGGAGGCCGATTTCGAAAATAAACAACGGAAAAAAATCGTCGTACATTTTCACCATTTCCCCTCGTATGTCCCCCCCCCCACAAACTAGGAGCTAGGACATCTGTCGTGTGTGATAATGAGTGAGTACTTAGTGCTCGTATCTCGGTCAGGATGTTAGTCTACGTGCTCCACATTCGGATGCGTTTGTGATATATTGCGTTTTAATTTAATAATTACGATACATTTTTGGATGTTATTTTAAGTATGTACAACAAATCATATTATAAAAAAGTTTTTAACAAAAGATGAAAAAATAGAGTTTCTAGTATATTCAAAGGGTAAAAAGACTATATTCTCTGGACTAAATTTGTACAAAGCTTAGCCGATTTGGATGAAATTTTGTACCAATTTAGTTTGTAAGGACATAGGATACTTTTTAAAGGCGGGTGGAACCGAGGGGCAAAGCTAGTCTAATAAAATTCGTATCAACTTTATACCATACTATCACTGAGCTAGATCTAAAATATTATTAAAGATTTCATAATGTTTTAATGATATTTTTTTGCTATTCCATAATTATTATTCCAAAAACGTCGCTTATATTATCTCTGAAAGACAAAAGCTTTTTCTCAGAAAGATAAGACAAACGTCTTCCTAGAAATAGTTAATTTGAGAATGTTTTTCAAGCATTAAGTATTTATATTACAGTAGATGTAAACAATGTAGGGATAAAAATATTGTAATAAACTATTGTATAGAAAATTTATTAATACATCTCAAAGGTAAGGCTAATCGTAACTTTGGGCACCTCATGAGAAGGGAGGATAGGCATGTAGTAAGTAAAGTCTCTGATATGAATGTGGATGAGTGAGAGGTAGAGGGAGACTGAAGAAAGTATGGATTTATTGTGTGAATAAAGATATGTGAAAAGTGTGACTCAGGAGATGACTAATGTATGTAAGAAAAATACATGTTGTGCTGACCCCACCTAGTGGGATAAAGGCAGGAGAAAGAAAGAAGACTTGCTGTTCGGCACGGCTTCGCCCCCTTAACACAATATTGGCTATATCACTCGGGGTAGATGTAGCTTTCTAATGGGGTATAAATTTTTTAAACCGGTCCATTAGTTTTTCTTAAAACTTTGCTAACACACATCCAAAAACAAAAAGATCTCTGCTTAATATTTGTATACAAAGGGAATTTTAAGTGAATCTTTGGATGTCCTATTTAAACAGCCAAGTACGTTATATCAAGCGTTCTTTTAACGATCATTTTAAAAGAGTTAATGAATACACCGCACATAAGATTAAGTACCATTATCCAGTTTTGCTCAAAAGAAAACCAAACCGCTGTCCATCCGGCACGGGAACCTGTTTGGGCGTGCGAGATCGGTTGACGTACCGCGGTATTGTGATCGAGTTTGTAGGTTTATATACTTGTTACTTTACACAATTATAACTTACTGCGGTGGCGCTGACACAAGACGTTGCCGCAGGTGTCGTTGAAGAACGGTCTCTTTCCAATCTTCGGCTTGAAGCGCTTTGAGGTCTGCACAATTATATGCGATCCTTAAAACGTGTGGTGTAATTAAAGCTAGTAAGGGACCGATTTAGGATGATCGTTCGTACTTATTTCTAATAAGCCTTATCCTACACTAACAGGCATGCCCTTTCGTTAGGACTCTCAAGTTTGGGTAGTAATCTGTGTCAAATAATCTTTCAAATCCATCTGGTATTTTCGAACTGTTGGATGAAGGCTAGTTTTTTACCAGCCTAGAATAGAAATGCTTACATTGTCATAAGGGACCTCGAATACATACTCAAACTTAGTATCTAGAACGACAAATGTGTCACTCAACTAACTATATGCAGTAGTTTTTTTTTTTATGTAACAGCGGACAAGCGGAGTATGCTGTTCACCTGATGTTAAGTGACTGACCGCAGCCTAAGAACATCTACAAAAGCAAAGGCTTGAAGGAAGTTGAGCGGAGAATATTAATGATGGGAAATTGGGAGAGGAGTACAACAGGACAGAATAAATGTCTCTGGGATGGGAAATATGTACAGTCTTACATATTGCTAAATAATTAATGAATTCAACAAGGCCGCAATTCTTGCATTAATTCCCTAGTATCGATTGTTTTACGTTAGCTATCATCAGAGACACAGTTTTGTCCCCGACTTTGAAATCTATTTTTATTAGCATACAGGCTATTTTGGTTTGATCCAGATGGAGTGCAACGAAGCTAAATATAAGCTCAATGGTGACACGTGTTTCGAGTTTCGCTTGCCCCAATTAATCTGTTGTCTTGTAATTTAATTAAAAGTTACTATTTTAGTTCATTTCGAAGCAAGAACTTTTTATTTAAGAGCAAGTCACACGCAGCGTAATCGTAAAAATACTTATGTATACTTATTTCATAAAATCAAAATATTTTATCTTATTTACCAATAAAAATGTTGGTCTAGTCAAAAGAAAGCTACTTATGAAAAATCAGCTTGTTGGTAATAAATGATGAACCGTGTACCAAGGATCCTGAACTATAAGTATAGTAGTGATACCATGCGAAGTGAGACATTTCTCAATGCGCTCTAAATAATGAGTCTTCAATGCAAAATCAAATGGAGTTAATTTAAACGTCAAATGACAAACCGCCACAGTATCGTCTCTGAATAGTTTAATGGGGTTGTGAGAACTTAGTTTATTTAAGAATACGGGTGTTAGGATACTTCTGAAGTTACTGGTGTCCTTATTTGGTGATCATTTAACATGATATGATCTACAGGTTTGTTGAGTGTTCTTTACCAAGATTACTGATTATTAGAAAATGATTTAATCATTGTAAGAAACTATATTAAAATGTATTTACTAGTGGGTATATTGTGTATGAGGTACAAATCAAAATGTTTGTTTTAAGCATCTTTTAAAACCTTCACGACGTACAAAATAGAGAGCATTGTTCTGCATCGTAATAATGTTTATCATTTAATAAAAAATAATTAAAAATAATAAACATTGTTTTATTAGGCTTTAAATTTCTAATCTAAAATTGGTATTTTACTGGTTGGTAATTGGCATTTTTTATTACACTCTTTACTATTTGTACCATTACATTATGTTAAAATAGCCGCGCCCCGCGGTTTCTCCTACGTAGCTTCTAATCCCATGGCCACACCGGGATTAAAATTATACTTATGTGTTATTCTGAACCCTTACCTATATGCATGGGCGTACCGAGGTGGGGGCAGGGGAGGGCAGCTGCCCCCCCCTGGATATCGTATACCTCTCTACTCTCTATTGTTATTGATTAAAATTTCAGAATTTGCAGGATAACTTGTGGGTGTTTTTCTTATATATATTGTAGGTGTATTTGCCTTACACACCACACGTGTAAGGCAAAACAAGCGCGCGGGAACTGGCTTAAAAAAATTGATCTGCCCTCCCCTAGCCCAAGACCTGGGTACGCCCATGCCTATACGTATGCTAAATTTCATCATAATCGGTGTAGTAGTTTTTGCGTGAAAGAATAACTAACATACATACATAAAGACATCCTCATAAACTTTCGCATTTATGATATTAGTAAGATGTAGGGAGTGATCTGTGGTAAGATGTAAAAAGTAAAAACTTAAAAAGAATACATGAAGCTCTTCCGCCAACTTTTTTTGCTCCTCATAATGGTTTAAATTAGATATCCATCACAGCCAAATTAATTTAAAAATGTATAAGGCAAGCGATTTGAGTGTACCATAGCGGGCTAAACCAACATAGGGATCTATGAATATATTATACTAATGCTATGCGATGACTCAGACATAGCAACAAAATGTGTTTCGCGACAGGGCTGCCCGTGCAAAAATTTTAAAGAAAGAAAGAAAGAAACATATTTATTTGCAACAACTATGCACATACATACATTTTACAGAAATAAATACAAACATTTTACAAAGATAAACATAATAAAAATACATATATGCACATAATTGGTGCGAAAAGGTTCGAACTCAGCATCGTACTGGTTGCAGGCAACCAGCGCTGGTCTTCCGTTCGGACCCTGATTTTATGTCTTTTTGATAATACTTATGGCATTGAAATGTAATTAAAAATATCTAAAGCTAGACTATTATGGGATTTAAGAAGCGCCTTACAAAATTGTAAAGCGTTTAAATATAATTTTTTAACATCATAGTAGGTTGAAGAAAAATCAATTGCATGGTTGCATGGATTGTAATGGTAATTTTGGATCAATCGGTAGAATCACTCCACAATGATGAGATCGGTGTCATATGAAAGCTCTTGAGATGTGTTTTGTTTCATTTTATGACAGCGAAGTTCAAATCGAGCGCGAAACTTGTGCTTCAACACTTTTCGTTAAATTCATAGGTCTGTTGTGTCATTATGTATGTGTGTTTTATTATATAGATGTGCTTTTTTAACTTTTAATGTTATAGCAATGAAAGCCCGATTTTTCTTTGGTCTCATAGAATGAATTAAAGAATGTTAGACTCGACAATTTTTAAAGGTTAGTGGTTATTTTACCTGATCGTCGTGGGTGGGATCATTTCACGCTGCACTTTGATTAGGAAGGGTTGAAAATAATTAAGCCATCGATCGAGTGGAAGGACATGTAATTTTAAAATATTTTAGTTTAGGATAATTTCAAACATTGACGGACACGATTACGTTATTATCAAATTCTATGCGTCCATAATTACGTGCTTATCTTATCCCTGTATTTATCAAAAACATCATTATTTTCTTTTATAATGCCAATGAGATTAAACCGTAAAAATAGAGGTATGGTTACTATTTGATTGCAATATTAATCAAAGTTTACCAACAATCCAGAGCAATAAATAATTCATGTAAGTATAATATTAGTGGCAACTGGCAAGTGGCAACCCTAAAAAATCACAAAAACAATCACATAGGTATTGTGGCGTGGCAACGCGACGCACGATTTGATAACGGGGCAAGGTTATCGATCATCGGCGCAGGCCCAAAGAAATCTCGAAATGTTGCCATCTTTGGAACGTTTTTATGTTACTTTTTATGATTGCCGTTTTTAATGTTACATTATTGTGTGTGCGTGTGTGGTTTTTACTGGATTTGAGACTGATGTTACATAAATATTTTTGTATTTCATTTTTAGAAAAATAATTTAATAGTGACTGACAAAAATATTATTAGGAAGTTTTTACCTTGTTTGGTTTTAAATTAAATCCGCTGTCCAATTTCTAAATTGATTGAGTTAATTTAAGGTACCTACATTAATTCTGTTAAAATGGGATAAAACATTGTTGTACTAAATTTGTCCGCAGCTTTTCTAAAGAATTTTATTGGCCCTTCACATGGTTTATTAATGATATTAAATTCACTCGTTACATCTGTGGATATGTATCTCGCAACTGAATTGGAGAGCACGTGTCCCAAAAGGTTTGAGTGGAAACTTTGCACTCACATTTAATTTGCATGGGAATGAACAATATCTTAAAAGCTTGTTTCATATTTTATAATCCTCAGAAGATGAAGCTAAGTTTGGAGCATTGAAAAGTAAGACCAAGGTAGCAATTGTGATCTTTTGTAAATTAATAGGCATTTAAATAAAATAATATATATTACATAATAAAATATTTTTTTTTTGATATTACAACGATTTAAATTTAAAAATTGTATATGAATAGTAATATATCGTTTCATGTATTTGTGAATTGAAATTTAACTTATCATAATAAATTGAATGTTGCTTCAATTGAAGTTGTAATAAATGTAAAAAAATAACAAAATCAAGCAGATTTTATCCGTATAGGAATTAGAATAAATTTTAACGTATAAAAATACACTATAGTTACCAAAAAGCCTCGTATTGTAACAAAACCGATCGATCGATGTTCGGAGCACGAGCATCCAAATTCCTTGGACCGGTTTAGTTTCCCACGTCACGCAGGATGTTTGGGTGTGATGAACGGTCGGCTTTGTATGCCTGCATCTTGGTTCAGTCTAGTTAATTAAAAGATAAGTTTTTCGTAATAGTTATTGATGTTGCAACGGAAATAATAATAAGTTAGTATTAGATTTTAAGCGAGTTAATTCGCAGACAGAAGCTTGTAAAAGAATATATCGATATAAATAGATCGAGAGACTACAAAGTCTTGGTTTTAAACGATTTGCTTGTTATTAATTTATGCTAAAATAAGCTAAACTCATCGAAAATTGTCACGAATACTAATTATATACGAGCGTAATACTCGTTACTCAACCTTTCGTTGTAATAATTGTTGTAAAATAGAAAAAAAAAAACATAACTGCTAAGAAATTTGGAATGTATTAGGAAATTAAATTGGTGGTGGAATTTTAACCGCTATTGGCAAAATTGCATATGTTTTTATAGCCGTGATTATAATTTACATTGATTAATGTAAATATTTTAATTGTAATGCGATTGTATTTATTCTGCTAAGGCTAAAGTTCGTAAGAATGTAGTTATATTGTTGACAATTTACTTAATTTATTACTTATTAATTTATACGAACTAAATTCTAGTTTACACTAATGTGTTGTTTTTAAATTTAATAAGCAGTTTTTTTTTAAATTAAAGTATAAGTAGTTCTAGAAATAATGCATCATACAAATTTATTACATCTATTGAACAAGGTTTGTGCTTACAAATAAACCGTTGTTGGAAAGTACAAATACATAGCATCAAAGGAGCGCTATTTTTAGTAAGCTTAATCGTTTAATAACTTGTCAATCTTCATACAAAAATCGTCTAATTTTCATACAAATATTGTTACATTTAATGTATGCGGTGGCCTAAATAAACCGTTGTTCAAATGTACAAGCAAATAGCATTAAAGATAAAGGAGTGTATTTAGCTTAGGGGTGCTGTTTTTAGAAAAACAATTGTTTAATAATACTTACCACAGGAGGTGATAGAGGCCTTAAATGCTATAAAATAAGCAACAATTATGTTCGAAATCACAGTTAGCATAGTTTTTGAGATAGTCCAATTTAAAATTTACGACTTAAAGTGTCCGAATGAAGATTAATAAAAGGTTTCATTATAATCTTCATACTATATGAAGACTGTCTACTAATAAATCGACTCGACTGAACTTTACTACTTTTTTTAGATAGCACAATCGTATAACTTGTCATTCTTCGTACAAAAACTCTAATATTGTTATATTTGTAAGAGAATTTGTTAATTTATCTGTGCCACAATACTAAATGTTGTTTCATTTCGTGTACAAATAAACCGTTGTTCAAATGTACAAACAAATAGCATGAAAGATAAAGGAGTGTCTTCAGCTTAGGGGCGCTATTTTTAGAATGCTGAATCGTTTCAAGGCCAGGGTTGGGGTATAAACAGAATGCAGCGCTGTTTGGTGATGACGTAATAGTGTGGTCTTTGTAGTGTAGTTTTTTCTATTGTGTATTTTCACTGCTAAATAGAGCAGAGAAGATGTAGCGTTTAGCTTGTGTAAATATTCCTTGTAATGAAATATTATAGGTTGAGTTTAAAGTTTATATTGGTGATGCAAAAAACATTCATGGAAATTATTGTTCCTTACTAGCTTCTGCCCTCGGTGATAAATCTTTTATTGATGTCTTTGTAGTGTAGTTTTTTCTATTGTGTATTTTCACTGTTAAATAGAGCAGAGAAGATCTAGCGTTTAGCTTGTGTAAAAGTTCCTTAAAATGAAAAGATATATATGTATTGAATTTTAAGTTTATATTGGTAATTCGAAAAATATCTATGGAAATTATTGTTCCTTACTAGCTTCTGCCCTCGGTGATAAATCTTTTACTGGCCTAGAGACCCCGAAATTTACGTGAGCGAAACCGAATCAAAAACTCTAAAAACTATTTGAAGCTTTTAAGATTTGTGTCAAATTATTCTTGTTCCTTGAATTATGGATATAATATTCTTGAAAACCTTAAATATTCTTAAGACATATTTATTGATATTTCTCTAACTTAAAGTAAAAATAATGTCTATATTAAAAATAAATTATATAATGCAATGCCCTGAAATCCTGCGTTTTAAGTTAATCCACTGTAAATCTCGTCATTCATCAACTCGCATCATACAGAAATGTTCAGTTTATCTTAAACAGTTGGTCGGGATGTAACTGCAGTCGGTGACTGATACGACACACACATTGTGCAGGCAAGGTCAAGATGGTTAGTTATTGGGGTGGGCGTTATTTGTTTGTTTTAAGTTTCTTGGTTATTCGAGTGCTTATATGTAGTGTAAAAACATAATATCTATATAAGTATAAAATTATTGTACAGTGGAAAATTTTGTTTGTTAAAAAACGCCAATCCGCGAAATTATTGATTTGGAAAAATCTTTCTGTTTATGGTAGGTAGGTTCATGAGGAAGGCAATCTAGTATATAACCCGTGGGGCATAGCTATAGTATAATATCAACCAAAGATGAAAGGAATTTAACCCACAGTAATCACCCAGTGTAAATAAATTTGTAATTCCTTTATTCTCTCATTATAAAGCTAAAAAAACAAATCTCAATGTGAAGTCGTTATCACAGTTTTATTAACAGAAGCGTATCTGTTACATGTACATGTAAATTCGGATCCGTTTCCAAAGTTCGATTACTTTGTTTGATTTGTGATAAGTAATCGAGTTACCAGATGGTGGGCGTCAAAGGTCAGAGTATCGGTACATCGTCATCATTAGCGTAATTACAACCTTTGATTTAACTTTACATGTAGGTGTGAGACAAGTTTTGCAATTAGATTTTAATTCAATTGTACTACAAATATTGGTTTGAAGTTTAGGCTATCCTAAACTGATGAAAGTTGAAATTTCATTCACGAGCTTACGGCTTTACGTGCTCTCCGAGGTACGGGGGTGCTCCAACACCACAAACTTCCAGACTTAGGGCTGCTTTTTTAGAAAATCTCGATAACATTTTTTATGGCCCCACCCGAGAATCGAACCCGAGACCTCTCGATCTGTAGTCAAATATGCAACCACTAGACCAACAAGGCAGTCAACTTTTTACTAGGAATAGAATATACTGTTATATTTGCTGTTATCTATTGAGGTTTGTTTGAGAATATTAGTGTTCAGCTTATATTAATCAAATTTAACTGCTATCAGAGTGTATTTTATACTTTGTTTTATTACCTTACATTAAGTCATTACTTATGATAAAAATAGATAATTTTTATTATTACTCAAAAGTATATAAAATGTTGACTGTTAGAACAATTCACTTATTTATTTATTTTATTGGCACAGTTGATACATTGAAACAAACAAAAATATGATACTAATAATTAAGAACTTAATGTATAACTAATTTAAGAATAAGCACTGCATGCAAGATATTTGTAAAATTAAAATTAGAGCTTAATTAAATAACATAAACAATTTCATTAAATAGGAGTTATATGTGCATGTTTATAGTACAATGTGTTTGCTTTTAAAACTGATCTTTATAAGAAATGTACGTCGTTCATCGCGTCTAATCTACGCATAAGATAAAAGAAATCCAAGAAGTACGCCGGGCTCAATTTAAAGCTTCCTTATAAAGTCAGTCGCACAAATAAGGATATAGTACGAGGGATAACTAGATCCTAATTAGATGTCCAGTGATCCGGCCAGTCGGGATGACGGACGGTTTATGGTAATTAATGGGGTGCCTTGCTGATTCCTGCTTTGACTATGTTAATGAGACCTTAAGATTGCTACAAAGGGATTTGCGTCAAGAATAAATAATTCTTAGGATTTGCGTGAAGAATAAATAATTCTTAGAAACTATTAGGGATACTACCTAGCATTATATAATATCGAAGCAAGAATCCATCCATTTACCATTAACTGTCCGTCATCCCGTTTTCATTAACGAGCATTTATAATCAACCAATCGCAAATAAGTTTTGCGTGCTATGTTAACGTCACGTTGAGAATAGATGCGCTTAACACTTACGACCAGTAGGATATTTTATTGTCCGTAAGTATAACGTTTTATTTTATAGGAACTGGGAAATAGTCGTCCGAGTACAATTTGCTCAGATGTTACACAAGTTACATAATATTTATTATAGGAGCGAGTGATCGTTAACTTTATACTCAGCTAGTCGTTTTAAACATATAGAATTCAATACCTTAATACTCTAGTTAAAAAGTATTTTTGATATCAAACCGCAGTAATACTTACTCAAGAAGGTCCAATAAAAATCGATTAAAAAATGATACCTAAGGGCCGACGATGCGGGTACTCCAATAAAGGGTCCCACAGTCGTTAGTAGATGTATAGTTTATTCAACAGCCGGATAACAGCTTGTACAATATTTACTGAATATTATACAAACTGCTATACTCTTTTGAAGATCCTTCACATTCCTTTGTGTTGTTATTTTTAGTTTTACGTGGTTCTATAAGGTATTATGAAGAGGTTATGTTCATTGTTTGGAAGGGTATAACCACTTCATAGTATAGAATAAAGTCTTTTTCCGATATCTTGTGTTTAGAACGTGATGGATTCAGATTTTGATAGATAGAGTTCAGGATTCGTTGGCAGGTATCTCTACCTCGTGTTGAAACTGTACTAACTCAAATGTTATATCTATTTGTATAAACATACACATAAATATGTATAGTTATTTGATGTGATGATTAATAGAAGTTGGTACAATATTTGTTTAGACAATCATGAAATAACATTGAATCATTGCTTAGTAATACACCCGGAAAATACGTTAAACCTGTTATTACGTTTATATTGTACATAATGTACATGAAATAGTATTTGAATGCAAAACAGACGACCGGACAGACATCCTGTCGGTGGAATGTAGGATATAAGATCCGTGTTGTAAAAATGTTCACATTAACTTGAGACATTTATTGCTGTATTAATTATTACCGGTATCGTGATTCTTTTTGTGATAGTGATATTAAAAACAAGTTCCTTGTGAGAAAGATTCCCTTGTCCTAATTTTCTAACAAAAGGCATTTATGTTCCAACATTGTTTGTCTATACTAATATTATAAAGAGAAATATGTAATTTGTATTTTGTTATGTTTTTACGGACACTTTTGGACCGATTTCAAACATTCTTTCACCATTAGTAAGATGCATCTTCATTGAGTGATTAGTGATAAACCAATTTGACTACCTACAGCTAAATTATTTCTGGTAGGCCTGGTATTCAGTTAGAAAAAATGGGTTACATTTCATATACCTAGTTTGGAGCTAAATGATTTTTAAATAACTGAAATGATTTTTACGGCACATATTAACGTAGTTGATATATACCTCGATGGACGCAAGATGATGGATACTTATTATCTCAGTCCAGTCGAAACCACAGACGCCATATTGTTTCATAAGAAGAAAATCATTATTTAAAAATTTATATAATAACAGATATAACCCAATTAAAATTTATCGCCAATTTTTACTTAAATATATTTCGCGGTACGTTATCAACGGATTGTGGGTTAAAAGTGTGGGTGATAAGATATTGGTGCTCAAGTCAAGTGGAGAGTCACGAAGTATCCCGTTTCTTATCTTGTTACTCAGTTGTAAAATAAAAAACTTTATTTCGTCTATTGGAATCCTTTTAATGAATATTTCAATATATTTCAAGGGGCGAATAGGTTATGCCACGATCAACATCTCTTGTTCCTTTTAATTATTAATTCTATTTATACCTGTATCTAATAAGATTGTCAATAGATAAGACTTCCTACCGATAATCATTTCGTGAAATTCTTTCTTTTACATCATGGTTAAAATTTGAGGTTAGTTTAATTTAGACGATTTGTTGACCGAACGAAGCGATGTATGTTTGTATGTAAATATGAAAAACCTTGTCCGGCAATAACTAAGTATTGTTTATCTAATCTAGATTAAATTTTATAGATGAATAGTCTAGACAAAGGAAAATGACGAACGACATGAGCGAAATTGGAGGTTTTTTACGAAGTTAGGGTGGTTTAATCGATGAATGTTTGTCCGAGGAAATCTGGAGTATGGTTTATCCAATCTTGATAAAATGTTGTACGCAAATATAACAATCTTGAGTACAAAAATGAAAGAAATCGGTGTGCAGGTAACGAAGATAGTGGGTGAAATAGGTGATTTTCATATGAATATAACCGTGTTTAGTATCAAATGAAATGTCTTGATTAATACGTTACAACACGAGGTCTAACCAAAATATATAAGATATGACGTCAAAAGGCTAAATTCCTCATCAAATAGGGCAATACCTTTAGAGACATAGAAATATTGATTTCAAGGTTCGACATGTTTATAAGGACTATTAACTACATAAGTACATCTTACTTGCAGTTATGTAACATCTACTTGATAGAATGTTTATATAAGACACTTATAAAACTATTTGTATAGATCAATTTGTAAGATTCATTTACGTTGGCCATTAATAGTAATTGATATGTAACTGTTTAGTGCAGTTTAATCGGTAATTGGTTTTGCTGAAGGCGACTTGTGCCAATGTTTTAATATCACTCACATTTAGTACAGTGGTTGTTAGTATGAATTCAGGCCTAGAGGTCGGGCTTTCCAGTAATCAGATAGAAACAAGGCTCGTACAGATTTTTGTTTGTGTAATTAATACAAATTGCATATTAAATTTCAGCCCGAGCCGTCCAGTGGTTTGGGCTGTGCGTGAAAGATCACTTTATCAGTCACCTTTGAGTTTTATATATATCAAAAAAATATCAGCATTTTTGAAAAATTATTAAGGAATAGAAAAAAATTGCAGTCGTGGAAATCCCGAGCGGATTATCATTTATATAAATACATATTTAAATGCAAAGTTACAGTTAAAATAATTCTTGATGTTTTTATATACACACATAGAAATAGCACATTGCACAACCTGAAAAAAAGACTAATAATTCCTCCAAGGATGCTCCAACGCATCTTCGCCTGACCTTGCGTGTACAATATTTCATTCATTCCATACCTGCACGTCTCTCTTTAAATATTTTTTACCGTCTGGCGGCTCTATTGTGCATCGCTCTATACTTCTACAGTGATATAGTCTATATCTACGTGCGCGGGCGCAAACGAGTTCTCGTATGAAGGCATACCCTCAATAGGGTTGTCACTTTGTCAGCTGTACTAAAATGTATAGAACCAGCTCTTACTCGCGGCTACGTTCGCATACAATTCCCACGGCAACAGTTTATTCGGGTGGAAGGTTCGAGTAGTAATCGTAAATAATTACCCAACAAACATACTTTTGCATTTATATTTTTGTTTTCATTATATTTTAAACCTAAAAATATCTTAGTTTAAAAAGTCAAGTCAAAGTTACATAAGTTAAAAAGTCTTTGATTTAATAACTACTGAAAATCACCTCTGTGCCTTCTTTAAAACACAGAACTGATTTTCATTTTAGGCACGCATTTACTTGCCATAAATAATTTACTGTCATATATCCTTAGTTTCTCTTTTATATAGTGTGCCACTGTTTGTCAATTTTTTTCTCTTTTTTGATTGTATGTGATTGTGTAATGTTATATGTGTCGAAATAAATGTTTCTTTCTTTCTAATTCTCAAACAACATAGTAAAGCATAAGTTATCAATACTTCTCACTTTATTAGAAATCATCACTATAATTAAATATAATCTTATTGAATTTTAAAATCTTATTAGTTATCATTGTTATTTTATTTTGTGCCTTGCGTTATCTTCACACGTCCTTACTAAAATCGGTTGTCTGGAAAATATAGCTGTTAAGCAATAAGACCACCTTTTCATACACTCGTGGTAATTGTAATTTTCTATTTATGTTCTCACTGTTGTTTACTTTAAATAATTATATATAATAAATAAATAAATAAAATAAAATGTGTTGGCAACCCTATTCCTTTTCTCAGGAATCCAACGTCTTGCATTCTTCTATGAGAACATGAATGAACTTGTCTGATGTCTGGCCAGTGCATGATCTGTGGACGAAAGTAATTCAATTTTAATGATAGCACTTGTTATAAGAAGTAAAATAATTTGAATCGTCTGATGTTATTACGAGAAATGAATTTATTTAAGTCTATGCAAGTGAAGATTTAGCTAAGATATTTAGATACTTTGAGGTATTATATTTTTGAAGGTGGCTTTTTGCCATTGTTTTCTGGATGTGCCTCGCGGTTTCATCCGCACACATCTGTTCAGTTTTAAAAAATCACTCTACAACATTTCATCCCAATCGGTTCAGTGGTTTACGCATGAAGGAGAGACAGATATATTGACAGATGGACAGACAGAGTTAAGTCCGCATTTATAATATTACTATGGATGTGATAATTGATGACATAATAAAATAAGTTTCTATAGAGATAGTTATCCAAAGTTAAAAAAAATCCTTCCTGATGTTATAAATAGGAAAGTAGCTCTGTCTGTCCGTCTCCTCCTCAGGCCTGAGCCACTGAACTGATTTGGATGAAATTTTGTACACATAGTTTGCGGGAATGTAGCGGTACATAGCTAGTAGTTTAATTAAAATATCATTCGCATGCTTGAATTTAATATTCAAGCATTGCAAAATTTAATATATGCAGTCCAATAGTTGATTAAATTAACTTAAAATTGGCGTTTCGTTGCCCTCACGAACAAAAGGTGTAATTTTGAATAAAGCTTCATTTTCGTTCGTATTGCTTTCCAGGTGGATGGAACATTTTTCATTTGCACTTGTGTACTGCAATTACTGCTGTTTATGGTACACGGGATGTTTTGAATTGGACCTTAATATGGAATCTGGTAGTATTATACCGACGGATATGGAAAGGGAAATTGGAAGTAATGTAGTTTTATGATTTGTTCTGTGATGGAGCTAGAGAAAAACACAGATGTAAAGAAGGTTTTTTTTATGTTATTTTAAAGCAGTCAAGCGGGACATGCGGTTCACCTGATGTTAAGTGACTAACCGTAGCTCATAAGCAACTGCAACATAAAAGTCTCGCAGATGCCTTGCCGGCTTAAAGGAGGGAGACGGAATTAAGAAAGGATTAATTATGGGAAGTTGGCAGAGGAGTTAAATAGCATGGGAGAGGAATGGGATGGGAATACAGGCCTCCGGGCACCAACTCACCGTACGAAACACAGTGCAATATTGCTTCATGCCGGTCTTCTGCTGGGGGGTGCTAATTACACCGGTGCGAGCTTGGCCCGATAGTGCAATGCTCGGCTCCCACACTTTTATTGCTGAAGATGTTGTGCAGCAGAATTACCCTCTGTCGCCTCTTACGACACCCACGTATGTTCGTAAAATACAGAATTAAACTCTTTTTCACACTATTTCTACATCTATTAATAATTTACAACCGGTTTCGAACACTAGACTACCTGATGATAACCGGTTATAAATCAAATAAAGTTTATTAATAAATGTGGAAATATAACCAACGTTTCATTGAACTGCTTTCCTTGACTTAGAATTCCTGGAAAATCCTGAGAAAAATCATTTATTGGGACACAAAACTCATTATACATAGAGTTACAAACATAATATAAACAAACAAAAGTTAATAAATGAGGTACTCAACTGGAACTCCACTCTCCACTCCATATAGACGAAGTTCCAGGTATATTGCTGGAATTCTCACACTGATTTTCAGTGGAGTAGAAAGAGAATAAGAGTTGATACTAAAGTAACTCCTTCTCATTTTTAAGTTAATTAAATCAACTATTTTATTGTTTAAATTAAATTTTACACTATTTTCAATCATTTTACGTTTGACAAGGCGAAGAACTTTATATTATCTGTCTTAATATTGTTATAACTATAACGTTCCGTTCAACTAAAACGATGAGGAATTATGTGAATACAAATGAAGTAAATATAAAAGACCACTAAAAATGTTCCGTGTAAGATCCATGTAGGAACACGCACGCGATAACCTGCGTATCTCGAGATATCACTGACAACTTGATACATGTCTCTGTTATTGTGACACCATTTACAGACATCAAATTATGTTATTTATTTAATTTTGGAGGAAAAGTTGTTCAATAACAACTCTAAAACAATTTTGAGTTTGTGAGGATTTATGTATTTATGTTTGTTACTGTTTCATGTAAAAACTACTGAACCAATTATGATGAACTTGGTATACATATAAGTTCAGAATAACATATAGGCTTTAGGCAGTTGAAACAGCGGGGCGTGGCTAGTATGTTATACTTAGCTAGTCAAAAGCGATTGTAGTTTTATGCTCCAGAAATTATCAAATACAATAATGATATAACTATTTCGAAATACTGTTTTGAAATTTTAATCTTTTTACACTTCATAGTGTGTAAAATATAATCAACATTTCGAATCGTACACAAATATCTCGTTTTATAAATAAAGATGCGTAATTATGCAATGAATCGCAAATCGTAACAGCAGCTAGATAAAAATACTATGTTTTCATCACCGCATTAAAATAGTTGAAATACAAGTACATGGCTACCGTCAACGAAATATCAACGTCTACATTAACTGTAATGATATATTTTAAGGTAATTAAAAGGTAAGCCACCGTGTACATAGAAAGTTTTAAGTATACACCCGAAAGTAGACTTTAATGTCTTAGTAATAGGATTTAAAATTGGTTTTGTGTTTGAGATCGGCGAAGCGTGAATCATTCCTATGGTGTCGCGTGAATGATTGCATCATTGTAAGGTTAGAGATAGGGCTGTCGAAATTAATAACGCGCCGTATGAACCTAGCCGGATTCGGAATTTAAATTGAATATTATCTGTGCTTATACGTTTTGAGAGCGCACAAAATATCATTTATTAAATTGTTACTTGGATGGCAATTTATTGTAGATGTTCAATAGAAATGTATCACATAAAATGTAGCGGCATGGATGGTCAAATTGTATGGTTTTGTATGGAGTTTATGTAAACTACGTTTTATTATAGAGAATGACCAATTTTGTGTAATTGTCTTAGATTTATAAACGCTCTACATGTACGAATTTTATACAATGAAGTGCTTAGTTAATCTTAATGTCTGAAATAAACGTTCTTATTTGGTTAAATTTAGCTAAATTCGAACTTTGTATCTAAATATAAAACCTTGTTAAGTACGCGCCATATCTTTTATTCAAATTTTTATACAAAAATTAAGTCATTTTAGACTAATAAAATCAAGAAGAATTTATAAAAGATATAATTTGAAACAGGTGACAGCCCTAATCAGAGATAAGAACGAAATTAACTGAGACATGTGGTCAGTGAATTAAAGTTCATGTTACATATGGAATGGATATTTGGAAATAACTCCAAGAAATTTAATTTTTGTGTCCGACGTCATGCCTCAGTGAACACTCATACATTCTTTGTTTATACGTATATTATAGAAAAGTTTCTGTATCAATGGAACTACTGTATGGAATGGAAATAAAATCTGATCTTGATAGGCAGGTTCATGAGGAAAATTTAATGCTATGAATGAATGAATGAATAAATGCTATCTAGTATAACACTTCTTCTCTTAGTAGTCCTAAAAATATATTAGTAGCTAGCTATGCCCCGCGGTTTCATCCGCGTGTCTCTCTTGGGAATACCTGGATAATAACTATCCCATATACTTTCTCGGGTTTCAAACAGTCCCTGTACAAAATTTTACCCAAAGTAGTTCAGTGATTTAGGCGTGAATAAGACACATACGCACAGACAGAGTTACTTTCGCATTTATAATATTAAAATTAGGCATAAGCGTGGTAAGGAATTAAGAATAAGGTTAAGGATAGAAGCGTAGGAAACCGATAGTAAACATTTACGTAATTATTTTTAAATTTACAGTTTATATATTACATGTTGCCTCTTAATTGTAGATAGCTTTATCTTAAAATAAATATACTTGTGCAATTAGATACGCTTCATTAATAAATCTCTCGGTTTTCCAGGAAACAGTCAAATATTTCTCTTTTATAAAGTTATTCAATTGTAATCTTGTACTTTTTAATTTATTAAGCTAGCTAACATTAACGGGGTTTGTATTTCTTACGTATATACTTCTTTTTATTTTTCCCCTATTAAAATATAATTCATCCCACTTCTGATGTTACAAACAGTGCACTTAACTTAGGGTGCTCCGTGCTTGCTTTCTCAAAAAATTAACACATTATCATACTAATATACTTTAAAAAGAATTTTTACTTCATCCATAAAATGGTTTACTTGTCCTATTTATTCATAACGTTTATGTATGACGTCATAGGTCATCTCTTGTTTTGAAAGAATGAGAGGTTAGACTATTCATCTCCCTCTTACACTCGAGTGTCCACTATAACGATTTGACTTTGTTAGTAGCAAAGCCTTTTATCTCGCAGTTGTTGACGCACTTAAAAACAAAAGATGCCTAATGAACACACCCGGCTTTCATTGGCTCGTTAGGGGTCCGGGTACTGGGACAGATTTAATATGCCCGCCTGGTGCATAACATCGTGCTATTATTTTAGGGCTGCCCCAAGTTTTTTTAATACTTTTGAAGGGAAAAATTCTTTAGTTTGAAGGGGTGGAACTTTGTTAGGGATAATCTTATGGGTTCGCGTTGCGTATTATGAAATATTGCGCTATTTCTTTTTTTGTTTGATTAGTGTAGTAAATCGTAAAGGGCTATTGTATTGCGTCACAAGGCGTAAGTTTGATTTCAATGGTGTCAAAAATATATTATGTTGAACATATTTAATAAAACTTCTTGCTACTAACAATGTCTATTTCATTTATAAATTTAGCTATTTCTCTTCGACATATATTTTCTACAATACAAGACTTGCTGTTTAAAATAGAGTTATGTGAATCTTACCCGTTTTTAATAGATTCTATGCATTAACATAAAGAAAAAGGGTCGGGAAGATAAGCCAAGGGTGCATGTCCCTAATCCTATGCGTCCCAATTGAGGTTTGTTACATATCCACAACGAATTGTGGATTGCGGGCTTTGTTGCTTGTGTAATCCTTTTTTCCCGATTGCGAAAAAAGAAAGATCATGTTTTTCTAGCGTATTTTCGAAATTCGTTAGAATTGTGTTAGTGGTCAAGACAATATGCCTAAATTTAAAAAATGCAAATCAAAATAAGAAGGTTGTTATTATACAATTTTTTTTTATAATTTCATTTCATTGATTTCATATTCAATTTTCAAATAAAAAAAGCTTGTTCCCCGTTCTTTTTCTGTTGTTCATTTATCATCAATCCAATCTTTATCATCCTTTGACTTACTAAATCACTATTTAAGTAACTGGTGGCTATAGGTGGTGATGACATCAGGTCCACAATTTATGTTATGCCGATATTGGTAACGAATACTAAATACACGGGTTCAAGGAAATTTTAAGTATGTTTAGTACTAACTTGAACATTGACTGGTATTTCAATAGACATAGAAATTAAATTACTAATCGTTTTCTAAGTAATGCATCTCTTACGGCCGTTTTCAATATTCTATCTATCCCTTGTTTTACCTACTAACGTCAGACAAATATATCTATTTGCACTTACTTTGATTTCAATGTCCTAACGACGGATAAATTTGCTATGACTTTTGTCTATCTATTGTCATTTGTCATATAATTTGACATAACAATAATTGATACATTATTGATACATCATTGATATATTAAAATTGAAAATGGCCGTTAATAGATCAAGAAATCAGGAATGAAGTCAATATTTTACACATTAGCTTTTTGATGGTTAAAAATGTTAGAAAAGACAGAATTAATGTTACAGTTCATTCGACCCGTCTATTTCGATTTAGATTACAATCATTCCAAATCAAATCACCATCAATATGTATTGCAAAATAATTTGATTATTCCATACACGCGGCCAGTCATTTGAACGGAATCCCAGGCCTGAATAACAATAGTCTAGACGGTTCTGGGGAAATTGTGTCGTGGTCATAATCAATGTTTATACCGCTTCTGGGAAATGTTTGCTTTGTCCGCTCGTGTGGTATATTATGCACGAGGCAATAATTAATTTACATTATACTTTTTTAATTTTATTTAAGTGTGACTTTATTTGTAGAAGTATGTTTGTGATTTTTGGCAATAGGTTTCCATTTTAGTTAGCAGCTCTTGTTATTCTAGTCGATCAATCAGTCTTTATAAAAATATATAGGTACGAGTATGTATTAAATTTGACAAGTTGACTGATTTCTAGATATATTTTTATAACATAGATATAATTTACGCAAATATTTGAGGATACGCTCAATAACTATAGTCTAGACGGTTCTGGGGAAATTGTGTCGTGGTCATAATCAATGTTTATACCGCTTCTGGGAAATGTTTACTTTGTCCGCTCGTGTTTTATATTATGCACGAGGCAATAATTAATTTGCATTATACTTTTTTATTTTATTGAAGAGTCTCTGGTTTAAGTGTGACTGTATTTGTAGAGGTATGTTTGTGATTTTGGGCAATAGGTTTCCATTTTAGTTAGCAGCACGTGTTATTCTAGTCGATCATTCAGTCTTTATAAAAATATATAGGTACGAGTATGTATTAAATTTGAGAATTTGATTGATTTCGAGATATATTTTTATGACATAGATATACTCTACTAAAATATTTGAGAAAAAGCTCACAACTATAGTCTAGACGGTTCTGGGAAAATTGTGTCGTGGTCATAATCAATGTTTATACCGCTTCTGGGAAATGTTTGCTTTGTCCGCTCGTGTTTTATATTGTGCACGAGGCAATAATTAATTTACGTTATGCTTTTTTAATTTTATTGAAGAGTCTGGTTTGAGTGTGACTGTATTTGTAGAAGTATGTTTGTGAATTCGGGCAATAGGTTTCCATTTTAGTTAGCAGCACATGTTATTCTAGTCGATCATTCAGTCTTTATAAAAATATATAGGTATGGGTATGTATTAAATTTGACATGTTGATTTGTTTGAGATATATTTTTATGACAGATTTATTTTACTTAAATATTTGAGGGTACGCTCAATAACGATAGTCTAGACGGTTCTGGGGAAATTGTGTCGTGGTCATAATCAATGTTTATACCGCTTCTGGGAAATGTTTGCTTTGTCCGCTCGTGTTTTATATTGTGCACGAGGCAATAATTAATTTACATTATGTTTTTTAATTTTATTTAAGTGTGACTTTATTTGTAGAAGTATGTTTGTGACTTCGGGCAATACGTTTTCATCATAGTTTTAGTAGCAGCACTTGTTATTCTAGTCGATCATTCAGTATTTATAAAAATATATAGGTACGAGTATGTATTAAATTTAACAAGTTGATTAATTTCTAGATTTATTTATATAACATAAATATTAAATATACTTTACTCAAATATTTGAGGATACGCTCAATAACAATAGTCTAGACGGTTCTGGGGAAATTGTGTCGTGGTCATAATCAATGTTTATACCGCTTCTGGGAAATGTTTGCTTTGCCCGTTTGTATTTTATAATAATTTATTTTACTTTATATTCTCTTAAATTTTATTTGAAAGATATTTTTATAGCTCGATGATAGAAATCTATGATGAGAAAGGTAACTGTTATTTCCTGTAAGCTTAACACGTAAATCCAGCCGAAAATATATGGCTGAAATTCCACAAATAAAATCTACATTCAATTAATATAGAAATCAATTGAATATTATAAAAAAATAATTTATTGTGTGTTTTGATATAATGATGGTTCTATATTGAGTAGCCCAGATTAAATATATTTTTGAGTGTCCGTTTGTCTGCTAAATTCGTTTCACTCTGATAAAGTGTAATAAAAAATTAATTGCTTCAATATTTGTGAGCGCACAACGTGTTCTTTGTTGTATGTCTCACCACGTAATTACCTTTAATGCGACATATAATAACTTCTACGACTTCTAAATATATCATGACCTTAAAATTAAGCACGTACAAAGGTAATTCGACGTCAATATGCCAATTACCTCATTATATCTCTATATTTGTTTTGATCATATTTGAAACCTGTTTTCTCCTGCTTTTGTGACTTTATTCGTATCGTTGAGTGTTCGATCTAAATACAGTTTTTCCAATTAGTACGTTGTTTGATTGTATATAAGTTTTTGTCGAATTTTCTATCCCTTTAATGGAGTTATTCCTTCGAATCATGTAAGATAACGGGCGTTCTCCTATTATGGAGCAGGTTCGCGTCGACTTTTTCATCGCATTCCTATAGACTACATCTCCACGATGAAATTCGATGGACATGTCCATAATGAGGCGGTTAATGTACTGCAAACCAGTTGGTTTTGTTTATTCCCAGTTGTATCAAACAATAAGTTTTAGTTATACGTGATACTAAATAGGGTGTATCTAACTACAGTCCACACCATCTTTTCTATTTCTATTATCTTCTTTATCTTACCAATCTTCAGTTTTCGACTGCTATAGTGTTTATCAATAACCTTTTACATTTAATGAAAATCCAAACCATTAAGTTCATAGATAAATAAATGTTGTTTTTCTTCTTTTTTCCTCCTCTGTTCGTGAATTTGCTTATTATTCTAGTTAGTAAAATATATTCAATATAGATAAAGCAGAATTGTAAGACAATTCTTAAAATTGTTGATTGAACTGATTACTCTGATTTACTCGAAACTTTACTATGCTCATGAATAGATCAAAATTAAGAAGTTAATTTTTAAATCTGAAGAGATTAGGTAAGTATATTACGAGTATATTTGAAATACGATACCTTATAAAGCATATTAATAACGTTAATATAACTAGAAACCGATAGATGTTTAGGATTATTGTTCAATTTGAATAGATTTCTGCAAATGCTACCTCCTTGAAATCGTCTTTGATCAGTCAAATCCACTGGATTAGCTTGAGACATGTCTGAATAATATTACCAGTAGAATTTGATCTATTTCTCAGTGATCGATCGTACTGAATCTTGCATAGAAGCCTGTATATCGGATGACATTTTAATCTCATGAAATATCTATACTAATATTATAAAGAGGAAACCTTTGTTTATTTGTTTGTTTGTAATGCATAGGTGCAAAAACTACTGGACTGATTTTAAAAAATTCTTTCACCATTTGAAAGCTACATTATCGACGAGTAACATAGGATATATTTTGTAGGCTATATATGTAACATTATTCTACGGAAGCGAAGACGCGAGGATCAGCTAGTACAAAATATAAGATTTATAGTAGCCGATTCACAGTCAGTAACATTGTGGAAGCGATTTAGACGATAACGTTCACTCTTATTATATAGTAAAGAAATTAGTACATTTAAGTATTTGTTGTGAAACCATACAAAAAACAGATTAAGATGGACACAAGGCAACTTGGATGTTTAATACTTAGAAGGTCGCTCGTAGAAGTATAAACATAAACACATTCGATTTTAGAATTAATTTTATAATCTAGCGCCTATATATTTAGTTATTCGATCTCACATCGAAGCTGTGGGACAATTACAATTGCAGTATAACCGAAAGCCCTATAAAATTTTACAACCCGGTGAAATATATGTAAATCGTCTCGCTCCAGTTATTCTGTTCCTACGTCTGACTCGCTTTTGACTATTCCGTGAAGGTTATTAGTTTTTATTTGTTTGCCTTAATGTGGTTTATTATTCTTAACGGTATTGTTCAACGGTATTTTTCTACCATACATGGTTGAGGAAAAGGGTTATAGTGAATATTATTTTGCCTATGTTGCTGATATTAAGAGCTTTCTTTGGTCATGGATTGGGCATAGTCAGCATTGGTTAAGGTCCTTACTCTAAAAATTAAACGTAAAATTGTTCCATTCTAATTTTGATGTACATATTAAGTAAGATAATATTTAAGCCTAAAAAAGCAAATAGATGAAAGAGACTGTTCTCCACAACACGGGACATCTTAGTGTACTGTCTAATTTATGTACATGCTTTAGTTACAATACAGATTCTGTATTCTATTTTTGCAATTTACTATCCAACTTTTTAGTCTACAAATACAATTTCAAATGTGGCTTCCTCTTGAGGTTACAAAGCACCTGCAAGAATTGTGGTTTAATTATTAACAGACGATTATGACTTCAGGTGACCCGCATCCTTTATCTTTACCATACTTAGTAGTTTTAAAAAATAAATGTTTGCGAGTTAACGTTAGCTCAATGTTCAAAGGCTTGTTTTAAATATCGCTTCGTCAGCAGTGTTCGAGCGCAGTTGTGTTCACTGACCCACTTTGTAAATTACTTTAAATATTGGCCTTGCATGCTGATGGTCTCCGTTATTTGGTAATTGTATGAGTTAATCATTATTTTGTCTGTGGTGAATAAATTGTGTAGTTGATGGTATGCATTAAATGTATTAAGTGGTTAGTTGAAGTGTTTGTTAGTGCTTATAAAGCTATATGCAGGTGCACTTGATATTATTTAATCACAATTACGTTTGAATGCGTAATATCAAAATTGTCGCATGTTCTTAGAAATTGGTAGATGCACTTTAAATATATAAAAAATAAATATTTGGGGACATTTAAAACTTCACCACCTAGTCCCAAACCAAGCTAAGCTTGTACTATGGAGCCTAGATAACTGATAGACATACTTAAGCATACTTTTTTTTTAAATACATACATACTATAGATAAATTAACACTCAGACGGCAGAAATGACAATGTTCATCACATAATAATTTTCTATCCACGTGGATCGAACCCACACCCTCCTGTTCAATATATCGTTGCCATATTCTACATCCACTGCACCATTCGGGTCGTCATTCCTCGTCAACATTAGGGACGATACACAGTTTTAGATAAAACTATTTTACAACAACCTTCTCCAAGGAATTATTATTACATTTAATGTTTTTTAACCTCACATTCTATAACGTATTGGTCCAATTCGTCGAAAAGTAACGCCTATATCGCCCGTTTTCGCTATTATTTTAGTATCCATAGATATGTAAATCAGTGGAATATATAATTCGGGAAAACAATTATTTTATCTCTACTATCATTTTATCCAGCAGTATTTTGCACACTCTGAATGTAATATTTTTAACTTTAGCGACTGAAACGGCCAGACAGGGCTGAGCAATTGACCAGTGAGCAAAGCATAATTTATTATATTAAAATTATCGCTTTTTATTAACGGCTTAGCTTTCCGGAAAGCGCTCTGAACTCGATTAATGAACAAATCGGTGGGCATGTTTATCGTGCACTAGTGATGCTGCCCTTCTTTTCTTTTTCCAACAGTGTTAAAATAGTTATTTTTTTTAATATGGAAATGATATTGTATCCTCGGACATTTGACACATCGTCAACTTGTACAAAACTAAGAAAAGCTTGTATCTACTATCATCAGTCGTCTAGTATGTCAGTTGTAAAGTATGGATATACTTAAATATACAAGCTTTATATGTAAATCAAACTATTAGAAAATTCTCAATGTTCAACACTTACGACCGTTTTCAATAATGAATAAATACATAAATATTCCTGGACGTTCACAACGCCACAACGCCATTCAGTCCCAAACTAAAAAAAACTTGTACTATGGAAAGTCGGTATAATTGAAATTAGGTAAAGGCATATAAGGCTTACATAAAGTCAGTAGTACAACATTACACAAGGCTATTTAATTTGGAGGTGAACATTAAATTGGTTTTCCCAATCTATAATACAAATAGATGTTTATATATGGATATAATTTGAGACGCAATTAATACAAAAATGCGGCTTACACCTGCCACAGTGGGTTCATACGTAAGCGCTGCTTTCCGCTCTTTACGTATTTTTATTGCGGCCAACATTTTTGAACGGTTTATTTTCGAAAATAATTTTCGTCTTGAAAGTACTGTCCTCTATATTTTGTAAGAAGTATACTTTTAGTAAGTAAACTAACAAGGGATAGTTAAATTTATCTTTTCTCCCCATTTTAGTATAGTTTATCAAGATCTTTGCCGGTTTTTCTAAGTAGATACAACCCTTCGAATCAGTGGTAAAAAAATATGTTAATGTAACTGACGTTCTAAAAGCGTCCCGAAGAAGAATAAACCGTTTTGACTTTTGAATTTACTAGTTTTAATAAAAAGTCTTTTTACTTACGGACAGTAAAATATCCTACTAGGCGTAAATCGTATCGTATAAAGTGTAACTATAACAAACGTAGCGTTGACACCACTACCAAAACTTGGTTTTGATTGGTTGCTTATAACCCCTCGTATCTATTATTCTATGACGTGACGTCGTTCATATTACCCGAGCTTTAGAATACAAGTGAGTTAAGCTATGGCGTTTGTCATGAACCTGACAATCAGCATCAGTAATCTAGTAATTTCGAACTTTACATCGTTTAAAGAAACAGAAAATCTTCCTCATAATAATTCTTGAACAACGTTTTATTCATGCGCCATCGGTATTCGATAACATCGAATCTATCGATACTTGATGTCATTAAAATTCTTGGACCGTTCCTAAAAGCCCGAATATAGAATTTCGTTGAATGGTATAGATAAAATGATTGCAGTGAGACCACTTGACATACTACATCGCGATAAAATCGAGTGACGCTCTTAGCTTATCGCAGATTTGTATTTTTTACCTTCTATACATTGAGAATATTAATTTTAACAAAAATATACGGATAATTTTATGAGCTATCCCGTGGCTCTACCCCCGTAACTTCTGATTCCTTGGTAACTGCTTTATAAAAGTAGCCTGCATGCTATTCTGAACCCTTATGTGATGAAAGTTCATAATCGGTTCAGTAGTTTTTGCGCGAAAGAGTAACAAACATAAATACATACATCCTCACAAACTTTCGCATTTATAATATTAGTAGAACAGCTGTGAAACAACTTTGTATGTTTTTATTTATTGTCCTGTTTATTCAAAATATGAATTTAATTTACTGATCAATTTTTATTTAGAGGTTCGAAGATGATCACCCTTTCATGCCCTGTTAACAAGACTTTTTGTTATGTTTAAGTTTGTAATATAAGCAGCCTAACCATTGAACCAATGTAAGTCCATACAAATAATTAAATTGCAGAGTAATCAAGATATCCGCTTTCGCCCATATCCCACCTACTCGTAAGTGAGAAATAGAGCTATGCGGTAATTAAACATTATATTACCACAAGAATTGTGTCAATGACCGCTGGTAGAGGAAGTCGTTATGACGTACCTACTAGCCTGTTATAACATATGCTTGACATAATAGTGCCAATGTAAACAGGTAAAGTATTTATGATGAGCAGTGTGGGAGAGAAGCATTACTTAGCTACGAATTAGTTCAGTTACTTAGTACATACAGGAAAAGTAACGTGGCCTAATCAAAAAGAGTATCTTTATTGTAAGTAATTGTTAGAACATTATAACCTACACCTGACCCACCTTTTTCTGTTACATATGCTTGATATAATACTGCCAATGAAAATAGGATAGATATAAGTATTACACATTGCCTATATTTCATCTGTCCTTAGATACAGCATTCTTTTTTGGGGAAATTCGGCAAACAACGTTTTTGTTGCTGAGAAAAAGTGTCTGAGTATGAGTGCATCTACTTGATTCCCGTAGACCACTCATCAAAAATGTAATCGTTTGATATTAACAAGTCATGTATATCCTAGAAGCATGCATCTTTAAAAAACAACACAAACTTAATTTAAACGGCAAAAGTAGGTAACCAAGTTGGACAAAGACCCTACCAAATTACTGATTTCAAACAGGATTATACAAATAAAATGTTTTTATAAATCTACTAACAACTAATTATACCATGCTTCACTTATCGTTAAATATGTGTGTATAAATCATTGTCCAATTGTAATAATAACGTTTACAATATTTTACTTTTTATCGTAATCAAACTTACTATCACCAAAGTTTAGTTAAGACGAATTACGTAACATACCTGGAAAAGGCATTAAAACAATTTGAATGCGTATCGGCGTAAGATTTTACGCGCATTACTCATTACTGAGCACGCTTGGCGGGTTGATGGATAATGACCCATACAGCACGCGATCTACATGAATGGTCGGTAACCATGGGTTAGAATGGTATGGTCATTATGGACCGATATAGTGGTTAGCGTGAAAGCCTTTTATGGAAGAGTCTTGAGTGTTACTTTTTGGGGATGTATAGTTATTCCTATGGTATTTTTTCCTGTAAATAAAAGGCTTTATTCGCACAGCGAATATGTCAGCCTGTAGCGATTCTTGATTTTATGAACACTCACTACTCGAGTTTTTTGCCGGTTCTTCTCGGTAGAGACAGCCTTCCGAATCGGTGGTAAATATAATATATATATTTATTATGCAAATGTAAATGACGTTCTAAAAGCCCCTCAACAGAGACCAATTTGGAAAATAAACATTTTGACTTTTGACTTTAATCACAAAATATTATTGAGCTTTTTCTTAAATATTATATCCTATGGTGTAGTGGTTATTGTGTTGGTGTCGATTGTAAAGTCGAAAAATCGATACCGAGTGTAGAAAATGCAAAAAAATATTGAGATTTGGCAGGGGAGAAATGATAAACCCTTGATCTTGCAAAAATAAACCGTGAAACGGGTGTTAACTGCATCTACCCCATGCGTATAAACTTGGGGAAAGGGACTTCCATACACGACTTTATCCTACTAATCTATACTAATATTATAAAGCTGAAGAGTTTGTTTGAACGCGCTTATCTCAGGAACTACTGGTCCAATTCGAAAATTTTTTTTTAGTGTTAGATAGCCCTTTTATCGAGGAAGGCTATAGGCTATATATCATCCCGATATTCCCATGGGAGAGAAGCCTTGGGACGCAGCCCTGGGGCGCAGCTGGTATTAAAAATGTATGTATGTTTGTTACTCTTTCACGCAAAAACTACGAAACCGACTGTGGTGTGTGAAATTTGGTATTCAAATGGGTAATTATCCAGAATAATATATAGGCTACTTTTAATCCCAGAATTCACACGGATTCAGAAGTTAAAAAACTGCTGGGAATGTATTTTATAAGAATGGAGTTAATAAAGGATAGAAATAGTACAATGCGGATACTCAATAGCTTTCAAAAATGAGGTTAAGACTTGATGCAAAGTCCAAGAATAATGAATCTGCTAGCGAACTCTGAATTTAAATAAAAATATTAGTTCCTTTTCAATGGAACTTTTCTATTTTAATGGGAAATACGAGTCAGTAGGTTTGAACTGATTACAATTGAGATTGTTACTTACTTTTAACAAATATACTTGGAGGCTTTTTTGGAATAGTGGTCGAACACTGGACAAATGGGTAGACTGAAAATCAGCGCTGAGAGTTTAAAAACTATCAATATGGCTGCGTCTGCCCAATTACCACGCGTATGTTAGTTTATTTTTGTTTTGTTATAGTTTAAATTTTATAGTTTAACTTATTTTTCTTTCATACAGAGTGGATATAATACAGTATAGTATACGCGTTTTAACATGAACGCTCGCTACGTATAAACTGCTTAACCGATTAGGATAAAATTTCGTAACAATTTAGTGAGAAACGACTTAGGATACTTATACCCGAAATCCCACGCGAAATAAAGGTAGTAAATTTATAAAACAGAATTATACGTTGTGAATTTATTTGCCTGTCAACAAATAAACACAAAAACATCATACAAAATCAGATTAAAAATAACAAAACGGAAAAGTAAATCATTGAGACGTTGTTGACTGCGCTATTGTCGTGGAGAAAGTGTGGCTGCCGAAATTCGCACGGTTACATCTTGTTCCTTATGTAATACGTTGCGTATTTGTAATTTTATAATGAGCTGTTATAATGACTAGAATTACATGAATATGTAGAGGAGGTACTTACTGGATGGAAGTACGTGGATTTGGTTCTTGATAACTATATATTATTTACGGAAAAGGACAAAAGCCTCTACTAATGAATAAAGTACTGCACTAAGATTATAAAGGGAAAACTTTGTTTGTTTGATTGTAATTAATAAGCTCAAAACTACTGGACCGATTGAAAAAAAATATTTCACCATTCATAAGCTACAACATAGGCTATTTTATAGGCTGTATAAAACGTTATGCTACGGAAGCGAAGCCGCGTGGATCAGCTAGTATATTATACACATATAATTAGTATCTGTAATTATATATATGACGTCATATTACGCTTAAGCTGATTTACTATAATACTATTTATAAATTGAATACTAATAAGTGAACGATTAATCTACTAAAATTTTAAATTTAACCAACCACATGGTTTTTACCATTGGATAATTCGAGTATTAAATTAATCATAAATAACAAGAAAATCATTATTGTTTCACGATTCGTCAAAAACAAACCAGTTATAATCCTTAAGTATGCTAATAAAAACTATTGAGAGGTAAATCGCAACCGAATGTGTTTGAAAAGCTTAGTATGCAAGCCTTGTCACGTACAAGGTCGATGGGGGTAGGGTTGGTGCCTAAGAGTTTTGATTTGAAAGATAATCTTTAGTAGTAAATTAATGTTTTGAAGATCACAAGCGATAAACGATTTTAAGTGTAATTCATTTTATCAAACAACAGATCTGTTTTATTCCCACATTGAAATTAGCATTAAATTCGATATGAAATCTACTAGTATTTAAAGCCCCATCTACACATCGGCAGAAGTATACGTAGACGTCATATTACCCCTTGTCTTGACATCGCGGACGACACCAGAAGATGACGTCCGCGTATGCCTCTGGTGGTGTGTAGAGGAGGTTTTAGACATTAGCGAAAGTAAAAAGTGACGTAATTGGCGACAGCACGTGGTAAACTAAAGTGTTAGGTATAGGTGACGTTTTAAATTTGTTCTTTTAGTTTACTGTTTTAAATAATTTTGTTTTGGGATCATTTATTAGGTACTTCTTGAAATTATAATAGGATTAAACTATTCAGCAACGTATAAACAACATTAAAATAACATCTTTGACTACTGTACGTAATTATTTTTCGTTTCTTTTATTAAAATAAGAAGAGTGAGATTGTAATCTAAAATATGCTATTAAAAATTATTTTAGTTTATTTTTGTTGACAACCCTGCAAAGCATGATAAGGCTTGTGACACATGCTCGGGAATTATTTGAATTTCGACGGGTATCGACATGTGTCGGTACGTATGTAAGTACGGCGCGACTGGACGTGGAGGCGTGCAACATCGAAGGCACGACTTGTATATTGAATTTTATAAACTGGGCTTTTATTGCTCATCTTAAGGGTATATTAAGCGAGCTTTGGCCGCGGTTTTCGCTTTTGCCTCGGAATTTCAGATTCTATAAAAGGTATCCTATCTTATAATCTAGCTAATACTCTATATTTATACGAAATTTTATTAAAATCCGTTCTGTAGTTTCGGCAATCCGTCTATATCTTTTCGTATATACTAGCTGCGCCCCAGGACTTCGCTCTCGTGGGAATATCAGGATGATATATTGCCTATAGCCTTCAACGTTAATGGGTTATCTAACACTAAAAAAAAATTTCGAATCAGACCAGTAGCTCCTGAGATTAGCGCGTTCAAATAAACAAACTTTTCAGCTTTATAATATTACTAGCCGCGCCCCGCGGTTTCACCCGCGTAACGTCTGATCCCGTGGCAACTCCGGGATTAAAGGTAGCCTATATGTTATTCTGAACCCTTACCTGTATGTATACCAAGTTTCATCATAATCGGTGCAGTAGTTTTTGCGTGAAAGAGTAACATACATCCATACATCCATACTTACAAACTTTCGCCTTTATAATAGTAGTAGGAAGTATAGATATTATCAAAAAACATTAGAAATTTTGACACGGATATCCATACTTTACAATCGAGATATTTTACGCCGTTTTATTCATGGGTAATGTCCTCGTTTCACAGTAATAACAAAAAAAACATAACGTGGACATGTTTTTACGAGGCACTTTTATGTACAATCGACGAACTGAGCTTGAATGTGGGTTAAACAATGGAAAATGTGTAAAATCACGTGTGGTTTATCTGTATTGTACCAAAATAGGGCCGAAAACTCTTTGATTCCATTATTTTTTGAGGATTTTTAATGCGGTTAAAAAGTATGTCCTTCTACTATTATAAATACGAAAGTTTGTACGTGTGTATTTATGTTTGTAAATCTTTCACATAAAAACTGCTGAATCGATTATTATGATTATAAAAGTAGCCTATATATTATTAGTAGCCTATACGTTGGCTACTTTTAATCCTGGAGTTGCCACGGTATCGGAATTTACGCAGGTAAAACTGCGGGGCGCGGCTAGTAGTTAATAATTACACGAAATAAAGTGACTAGGATGCCCAATTTTTGGCAATAAGGTCTACGTACTTCTACGCCACGGAGATAATAATCTCATTCTTAATAATATTTTTAAGAATTGAAAATATTTTTTACACTATTACCACATTTATTAATATACTTTATTAAATTTACAACCGGTTTCGAATAATCATCGTCAGGTAGCTCTTTCTTAATCTTTCTAATTTTCGAGGTTGAAAAGGCCTTTAGCCCTTTTTTAAATGCTTGATTTTGATTGACTTTAATGGTCCATAAGTTCAGTATGATTTAAACTACAGTATTGAAACTACTGTTTTATTTTATTTCAAAATTTTGATTCAATCGATTTCTCTAGGAACTCTTCCAAAGTGAATCGAATAGAATGCCCCTTTACACTACATTTAAAAGCAAAAAGAGGCAAGCATTTAAAGCGTATTTATCGGAGTTGGCACATAGTACGCTCCGGACGCCGGTGACAAGATGTTGGCTTTCATTGAAAAGCTTTTCGCGAGAGGAATTCTTTAAATTAACTCCATTGAAGACTGGTTAACGTTTACTATGTCATTTTGGGTTTTCTGCCCAATTTGATTGAACTCATTTAGAAATTAAAGACTTACATCAAAATATTGGGAAGCATTCATTAAACTGCCTTCCTATAGGAATAGGAGAGTTTGAAGACATTTATACTTTTTGACTCTTAATATTTGTCCGATCTATTTATAAATATAAAAGCCGCGTCCCCCGGTTTCACCCGCGTAACCTCTGATCCCGTCCCAACTCTGGGATTAAAAGTAGCCTATATGTTATACTGAACCTTTACCTATATGTAAACGAAGTTGCATCATAATCGGTTAGTAGTTTTAACGTGAAATAGTAACAAACATACATACTTACATTCCTACTTCCTCACAAATTCGTGTTTTTAATATTAGTATATTAAGACTGAGTTGCTACTTATTATTACACCCAGTGTTTAAAAGACTACAGCGACGGTGGTTATAGTCAAACTGGGGTGTAATGATCTTTAAGTTAGAATTACTGACTCTACATTGTCATAATCGTAGCTGATATTTGTTTATTATGTTTTTAATTTACTATACATATATGGTCACAAATACATCCCAACTTCGTGCCAGTTCATTATGAGGAAGGTTCCATTTTTAACCACGAGAATATCTTTACTAATGAAAGTGACATGAACAAAACGCGGGTGTTTTAGGCTTTTAGCACCTCTACGCATTGCTTTGGTTTTTTGAGGCTGAGATTTTTAAATAATGCCTTTCATTTTATTATACAATGAGTTAAAAATATAGAACAAATTCAACATATATACATATAACTATAATTGATACTTTATAAGCTTGTGAATGTATGTTTTCTTCCGGAACCTGTGTTCCTAACCGCAAAACTAGCATGTGTGTATCAAGACATTACTATGTGTGGGTAAAGCCATGCGTATATGCATGCAGTATGTAGCCATAGGTATGTTATAGAATTTAATTTAAAATATGTACAAATAATTTGTTAATTGGAGAAGAAAATGACTACTCAAAATGAATACATGGAAGATAAAAATCCATGGAATATAGCTGCTTGAAAACAATATCAGGACAGTGGTTTGAGCCATCCGTTATAAACTATGTTGTTTGTTGTATTGTTATTATAATATTGTATATCTCAACTATTTTGAAAAGAGCAATTACTTCTCGCCTGTTCTTCTCAGTAGATACTGCCTTCTGAATCGGTGGTAAATAAAAAAAAATGTATGTGACGTTTACAAAGCTCTTACAAAGAAGCCAATTTGAAAATAAACGATTTTAATTTGAATTTCAATATGGTTGTGTAGTTTCTTTGTTATAGTAACCGCAAGTTAAGAGTGTGTGTGTTCAGATGTACCGGTGTGTGTGTAAGACGCCTAGCGCCATGCGTCAGCGCAGGTCGTTTTTGTAGACATATCGATCAGGTATTCACCGTATTGAATGACCAAGGCAGTTTGAAGGAAAATTGTGCGTAATAAATTGTTTTTGTTGGCCAAGGACGGTTGTATGAAAACTTGTTATTGGCTTATTATTGCGAGATTAAATCTTTATTGATTCTTTATTATATGAAAGCTCACGTTAGAATTTTTTATAAGTTTTAATATTGAGGACGTTTACGCTCAAATTAGTTTAGGTGAAAGAAATTATACAGTAATTACTACAAGTTTACAATTAATCATTTTCTTGTATGTTTTTTCGAATTATTTATAGAAAACAATTGAATATATCTTGAACAGAAATTTAAGAGCAAAAAGTAATTAAATGATGTTTAGGATTATAGCTGGTAATACACGAGCAGATCATCGCAACCGATTAATGCGTCATTACCAGAGCCGATAAGCATGTCGGTACATGTCACAACACGTCACAATGTGTCACGTGCTGTAATTGTTTTCCATTCAGTGCCGTCCATTCAGAAGCAGTGGACCGAATGCGGTTTAGGGTAGATTTATATATGTATGAAGAATTTGGTCATGTTTGGAGAATATACGTAGACGTACAAACGCAGGAAAAATTAAAGGATAAAATTACTTCAAAGTACTGTTCAGTATTTGAGTATTGTGATAGTTTACGAATGGAAAAGAACCAATACGTAATGGACAGTAATCTTAGGCACGGTTCCTATAAACGACGGAGCGTCATAGTATGTGCAGTACAGATGCGAATCGATTTCATTAAGGAGCGGTTATAATCAACCAATCGAAATTATGTTTTGGTAGTTATGTTAACGCCACATTAATTTTAGCTTTAGACTTACGCTTAATAGGATATTTTACTGTCCGTAGAACAACGCGTTTCATTTTTATAGGAACTGGGCATTAAAAGCTTAAACGTTTACAAAGTAAGAAACTTTTTATAGATATTCAATTCTTTGCCTAATGTTTTCTTATGTCATTCGTTGAGACTAAAGCATAGCTGCGAAAACAAGTATATTATGCTGAAAGGCGATCATGATTGGGTAACCCACATGGTAGCTTTTGGTGGCTCTCATTTGGCTATATAGTCCGTAAAATACAATAAGGTATCACGATATAAATAAGCATTTACCTGTATTATACAAACCAATGCTATTTTATTTAACCGCGGCTTCAATTTCAATAAAAATTAATTTGCATGCAATCGTACTGTCATTACTGTAAAATTTCGATACAAGGGTATTAGGGTAATGACTGTTGTATGAAGCGGGATTTGTATTGATTGAATAATTATTGTTTGATTAGCATGTGCCTACGTTCGTGTGAGCCTAATATTTACTGTGGTAGTCCGCAATGCGTATTGTACACGAGTTTCTATATTATTTAGAAACCTTTATTTTTGTACTGGATTCTGCGGTTTCACCCACGTCCGCGAGTGATATTTTTCACAATAAAATAGCCTATGTTGTAAATTTATAATGAAGCTTTGTGTACGTGAAGGGATTTTTCCGCTACAGTAGTTTTGAGGTCCATCAATCAACCTTTTTGGCTTATTTAGGATGGGATATATTTTTAAATGTAGCGTGTTTAGAAATTGTCATGAAAAATACGCACCTACAAATATTCATTCATAATTATAATTTAGGTCAACCTTAATGCATAACGTTTAGAAACTATTAAAATATGTTTGTAAACCGACTCAAGCCATAAGTTAGTATTGATTCCTAAATTGATTTACGTTTATATAACATACAAAAGCTTAGCTCTTTGCGATAAACTAGAGAAATGTGGGACAGGTTGATGATGAATATTGCGAATACTCAAATCGAAATCTATCATTACGATATAATGAAATGCGGTAAATCACAGTAATATTCTGCATTGGAACTTAATCCATAATCGTGTTCGAATATTCCGTAACTGTAATCGAGGAATGTGAAATGAGAGCGTAGCCCGTTTGTTTGGTATTCGATGTTGCTATATTTGGCCGCAGGTTGCCCTTTCAGCACGTTTGGGCATGAAGGTAATGATTCGTTGCTTAGACAAACTTATAGCTTTGCAGCGAACGGTATTACGTCTTGGGAATATATCATTTTCTTCATTTTTGCTAAGCAAACAAACGCTGTAGCCTCGTTTACTCTTTGAAGATGTTTTGGTATAAAAATAATTCGTTTTTAGGTTAGAATTTTAGACAAGTGTTAATGTGTTTTTTTTTTGGGAAGTTTCTTTGTTATTCAAACTCATTGATGAAATCTATACAGTTGAAAAATAATAATTGTGTTAAAATGAGAGCGTAGTCCGTTCGTTTAGTATTCGGTGTTGGTATATTTGGCCATAGGTTGCCCTTTCAGCATGTTTCGTCATGAAGGTACTTGGGTCGAAAGAAATTATTCATTGAATGGGGAAAAATATTAATATCGGGGTATAATAGGAGAAGCATCAGACAAATTTTCAACTTGCCACAAACACCTCTTCTAGGTCTCGAAATAATACGATAGACATATGTCTATGATATCATCGATACTATTGTCGTGCCGACCAACCAGTAAGCGAGCTTGCTAAACGTTTTTCAAGTCTTTTACTTTAATAAACGGTCAGGCTATAAATCACCATTATTAAAGAAGGCATTTGGTGATCGTAAATCGTTCGGCGATAATGTATTTGTGGCACTGGGTCACTTCGTGAAGGTCACTTTTTGTTACTTATTATTTGAAGTTCTTTATAAATATCATGTCTTTTGTCATAGGAGGGCGAACGTGCTGTTATTGTAGTAATAAATGAGTTTGGAAAAATCTCTTTAAATAGAATACAGTTCGAGATAAAACGTAACTAATGTATATAGGCGATCGTTTGTTAGTTATATTTTATTAAACTTTTATAAGTTTTGTGCTAGTTTGAGAAGACAATTCCTTCGACACAATTAAGCTGCTAGTAACAAGTTTTACTATAAAATTGGTGTATATTGTATGATAATGATTGTTGTACAGTAAACAGTATTGTGTATCATAGAAAGAGTGGGCGTCAGATACTCTCCTTCTTTTCCTACCTATTTATTTCATACTAGCTGATCCGCGTAGTTTCGATCCTGTAGCATAATGTTATATAGCCTATGTTACTCATGGTAATGTAGCATCGAATGGTTAAAGAGTTTTTAAAATCGTTCCCTTAGGTTTTGAGCCTATTCATTACAACCAAACAGACAAAGTTTCTCTCTTTATGATATTAATGTAGATGTCTATTCTTCTTTACTTTCATATGTGAAAGTGATAACTAACAAGTATGTCAATTTTCAGTAATCCGTATGTCAATTTCTTTCACTACACGACAAAATTTTATCCATTGATTTATTAACGTGAATTAATAATCAAGTAATCCATCGTGGGAAGCCCATTCAACGCTAAGCACCTATCATGTTCAAAGAATCATAACATTCTATAGAAAACAATAGGAATTCTTGCGTAACAAGACGCCGACTAATAGGCAACTTGTAAAGCAAATTCGATCCCCATCGCTGAATATAAATGCATCCAATTCGATCAAATGGAATACTGATCTGAATTTGATATGTATTGCTTCTTTTATTGCAAGTTTAGCGTGCTCGCTCCGCATTTTTATAAGCCGTGCATGGACGGTACTGTCTAGTGCATTTAACTATTATTTATATTTATTTTTTTATGGCAGTGCAAGCAAAGGAGCAAGTGGGTCACCTGATGTTAAGTGATCACCGCCGCCCATGAACACCTGAAACACCAGGAGTGTCGCAGGTGCTTTACCTTTTATTTATATTCATTTTCTTTATTCATGTAAACTTTTTACAAGGTACTTATGAATAGTCATTTTTTTAATTTACCACCGGTTCGGAAAGTCGATTCTATCGGGAAGATACCGGCAAGAAACTCGATAGTTAGTCTTTTCAACAGCCACTTTGATTACATTGTTATTATAGTTCACAACTCCAAAGAATAAATACAATATCATACTAAACAACTATCCCGCATTCATTCGAAAATGTTTTATTTTTTTGCAATAAAAATCAAAGTATGTGTATGCTGGCAGTGTTAATACACCCCGTATTTCTAAAAGCATGTAAAACCGTTTGTGCTGCGTCTGATCTCTCTCTGGTCTTGTCGAGATTTCGTCCCGTAAAGCTATGAAAGTGAAGGATTAGAGAGTGCACTCCATATTATAAATGCGAAAGTAACTTTGTCTGTCTGTATGACCTTTCTTCACGACTGAACCACGCAACCAATTTTGATGAAATTTTTACCTAATATTATATTTTGAAACTCGCAAAAGGCGATAGGATACTCTTTATCCCGGAAATATACGCGGGTAAAACTGCGGAGCTAGTTTGGATATATATTTTTGCAGTATAATAATATGTTCTTAATGCGCGTTTTTCTATTGTAACCTTATAATTCATTTGAGAGGACTTAATACCATGAAGTAATATTGTTTCAAATTATTATTTCAATAAAGACAGCGTAAGTCGTGTAATCGTGGGACCGGTTCATAAATGGATGCAATCGCGAGTTATTCGTTATTAATAGTCGTTTGTTGTTACTGGGTTACTCGAGCTTTGTGGATATTGTTAAATGTTAATAGTTTTCACCTTTATAAATGTATGCAAGGGTATTATGTTTCCCATAATCCGTCCCATAGTTATTGCAGGGCAATTAAAATATATTTTGATGTTTCATTGTCTTTTCATGCAGCTGTTCGTGAAGGGTGTAAAAGATTATTTTTTTATAATCCCTAGCAATTAATCTTTAACTAGCTGAGATCCGCGTATATATCCCGTTCCCGTTTTTTCGAGATAAAAACTATCCTGTAGTTTCCTGGAGTTTCAAAGAATCTCTGAACAAAATTTCATCCATATCGGTGCTGTAGTTTCGGAGCGTATTCAATACAAACAAACAAATCATTCCTCTTCATAGTATAGATGTATAACTTTTAATAAACCTGCAAACTTTAAAAACAGAATATGTACAAACAAAATATTAAAAGGTTCAAAACAAGCGATAACATCTTCAATAACTTTTTCATTTAAGCTTACTTTTATAGGTTTTTATCAGATTCGAATCTCTAGATCACTATCACTCGTATCATCAAAGGCACAATTGCTAATTACCCATAATAGTTCTCTTATCTAAAAGATCTAAGATGGATGACTTGGACCCCATTGGCTGAGTGCCTGGTGCATAATAATCTGACCTGGATGTAGCTCTAACTGCATTTTCTAGATTATGACACTAGTTTCATTTAGCTTTTAATTTGTATCAAACGGAGAAACCATGTTTAATTGATCGTCATAGTTTCCTAATCTAAAAGATCTAACGTAGATGCACACCGATTGGCTGTGTGCCCTATGCATAATGAACCGACCGATGCCTACCTGCCCTGCCTGTTTTAGATTTAAGTCATATAAAATGATGGGAACAATTCATTTTGCGGAATTTTTCCCGACCTATTTTCGAATCGAATTAAGATATTCAAGCTTCTACATAACAAGTGCTTGGTCTAATTTTCCTATGTATATGTAGTCCATAAAATAATCGATTTTGTTATTGATTGATTAATTTTTCAATATCACATTATAGGGTGATAGTGATATTTTAAATATTCATATTATTTGTCGATCATAAAGTGTAAAGTTAAGTTGAGTATCGTTAAAATAATTAAAATCATAAACTAACTTCACATTTGATTTCGAAATGCGAATTCGAGATAAACATAGATGACATTTAGTGTTCATGAATGTGTCTCATATTTTATGGGTCATTTGTTTCGAATGTTGAGGATTCCGACACGCCCTGAAATTCTTAGCAGTCTTTACTGATGAGGTCGTGTATGCAAACCGTGATAGCCCTTTACATTGTTTCAGTTTAATATTAGCGACTTTGTATGTGGAAAGGGAGACTTTAATTGGAGGTTTTTTTTTATGGAATAGGCAGACGTTTGACCACCATCCCATATGATGGAAAGTGGCGATGTAGTCTAGGATCTATCCTAGTAGATCGGCTATTTCTAGACAGATGTGCTAGAGCACATCTACTCTTCGGTTGAAAATTTTCAAGGTGTAAGCGGGAACACAGACATTTTGTGTGTAAAAATGGTTTTAAATCATTGTCAAACTAAATTCGATAGTCAAATACTAACTTTGCTCACTGAATGAATCCTCCATCCAGTAATTTCAAATATTAGCGCGTACTAACGAACATACTTTTCTGATTTATAATATTAGTATATATAGGAATCGAATACCCAACATTTTATGGTCTAAAACCATAAGCCTTATAGATGTTAAAACAATTATTATTCAATATTTTTAGAATTGCATACAACAGGCATCTATTATAAAGTATAGCGTATAGACAAATAAAATACACAAAATCAAACAAACTAAAATGTATTTAATGCAAACATACACAAATGAGTCGCAGCACGAAACGGAAATTATGGCTACAATAAATTATTCAAGCTATCAGTAAATTGTTCGTCTTATCATAACTCCTGAACTAGCATCGAATAGTTCACAGTAAGAGTAAGGCCTCATTTGCACGTTGCGGTGCGTTGCGTCGTCGTAACTGAGCAACGCATAATACCACACCCGCGTTGTGTCCACGCAAAACGTTGAAACGAAACAATCGTACAAAAGTATCGGACCTCCGACGATACAAGTCGTCATCCTTTCTCTCGCTTCGTCTCTTGCCCGTCGATTATTTTCGTTAATGGAGCCTATCATAAAACTTATATTTATAGTATGTATGTATTTACAAAAAAAGTATGTTAAGGTATGTCTATCAATTATCTAGTTTCCATAGTACAAGCCTTGCTTAGTTAGAGACTAGATGGCGTAGTGTTAAATGTCCCAGAATATATATTTTTTAAAGTGTTACAACGTTGACGCGACGGTAACGCAACGCAATGCAGCGCAATGTAACGTGCTAATGGAGCCTCAGTCTAATGAAGTCAATGACACTAGTATGCACCTGTGCGTTGCGGTTATATTTTACATAAATGCACTCTACTTTGTACAGAATAGAGCTTAAATTCCTATCGATAATATTTTTACAACAGCACATAAGTTGGTATGCATGTCCATTCAATGATCACGTTACGAACTCTACCTTATTGTTGACATGAGACATTTTACCTTTCACTCTTACATATGTGTTGGTCATAAGGTTGTCTCTCTCTCATGTTTTGGTATGCACTCTAGCGACTGAATTAAAATGAAAACAATATGCATACGTGTAATGCGTTGCGATATCAAATTTGAATCGGAACATTGTTGTCTGATCGTAATTTGCATTCATTATGTTTTTCATAATTAGTGACACATGTAAGTCATTTAGTGTCTTGACTGACTAATTCGTCATCGCAAACTTCTTCGTAAAAATTGGTGATCGATTTTTTTCCAACCACCCCTATTTTTTTTTTCTTTTTCTTTGCTTTGGCTAAAGGTGACCAGGGTACCTTTTAAAGATATTTCTTATTAGATTAGATGCATTTAGTTCAAATGCAACTAAACAGTTAACCATCAAACTGATTGCACCTCACTCCCTTAACTTGAACGTATATGTGTACTAATCTTAGAAACATGAAATTTACATCATGAGTACAACTAAGTCTTAAAGTTTAGTTTATGGCTTAGGTACCGACCAAGAAGTAATTCCTGACCAAGAAAGAAATACTGAGAAGGTTATCAATTCTTGACGTATTTTTACCTCTCGTACCATCATAGTTTTTTACTACAAGCAATCTTGCAGAAGCAAGGTTACAAGTGCAGACAAAATATAGCAGAAGCAAGTTACGCAGCTGCTTATCTGGATTATCGTTTGCCGTTTCAAGTGTTGTCGAGTGCATTTGGGATTCTGTTTATCATCACACGTGGGTGACAGATTTGGATTTACTGTCTGTGCTGTAGGTTAAGAATTATGAAGGGCGATTTCATATTAACCTTGAAAGACTTTACATTATTTATTGTATTGTGACTTCTTGATAGAAATTCATTTTAAGAATTAAAGACTTTTTTACACTGTCTCCACTATTTATTAGTTAACTTTATTGAATTACAACCGGTTCCGAAAATTCTTGATAAGGTAATAAACTTACTTGTTATGATTTATGTATTTTTTTACGTTTACTAAAAATAGTGCAAATAATGTAAAAAAGTCTTTATATAAAAAATACTTGAAAGACTGTTTCAAGTAATTTCGATTGACTTAACAAATTCAAAAATCGATCGATCAAGCGATCATACTTCATAGCATAG
>LQNK01000882.1:141894-170807 GCA_001586405.1 Phoebis sennae
AGTTTATCATAGTACCTTTACCATTACCTAATTTATATAAATTTTAACATTCTTAAGCCTATGTTATGCAAGTAAGAGATTAGTTAGATGATTTAAAACTAGATTAATAGTGTTTTTTATTCATTTCTGCTGCACCGTTTGGTTCAAAATCTTTATTAAATAGAAAATACCTACAGAGCATGTCAAAATTACCCTTCAGGAAGGACAGTATAATATGTTATAACTCCATAACCAACTGCAATTAAAAGTTAGAAAACTGATCCCCGCTCGTTGCGTGCGGCAATTAGGGTGATTGCAGATGTGGACACGTTGCAAACGTTTTTAATATTAAAATGTATGGACTGGGTATAAAGGAATGAAATATATTTGTACTGCATCAAGCTATCAAATGTGGTTGTAGTTGTTTGAATATAAATAGGTATATTCTCTTTTATTAATCTTATCTTTGGCAAAAGGTTATCAGATTTATTTTTTTAGAAAGGGGCTCGAGTTTCTTTAATTAAAGCAGATATAAAAAAATCACTTAAGTTTTTTGGGAAATATCTTATCCTATTACCGATACGACTAGTAATATAACCTTTCTTTGTGATTGTTCCTAGAAATTATAACTCACGCACATATTTATAACTAAAGAAACTACGAAATTATAACTTAAGCACTTTATCTCAAGAAAAACTCTGATTACGGTTATGAGTTACCTTAACTTATTGTATAATTGTAAGGTCTTTAAAGCATGGTATTATCGCATCTGTCGTCCTTAGCACTGACACACACCATATTCACAAAACAATCTCGCAATGGGGTTGCGCCCCATTGTTGCTAATGCCATGTCGGAGCGCTTATGTGCCGTACGTGAGCGAATTAAAACTTTTCGAGGAGTAAGAGTTGCGATGTAATGGTACGGTTAGATGTGTGAGCGACACAGTCGCGACAAAAATGTTGTCGCGCTGCAATGATCGGTTCTTGTGAGCAACAATGGTTTTAATTATAGAATAGAAAATATTTTTATTCATGTAAACTTTTTACAAAGTACTTATGAATAGTCATTTTTTTAATTTACCACCAGGTTGGAAAGTCCACTCTATCAAGATACCGGCATGGCAAGAAACTCAATAGTTACCCATTTCAACAGCCATATAATTGTGTTTTTCAGTTTCAAAATCAATCAAGTAAAACAAACCGCTATACACTCATACTATAACACTGCTTAATTGCTGTTATTATATATCTTATATAACAAATTATTCTAAAATTATCTATGCTTAGGATAGCGAGAACTTTTATGTATGTAATGAGTATATACGTGTGTTGAACATGTTCTTTTTACGCTTGTACTACAAATTATAAGGTGTGTATCAGCCGTAGATCCAAAAGTTGATGCGTCGAGCTGTCGCGTCTGCGCGTATATTCCGTTGGCGACGTGTGGACGTACCATAATGCGAATCAGTGAATTTTGAAGCGATGCGTGAATTGTGAATTGTTCGCCCCCAGGTTCTGAGTTTGATACTTCGCTCCGTGAAATGAATGAGGAATATGACGGGTATAAACTCTTATATAGAGTATAATGTAACGTGCTCAAACAAAAGTCCGGATAGGTGAAAGAATATGGAGTTTGTGAGAACTTTGTTGAGAGGACTCAGTTGTTCTTGGCATCATTGCTTTTTTGCGAATGTATTGTGTATGAATATTGTATACGTCGTTAACTGATGGATGTACATTTAACATGATGCTTTTACTCATTCATAACTGTGTTTTGTGGAATTCAGGTTCTGCTTAGATAATATTTTTTACTAGTTGTTTAATAATAATTACACTATTTTACGAAAACATATTTCTTTGCTGCGTAGTAATAATTGCCTTTCTGTACAAAATTCTTTTTCATCATTTTTTTCATTGCAATATTTGCACAAAAAATGTAACAAATAAATAAATAAATATTTCCTTAGTATCTGACATTTCATATTTATTTCAATGTGTGTTGCACACATGTGCGTACTTTAAACAATCATTCTTGCATCCCTTCCTTATAAATAATATTTTCCGTACAACAAAGATGCAAATTTTACACAAGAAGTGACAAGCACTTATCCCTTAAAACGCTCATGAGATAACGCGATAATTATATCATACATATTTCCCACGTCGGTTCGCGTTCGTCAAGGACCATTTACAAGTATCTCAGCATTAGCTTCTCGGTATTTAACCGACAACCGACTACAATTCTCACATCATAATCTATTTGCACAACGCGTCCTCCCAACCATGAACTCGACAAAAGAGTGTTTGCTTAAAACCCCTTTCACACCTCTATTGTTACACGGCCAGTTTAAAAAGACCCGCGGAAAGTTGATTCTATCTCCTGATTCCATTTCGAATATGTTAACAGCGCAGGGGGTGTGAGGTCTACTTAAAATTGACGTAGAATACCGTATGGACGCAGAATCGAGTAGTCTTTGCGGGTATGTAAGATATTTTAGCTCTCAGTGGGAACATTTTTGTGTAAGTGCTCCGGTAAACATTTTACGATTCAGCTCTAGTTATGATTTTTTCTTTTGTGCAAGCGATTGAGGCTTTTGTCGAGGTTTTATCTTGTATATTTGTTCTTAAAATTCCTTCTTACGATTTTATAGCACACTATTCAGTAACAACATTAATATTTTTAATTATTCAGTTTTAAACATTTGTTTATTACAATACATTCACCTTCGTTAATTTTGTAAGGGGAGAACACCCAACAAAGCATAAATTAAAACGGAATAAGAGTCAGTCATGCTCGAAATTTAGACAATATTACATCGGGATTACCTCTGCCCGTTGAACTAAAAACGCACTGCGATTACAAAGATATTAGGAAATATTCGCTGAACACTCGTTAATGCCAACCCTTCGGACCCCCGAGAGTACCTTGTCTTTGAAAATTTATTATTACTACCCAATATTGCATTGGAGGTATAGAATCGCGTAGTGCATTCGCTGACAGCTGCCTCCGTCCACTTCTTAATTCCTAAACATGCCATTTACACGTCTATTTACAAAGATATAGAGGTTGTTTTAGATAAAATGTTGGCAGAATTAGGCAATCTCACAGTCCCATATGGGATGCAACCCTCGACATGAGATTTGGGCAGAAAAAATTACTTAATGGGATGTTTTCTGAATGAGCAACGACAAAACATTACAGGGTTTGGACCGTTTTTATCCTGGGAATATGCTCTAAGCTTCAATTAAATTTCATTCTTTTATTATACGTTTCTTGGTCTGTTTGATGACAGATACAATGAATTGGTTATGGTCTTGGTGTGTGAAAGAATGTATGTATTTAAATAATATTTTAATATGTATTATAGTGTGTCGCCATTTTAAATGACAGTTGTCATAAAAAAATATCACCTAATATCTATTGAATAACAAATCGTTTATTAAATATTTGATTTGATGATAACTTTCTTTTAAAATATTATCTTGGCAAAAATATACCTTGACCTATTAAACATTTGTTGATACTTATCCATATAATTATGCCTTTATTGCCACCTAATACTATTCAAACACATTCCCATTTCAGTGTACAAAAATGGTTTGAAGAAAACAAATGTTTAATATCTGCAGAATTTCATACATCGGGCTAAAATCGATATTGTCCTATGTAATATGTTATTTATAAAATACATCACAAGGGCTTAAAGGATTGCGCAGGGACGGTCTACGTGTCGGATACCCTTTACGGTAAACACTGGAACTATGTACTTCACAGGAGAGGTCTGTTCCGAACATCTGTTACGTGGACCAGTGTAATTTGAGCTCCGTGTTTGTAATTTTTTCGTACGTGATATGAACAGGTTGATATTCGATCGTGATTCAATGTAATTACGTATTTATCTATCGTTTTAATCGGGTTGAAAAAAGGAGGAGGTTATCAATTCGACCGTATTGTGTTCTTTATTTATGCTTAGCTAAATTATTTGGTAAAATGAGGTTTAAGCTATCCACTATTTATATACATCTATAACTAATCCCACGGAAATAGTACGTTTTTTCACGATAAAGGTCTATCACCTTCTAAATACTCTTAACTTTTTGTTTATGTAAAATTTCAAGAAGTGATTGATTAAATACAGCTTAAGAATATTAAAAAGAAACGTAAAGTATCACATGAAGATTAAAGCTAAATATTTTAATCCATAAAAAGAAAAGTTTGTAGTGATTACTGAACAAAGATTGAGGTCCCGTGGGATACGATGGAAAAATGTAAATATTTAACCATTTCGTACGTAGGAAATATTATTCTCGAAACACTCATTGATTCACCTACTAGAATTAATTAATTGCAATAATTAATATTTAATTACAGGAGTGGAACTACATAATTACTCATATTTTATTTACTCAACTTTACAAATTAACCCTTATGTTGTGTTGTATTGAATTAAAAAATATTTCATTCAAAAAAGTATACAAATGTATAAGTGTTAATCATATGGCAAGTTTGATATAAACGATTTACCATTAACCTCGAAAAGTACTCTTAAAACTTTTTTTTGTAAATCAATACTTATGTAAATTTAATATTAACTAGTGACTGCCCAGTATGAACGACTGGACTTCTAAGTAAGACACTAATTTTCTACGATAAATTTTCCGAGTTTTACTAATCTGTCTCGATTTTTTTTATAATTACGTTATTAAGTTGGTTGATAGCTTTTAAAATGAATAAATAAGTATAATAGCTCAAAATAAAGGTAAAATGCCATCAAATAATTAAGTTTTTGTATCATCTTAATAATAAGAAAAATCTTCAACGTCTGCCACATTCATCGTCTAATTTCAAGATAAAATATAAGTATTTAAATTACCTGTGGGAGTAAGCCATTACACTATAAACTGAGCATGAACTTATTTTTAATCTAACAAATGTTGCCCAAGATGTCGTGGGTCAAATTACACTGGCGTTACAAGGGGTGGGACCCCACGCGATGATGTAGTGCCCAACAAAATTGTCGTCTACTTTGAAAAATTATCTATGAAGTTTGTTAAATAACCTTTGTGCAGGATTTATTGGAGTTCGATTTGTTGGGAATCAGTAGTTTTGATTTATGTGGTGTTGATGATATTTTTTGTGAAGTTGCTCTAGTTTTTCTCGATAGCCAATAATTTTGTGAATGTGACAGGAGTAGGGTTACATGTGTATTATTTATTGGTTTTGGATAAGATTTGAGTCAAAAAACATTTAAAATTATTTTTTTTGTTTATTAATACATATTACAACTAAATACTAATGTCTTACAATGATACAATCATAAACTCATTTGAATTTTTCCATGCATGGTAAGCCAAAGGTAATGTTTGTACTTTGAATACTACAATTATTTATAAACACTTTTTACACTAAATAATTTTTCAAAAAATATGTTTAAGATTAAACTTTTAACTATATTTTTTAAAAGACGCTAGATTAAATTATCAACTAGCGTCATGGATGACTCGCCGGCCGTGACTACGTATAATAGTAATTGAATTCGGATAGATTATTTACCAACTTCCTAAATATGGTGACAAAGTTATTTTTACTTTAAATTAAGAGTACTGAAATGTGTATTACAAATAAAAACTATCCTTGAAACTATAAAAATTTAACACAACTAGTAAGCCAGAATTTTCGTAACCAGAATTTTCGTTTGTAAAATAAACATACGCATGGATTCAATCTAATATCTTGGGTTACAGCTGAAACATGTAATTAAAAACGTTCATGACATTTGCCTTATTTGAATTGTACAGTTAACTTGTTCAAAGCGAACTTCCTGTAAATTAATTTCAAACTACCTTCATATGACTTCACCCCTTCATTGAAATCACTTAGTATTTTCCATTATTGCTGTGACAGACGGATAAATATTGCACAAAGAAATTGCCAATAGAAAAGTTGTTAACTAAACCATTGCTTCGACAAAGGCATACCGAACCAATTAAAACTTTGACAATACTAAAAACTTTATGCAGTTCTGTTCCGATAATTATTGGCAGGATAAATATTGTGCGATTGTGAATGGAATTGTGCCACTTGTGTTATTGGATTATTTTTATAATGATCTGCTATTATATGTATGTATAGGTCAAGAATAAATACCCAAAATGAGACTAGAGTACCTCTTTTGTATATGATTTGAGCAAAACTCTCACTGAAGTTTCTACTATTTAGTAAAAGATCGGTGATATAGTAGTAGCAATAGAGTTTCTTTCTACTAGAGGACAATATAATCACTAATTCTTAACTATTCTTGTCCTTTTTATGTAATATATAAGGATATTTCGTTCAATTATATAAAATAATGGGACTAGACCAGCGCATTGAATATGATTTTGGCAAAACTCTCACAGTATATTCCACTATTTAATACGATATCTGCGATATAGAGGTAGCGAAAAGAGTTTCTTTCAATTAGAGAAGGCGCCATAGTCATTAAGTGTTACCTATTGTCATTAACGCGATCTATCTTATGTCTTTCTCGTTGTCTTATTGCAAAATATTATTACGGTATTGGGCACTTACTCTTATCCAAATTTCAAGTAGAATAAAGTTTGATTAAACAATAAACATATCATAACATATCATATAGTAATCGTTGTAAGGTTAATATTAAACTGAAACCAATGCATTTATATATAAATAGGCACGCTATAGTAGTAGACGTCATTAGTGGTTCAGCATTCAATAAGGCCGGGCTACGTGCTCATCCATGTCAATCTCCACTTGCTCTGATCTCGAACATCGGCTGCATTGGACGTCGTTACACCGAGCTGTAACATATAATAATACTTTTAATAGATTTAGTAAGTTATTCTTCAATACATTAGGTGAATTATTTAATTTATAGCAAACTAGAGCTCCACGGTTTCACCTGCTTTATATCTCCCGTTCTCGTAGGATTTTCGGGTTTAATTATCTTATGTCCCTCCTAGGGTTTCAAAGAATCTCTGTACAAAATTTTATCCAAATCAATCAAGTAGTTTCGGAGCTTATTCAATACAAATAACAAACAACTTTCTAAAAAGGAAAGGATTTCCTTTTTATAATATTAGTATAGAAATAACGTCGCAAAGAATATTATGTTCCACCTAAATTTGAGAGGAATCTAATTCTGAGTGGCTTCAAATATGTTTAGATTGTAACATAATTTAGCAGAAGAACTTCCTAGTTTCTTCTAAACCTGGACTACTAACTATGTCATTTTCCGTCTATGCAATATTTTGCCTTCTTCATTATTTAGGAAGCAGTGTAAAGAGGCTAAGCTCCCACCAAATATGTTAGCCAAGTTTAGCCACGTTTGATTGGCTTTTACCCTTTTTTGTATGGAACCTAAATTTATATCACATTGTTTTCAATAATTTACACTACGGTGTTATAGAAGGCTCCATCGTCTCGTCAGTTTGTCTGCGAGGCTAAGCTCCGACCAAATACGTTAGCTAAGTTTAGCCGCATTCGATTGACCGCCTTTTACCCTTGTTTTGTATGGAACCTAAATTTATATCACATTGTTTTCAATAATTTACACTACGGTGTTATAGAAGGCTCCATCGTCTCGTCAGTTTGTCTGCGAGGCTAAGCTCCGACCAAATACGTTAGCTAAGTTTAGCCGCGTTTGATTGGCTGGCTTTAACCTTTGTTTACTTCGGCTGGAACCTAAATTAATTATTCGCCGGAGTGTACACGTCTTGTTTGTATGAATCAATGGTATTATGCTATGTGTTGGGTAAATAACCGGAATGTTCTTCCGTTTAATATACAGGATGTCCCGTGATGAGTGAAGCATCTTTGGGGTTTGATAGCTGAGTTAGTGATCTATGAAAAAAAACGAATATATGTCATAAGTATATTTCAAGTGCAATAAAGATATATTTCATTTCAAAGTCCTCAAAATCTTAAAAACAGTGATATTTTCGTATGACATATAGGTATTGGGTTTTTTGATAGATTATATTAGCTTAGCTATCGTCCTCGAAGAGATGCTTCACTCATTACGGGACACCCTGTATATAGGTTTAATTTTAGTTTATTACTATATCTATTCCTATATCTTAAACAGGTATTCTAACTACGCGTTTCGTTGTATTAAAAATTATAATTTTAATGTATATTCTTATGTTCATTACATTTTCCTCTATTCAGCATTAATACCGACTATTTTTAGGCATATTATTGTACTATAAATTATTTTGTTTTTATTTCATGTAATTATGAACTATGGCTCAATTGTAACAACAGTATAAATACCTAATTAGCAAATAACCGGATTCGAAACCAAAACAGAAAATAACGATAAAATGTACCTTATTAACGTTATAGTTTCTCATTAGCAGAGAAAAGCTAGCTTTCTAGAAAAACCGTGAGTCATAGAACGCTTGACGCATTGGCATTACTCCGCAAGGTAAGCTTTTGTTTAATTACGTACTGTACTGTATTTGTTTGAAATGTTTTACTCCCTGTAATCTTCTTTGTATATTATACTTTCTTGTTATGATTCCTTTATCCTGTTTCTTTTTTTAAGACTGATTTATGCCCGGTTTGTTTTAGTTAAACTGTCAGCAGTTATGGATTCATTAAAGTTAACTGTTCGACAAATTTCAGTCAAAATTTGATATGCGTTGCTCAGAAACGCAATTGTCTCAGTTATTAGATGTTTAGCGCTTTCGAATATATAAACTAGCGTAAGTGACTCAAAAACCGCGCATTATTCTTTAGAAATGGCATGCATATCTTAAGAATGATGCCCGGTTTTTGTTTCATGATGATTTCATGTTTACGAGTAACAGACGTAAACAGCGGTTTTAAAATGTTTTCCTCTTTTATTAACGCCTATAATTCACTGGTGTTATAATTTCAAGTCGTATAAAGCCATGTTTTCTAATTATTCAACTTTAAATGTCATTATATACTACTAACTTTTCGACTGCGGCTTGTAATTTGAACAACAGTGGACCTATATCTTTCGAGTTGGATCAACCTGCTCACGATGTGTAAATTTGGTTAAATTGGTTAAGTAGTTTAAAGTTCATCGCGGACAAACACTGTGACACGTAATTTATTAGATTTATGCTATAAAACTTCCAAACTTATTTTGTTGACAAAAAATACGTCAAGAAATTGGATCAGTAAAAGACGCACGGTAGTTATAAAATCGTTACAGTAAATGTATAAGGAAAGGGCAAGTATATTCTTCCCTTCGCAGGTAATTCTAAATCAATACTGGACAGATCGGTTAGCCCCCTTCAACTGGGAACGTTTTTGACGGGTAACGGCGTCTTCATACAAGAATCCAGAGAAAAAAATTGTAGGAAATTTAGTATAGATACTATGCTACTAATACTAATTTCTGCTAATAAATGTAAAAGTTGCGATGTTTGTGACTTGTGAGTGGTGTGTCAATCACTAAGATATTACTGAACGGTTTTTTTTGAAATTTTGTATACTAATAGGCCACTAGTTGGATTAGGTTATAGAGTATCTTTTATAACCTATTGAACCCGAATTTAACGAAAGCGAAGCCACAATTGAAGAACACCATCCATTAAAACAAATCATAATGGTTGTTTTATTGTTTGAATTTGTTGTCAAATATTGTGTGATATTTGAACGTTAAATCATGGTTTTGTTTCAGAATCAATAAAATTTTGAATCAACAATTTTAAATATCCTCAACCTTTAATAACCTTAAATTTAACACTTCGTATATTCATACAACATTAAAAGCTTGGTCTTTACATTTATCGCGATAATCTAACGTTTGAACGCGTGTCGTGTGAACTCACAGTGAAATAAAGTGTATGGGAGGGGTATAGTTCAAATGGAGGCGATTAGACACCCCACGCGGTGCCTTTGATTCTCTAAATATAGCCGTCAGAATGTTTCTCATGCAATCCTTAAAACTGGTTTTAGTGTGGATTAGGATAACCCTAAAGTTAATTGATCGAAATTTTTAGGGAATATATAAGTGTGTAATTCTTTTTCGGTAAGTTAGATTGCATTTTTTACAATTCATTTTAACTAGAGCGATAATGAAAAATAGTATAAAAATATATTTTTAAATATTTTATATGTCTTCAGACTATCACTTATTAGAAAAAAAAATTTCTACAATTGGGGCATAGGGCGTAATTAATGAAAATTTAATTCTGAACTGAATTGATATTAAAATCCGTTAAATATATTTAAATTAAAGCAAAATCACAAAAATATGGCGTCAAATATGTCACGCATTCGTGACAATTTCCCCTCGTCTCACGTTGGATGCGAGAGCGGCACTAAATTATTGTCACCCATTACAAAAAAACATTGATTTTTTTATAAGTGTGTATATCTTTTTTGTGCGATCGCATTTTTTAAATTTCATTTTAACTAGAGCAATAATGAAAAATTATAAAAATATGCTTTTACATATTGTCTCCAGAATATCACTCAATAGAAAATTATTTGGACAATTGCGGTATTGTTATTTAATGAACAATGTCACCTTATCAACAGCAGCTTAAAAGGATTGATATCAAAATCCGTTAAAAATATTTAAATTAAAGCAAAATCACAAAAATATGGCGGCAAATATGTCACGCATTTGACGTACAATTTCCCCTCTTCTCACATTGGATGCGAGGAGCGACACTGAATTATTGTCACCCATTGTATAGCAGTGTTTGGGGTTCCGTCCCATGGTTAATATTATGTGCTTTGGTTCCGTTGGTTATTGTGACTTAATTCTATTACTCTGCTGACACATTGACAAGGATTTGCCGAAAAATATGTCATACATTTATGATATTTAGTGGATGTGGCAATAGTCTTTTGCGCCGGAGGGAGTGGGTTCGAACATTGTAATTGTCTACTGCCTGGGTGTTCATTTATCTATAGTATGTATGGAAAGTATGTTTATGTATGTCTATCAGTTATCTAGTTTCCATAGTACAAGCTTTGCTTAGTTTGGGACTAGATGGAGTTGTGTAAAATGTCTAGAAATATTTTATTTATCATATATAAAACTTGTATGAGCAATCAATTCTACAGTTATTTTCTTTCTTACGCGTTTACAAATTGAAGATCAGTAAGTTTTCAATAGATACTATTCATTAAATTTATTATGCTTTCTTTTTACACTACGTGACTCAAATTAATGGAACAAGCAAGCCGATTAACTGATTAACTGGCCCCTACCATAAGCTTGAGAAGCAATCGCTAGTGACTGTAGGCGAAAATGTACATTTTCCTTTTTTAACTTCCCAAAATCTTAAAGAGGCGTTCATCTCCCACGTATTTTTAACCAACTTTAGTAAAACGGAGGCTTACTTTATCCATTTAGGCTTTGAGCACGTGCAGTTAATTCTTATGTTTGTATTGTTTGTATGTATATTCTTCCACGGATTTCTCGAAAATATGGATCAGCATCACAGCATTATAAAAAATGGATTGTTGACGTGTGGTTATAAGAATGGGAGGTTAGGGATCAATAGTAGGGGAATGGTATAACCGCTAGATGAAAGTCCGGCCGTTACGATTCATGGATTGTTGTTGGTTGCTGTCATGCTAATTATCGAACATATTTCGATACGTTCTCGAAATCGTTACGATACAAGCAGATCCTACTACTATTATAAAGGCGAAAGTTTGTAAGTATGGATGTATGGATGTTTGTTACTCTTTCACGCAAAAAACAAACATATAGGCTACTTTTAATCCCGGAGTTGCCATTTAATCAGAAGTTACGCGGGTGAAACCGCGGGGTACAGCTAGTTATTCTATAAGCCTCATAGTAGGGGCACCGGTTAAAGAACATCATTCTTCTTTTATTCTACTTGCGGTCATTTATCTACGATCTCAAATAAAAGGTTTCATAGTAACGGGATGAGTGAGGGAGATAGCAACGTTTCTTTCTTTCAACGTCACGCCGTTCGTGCGTAAGCGCCATTCATTTAGTTTTTACGCAAGTTTATGATTCCCGGAATTTTAAATGGAATAAGCTGTTTATTGTGGTTTTGGCTTGTAAAATCAATGGTTATTAATTTAGTCAAAGCATTCTTGAATTCTAAGCAAAACGTTAAATTTTAGGTTAGAAATGTTTGCTTTAAAATCTTGGGATTGTTCAACAATCTCTTAACCTGTATTTAACTCGTCTAGAGAACCAATATTAAAAATTCTTTTCTCGTGAATGCCTCTACGTGTAACAAGGAATTGAAGAAGCATCTTTAAAATTTAATATTTCTTACCTTCAGTAATTTAAACTTTGCAATGTTTGACGCCGAGGATACGGTATAGTAGTGGTCTTTTGCGCCGAGGTGGTGGTTTCCATCCCCACGAGTAAAAAATTATGATGTGATGAACAGTTTCTACTGTCTCAATGTTAATTTATTTATAGTGTATGTGAATTAACAGAAAGAAAGTATGTTCAAGTATGTCTATCAGTGAACTGCAATGTAGATAGTAACATACCCTCTTGTGAGAAACCCATTCACCCTCGCTTATAGAATACATTTTTGTTATAAAAAAGGTCATTTATAAGATATTTTAATTTGTATAGGCTTTGATTTTTGATTCTTGTTAATTTTAAATATTTTCACTTTCTATTAACATAGCGCGAGCGTGTTAAATGACAAATGCTGTTTCACACCTATTATTAGCAAGTAGGCTAAAAATACATATGTATTGTTTTATATAGATTATATTATAACTGTTTAGCCTATACGCTGTTGGTTGTGCCAATATCTATACATATAATAAAACAGTAACCGAACCATTTCTGTACATTGAATATTCTTCAAAATGAGTAATTGGTATGCAATATGTATGTTCTATAGATACCAAAACCATGGTTAATTTTTTTTTTCTGTTTGTCTGTTTGTCTGTTTATCTGTTTGTCTGTTTGTCTCTTTGTCTGTTTATCTGTTTGTATGTTCGTCAATCACGCAATAACTATTAGGCAGGTTTTTATTAAATTTCACATGTTGATAGACCATGATTAGGTGCAACTTATAGGCTACATTTTATTTGGAAAAAAATATTTTTAGGGGTGGCTTCCCATACATGTAAACGGGGGTTAAAAAAATAAATATATGAGTACGTCATTAAATAAGGTATTATTGGATAGGTCTTTAAAATGAAATGGAGGTTTCTAAATGCGTTTTTTGCTAAAATAAATATTTTTTGAGATATACGCTTCTAAAGTCGTAAAAATGTCATACCACGTGACAATGTCAGATTTGGGTTGAGTTGCGGACATGAATTTTTATACTCTTAACGTATAGATTAACGTTTGTCGTTACAAACACTCAATAAATTATTAAAAATCTTCAAAAATAACAAGCTCTCCGCCCGCGGCTTCATCGCGTGGTCTACAATTTTCTGTATTTTGAAAAGGTGCGCGCGCAGTGTGAGATTTTGGTCAAACCTATTTTCATAGAAAATTATAAAAAAAACTATAGAAATTCGCATGTATCAGCGGCCTTGCGACCGTAATTTTTTTAAACTTTTGTTGTGCGCCCCTAAAAATACAGATATTAGTAACCCACGCGTGCGAAGCCGCGGGCGGAAAGCTAGTAATAAATAAATAAAGAGACTAGACGCATTTCATTAGACGTTATATAAATGTAGGTTTTATATAACATTTCTTTATTTGATTAAAAAACTTATCTCCCGTGTCGTTAAGTACGGTCGTGTTGGCACATGGCACCCGTTTTTTGTGGCGTCCCTTTTGGATGTAAATGTGACTTGTTTACTAATTTTAATATAAACAACCTATGTTGAGATGAATATTGTGGGATTGTAAAGGATTTTGGGTTTATGTCTATCACCGTTCGTTTTTAAATGCTACGTGCCGGATAGCTATAAAAATAAATTAATGTTTGTAATAAGAATTGTAGCTCATTGTTTCTTTTGAAAATAATTGAGACAAAAAAGTGTTACATAAAAAAAGAATCACTCCAAAATTAAATTAAAAAAATAATGATACAATCATGATTCATTTCATTCATTCAGCACATCATAAAATATTTCCCGTTGGAAAAATCTAAAATAAGGCATGTTTAGATGTTAATAAACTCTTGCAAACAGTCTACAAAATAATTAAATAAATCAACACGTTATGTTTAAAATCCGTTCGATGAAAGATCAAAAATACTCTTTTGTTAAATATACTTTCTACTCGCGCGCAGAATAAAAAATACATGCACATGATTTTGAACTTTTTGCAACGGAAATAGGAAGCAAAGTGCAATGAAGCAGATCGTTGTTGGAGATTTAAGTTTATTTATGTTTTCGTGACTGTATGCTTCATAGAATGTTGAAAGGAGATAGTCGTTCCTCGATTGTTTTCGAGCAATCGATTTTAAACTTTGTTTCAATGTGTTAGGGTGTTTTTTGGGTTGTGGGTAGTTCTGCCTAGGGTGATGGTACAGTTGTATTGTGCAAAGGAACAGGGCGTTTGATCTATAGGCATAATATTAATAGTTAGTACGTATTGATAACGTTCCTTAGTTATTCGCTGATAGCTGATTTCATAATTCGTATTTAATGTTTCGACTATGGGAGATTATTTGATCATTTTCAAATGCAAAGTCGTTGAAGTTTTAGCTTTGCATTATAATGTGAAATGAGTTTCGAAACTAGCATTATAAAGTGGAAGGATTTGGAAGTTATATTACGTTTGAGATTATCTTGATAAATGTTTATTCAGTTTCGGAAAGTCTTATACAAATATAAACTGTACAGAACATTACTTGAGTAAAACAAAATTTAACATTAAACTATTTTATTAAAATAATATATTCAAGGCCAGATTAATCATTAAGCTAGTGTATGCGTGACATTGACATGATTATTGTAAAATAAGTGACAGTTATTCAAACCACAAAAATGTTATCAAAATCGGTGCAGCAATAAATCGTATGATATAGTTGTATCATAATACACATATTTATTAGAATGTACATCGTAATAACATAAAGGTTATCAATAGCTAGGTCAGGTAAGCTGGGGGGAACGACCGCGGGCACGCCGGACCCATAACACATACTACGCCAATTCCAGACCCGGTATGAAATAATGTTTGCAATGCAATGCGTTTTGTATTACAGTATACTGAAGATAATTTTTATATTAAATGTTGTTTTGTACTAACTATAAGCATGGTGTTAAAACTCTATTTGCTTGAATTTTCAATAAATTAGAAGCCGGAAAGAGATTGGTTAGTAGTCATAAGGCCGTTTGTGCATGTTATTTTTTGTGTTCTTATCATGCATATACACATCTTAAATATATTCCAATTATGGCAAAAAAGCAACATTTTTTCTGGATCTTTCGTAAGTGGTTTGCTTCAGAGGATTATGGAAAGATAGATGACGGTCATGGAAAGAAATTGTACAATAATACGTAGGGAGCACTAGGCTTTTGTTCCATAACTGATATAGAACAATACCAAATCATTTTTATGCCTCTATTTCACATCGATATTTTGTGAGAATTAAACATTGGATATGCTTAGTCAGTTCTGACGCAATGCTTTTTCCACAGTAACAACAGTACATAGATTCTTTAAAACTCCAAGAATGACATAGGATAGTTTTTGTCTAGAAAATACTACGGAAACGGGCTATACACACGGATGAAACCGCGGAACTTAGCTAGTATCTGAAAAGTTTACACAAATATATAGCAATATTTTTAACGGTCAGATAGCATACGCCTTAAGTTTAACGCTAAGAGCACCATCGCCAGATGTCTCGTATGTGATTTTTAATATGGGTTAAGGAAAGGACAGAAAAGGAGAGGAATGGAATTAGGGCATACGCTTCCAATGACTAAACAAAACACTATCACCTTCAAAATGCTTTTTCACCGATTTTCTATGGGAGGTAATTTTAAGCCCAGTTCATGCCGTACTCGACTCTCACAAAATAGGGACAATTATTAAAACTAGTTCATTTAATTAGTTCATCTGCTACGTTATAACTATAGCCGTAACACGAGCGGGTCGCATGGCATATACGCCGGATGCAACCGTGTCGCTAATTAATTTTTAACACGATTCTAGAACAATGTTTTGTATATTGGACTCAAATATTTTACTCAGAGCATTTTATTTTGTTTTTTTTTTGGAGGTTTTTATGGACAAACATTATTTGGATTTTAGTGTTGAGTGTTTATCTTGATGTGATAAAAATCTCTGTTTCTAAATTGTTCAATTAATTTTGAAATTGTGCTGTGTCTACTTGTTTATTTCGTATGTTATGGAACATACCATTTTATCATGACATGATCATAGTTTTATTATAATTAAACCGACAACAGTTTTAATTAATATTTTGTTATAATAGATAGTATGGGTTTAAGATATTAAATAATCTTAGTTTAAGGAATTAAATTTTAATTTACGGAAATTATCTTCGATTGAAATTTATATTTTTTATAGAATATTAAATTCTTCTAAGGTGTCGTAATATCTATTCTGCCGTATCTAGGTTATGATAATTAGCTCGTTCATTAGCATGGCTAAGCCCTAGGCCATCTATCATGGCGTTGTGTCAAGGACGCGGCTATTTTTAGACATTTTTACCGCGCAATTCGGTTTGAAACATGGTTGACACAGTGCACAAAGACTTATGATCAGAAAATTAGTTTAATGTTTGTGGTTGGTAAGGAAACGTTATGCACATACCCTCATATTACACAAATATAAATGTAAGTATATTCTTAAATAAATATTCTTGGATATGTAACACAACGTCATCTAGTCCCAAACTAGATAACTGATCCCTATTCCCTAGGTACTAGATAACTGATAGACATACTTAAACATACTTTGTTTTTTTGTAAATACATACATACTATAGATAAATTAACACTCAGACACATTTTCTGCTCGTGGGGATCGAACCCACACCCTCCGGCGCAATAGAGCATTGCTGAAACCACTGCGCCAATCGGGCCGTCTTTTTTTATTTTTGAAGTGTGCAATACGTTTGACGCGTATAATGTTAATTCAAATTATTGTCTACTCATTAAGTGAACTATAATTGTTCTTGAGAAAGCTCTTTAAGCATAATAAAATGTAGAGATCTCATCAATTTTCATCTCGGGTAATATACCTTAAGACAACGGAGAATGAACAAGAAAAATGCAAGGGCATGTAATTTTCTTAAAATCATCTTAAATTAAGATCAATATTACAAATAGTTTTTTGAAGAGACCTTGAAATCTGTAATAAAGCTTACGTGGTTTATAAAATTCGAACTGATAATTGTTTTACATAGTGGAAATAATTATGTATGTTTCTCATATTAATTTAAAGTTCTGTGTGTTATTTCTGTTATTCTTTATGCTTTGTTAACTCACTGTTTACAATACACTGTGGTTCACTGAAGTTACTCCTCGCTCCCACAAAGGTGACGCATATCTATAAATTATTGAACGAGAACGAAATGAAACTGAGTCGGAATTGATGATTTAATTAAAGTAGTTTTATGACTTTCTTCATTTTAACATTATTTTGGTGGAACTAGAATGATCGATAGAATTTAGAGGATAGACAAATCTTTATTTGGTATCACAAAATATAGGGTGAAACACTTACAAAAAAATCATGAAATGTAATACATAATTTGAAATGTAGAACATAATTTCGACGAGCATCTAATAAATCAATAGTATGTTATGAGTGAATGTACACATTTCTTACGGTAAAAGTATACTATATGCGGTAATAACTGTTTTGAAGCAGGTGAATAAATTAAAACAATAAAAACGGCCAAGTGCGACCCGGACTAGCGCACGAAGGATATATATTTTTTTATTTTTAGTATTCGTTGTTCGGCAAAGAAAATACAATATTTATGAAAATTTCAGCTTTCTAGTTATCTCGGCTTATGAGATACAACCAGGTGACAGACAGCGGTGGCTTAGTAACAGGATCTGGTTTTACCGAAACTTAAAAATGATAAATTTATATATAATTTACTTTTGGACCCACGATAAATCAAACACAGCTGATACAATGATGCATAACTATAAGACATTCTTGTATAATGTATATTGTTGCAGGCACACAATAAAACCGTAAATGTTATTGTTAAAATTCTGCGGTTTTCTCGGACGTTGGCTCGTAGTTAAGTTTTGATAGTGATAAGTTTTCAAACAAACAAGCCATCCAAACGTTGTTGATCTTTTTAGAGAATTGACGGTAAACAATGCTAATATCAAAACAATCGTAAATCATTCATTAATTTTATTTCATGAAAGAAACGCTTTTTGCGAAATGTTTCTGGCTTAATGGTGCATAAAGACAGTTTACATTGTTAAAATTATATAATAGACTAGCTGTGCCTCGTGGTTTCACCTGCGTAGTATTGTTCCTCGTGAGCCGGCCTATCATAATAGAAAAATGTGTTTCGAATCCATTCGATTATTCCAAACGTGAGCGTGTTTAAACAAACAAACTTTAAGCTTTATGATATTAGTATTCGTCCTACTTGCTGTGACTTGTTATTGCTGGGTACCTCTATAAGTGAGAATAAGATTCAGCTCTCTCGAACTCTGGCTTATTTAGGTTGGACTGTATAACAATTTTAAAACGCATCTATAATAGACGTGGCATTAATAAGTATAATAAACAAAACTTGCTTCCGATTATAACCGAAAGGTTATGATCAACCAATAGTATAATATGTACATACGAATCGTTTTCATTAACGAGCGTTAATTATTCTATGACGTTGCGTCGCTTATCGGTAACAGATCGTAAATTTTTAAACCATTTAGTTTTTATATCTATTAGAGTTTGTAATCGATTCAGATCCCAAATTCGGCGAATCGCATGCTCAGACAATCGCGACAAAATGTTAGAGTGGAGTAAATAAAGGTTGCGCAAACATTGGGTCGGCATTATGGAGATGGATCGGTAGGGTTAGCACAAAGGACGTTTTTAATATATTATGAGTGAAAAACTAATGTCTCATAGTAGATAATCGATTTTAAGACAAAATATGTGAATGAGTAAATGAAGTATATGTAAACATTCGGCACGGTTTCACGGAGATGGATCGGGTAGGGTTAGCACTAGAAATATAACGATTTTAATATTTTAAAATGGAATCTCGTCAAGCTTACAGTACATATTCACAAACGATGCTGCGAGTTCTCCCAACACACGAGGCCCCGTAATCCTATTCAGAGACGATACTTGACTGTCAGTTTGTCACTTGGCGTTTAATGGAGTCTTAAATCCGTATTCACAAACAATACCATAAGTTCGGTGAACGCACAGGGCCCTAAACCTAAATAGAGACGAAAATTTTAAATATTGATGGCAGCCCTCGATAGTTTACACTCAGCACAAAAATTACATTCTAGTCCGGTCAAATTAGACCAAAAAATTAGGGTGAAATTACATAAATTCGCAATAAGCTGAATTTTACGGATCTGAGTGCTGGGCAACCAAAGGGTCGGACGAGAGAAGGCTAGACGTGGCAGAGATGCGGATGCTAAGATGGATGTGTGGAGTAACAAGAATGGATAAGATCAGGAATGAGTACATAAGAGGGAGCCTGAAGGTAGCACCAGTGACGGAAAAATTAAGGAGTAACAGATTAGCATGGTATGGGCATGTCATGAGAAGGGAGGAAGAGCATGTAGTTAGGAAAGTATTGGATATGAATGTGGATGGAGTGAGAGGTAGAGGGAGACCGAAGAAAGTGTGGATGGATTGTGTGAATAAAGATATGAGTGTGAAAGGTGTGACTAAGGAGATGACGGCTGATAGAGGAGCATGGAAGAAAAACACATGTTGTGCCGACCCCACCTAGTGGAAAAAGGGCAGGAGAAAGAAGCTGAATGTTGGTACAAATATTCAAAACACGATTATAAACAATAGCTGAAAGTTCCCCATCATTCCCGTGTGTGGAAAAAATTTTATTCAAGGTCAAATGTCAAAAAAATGAGTTTTTCGCGATATTCAGCAAAACGGTAAGTTTTATCAGAAAAATACCTCAGACTAAAATTGTAGATCATTAAATTATCTATAAAAGATATATCAATTTTTTTTTCTCACGAGACACCGTTTCGGAGATATCGCAGTGTAAAAAGTTATATAACACTGTCAATTCTGCTTAAGTTCTTTTTCTTTATTCACTTATAGGACGTTCCTATATTAATTGATCTAGAACACGAATGAAGCGAGCACTGAGCTGAGACGAAATGTTAGAGAGTAAATAAGGGTTGTGCAAACATTCGCCACTATGGAGATAGATCGAGCAGGGTTGGCACAAGAATGTAACGTGTTTAATATACCGGGTGTTTATTTATGCAGTTTTGCATTAAATAGGGTATATGAAGGAAGCGATGTAGAAGCTGAGGGAAAAATATTAGCATAGAATATAAGCATATTATATGTTTTTATTAATTTAGTACTAAATTATTCTATTCATTATAAATATTAATTCCCATTAAGTAATAATGATAATAAAAATTTCGTAGTAATAGTAACCTATTATTACTCGCGTCTTGGGGTGAACAGTTTTTACATTTTATTCGGATTTTCAATTTTTCTAAAATATCATAGGCTTTATATTTATATCCTCACGATCAGCTCCCACTCTGCTTACTTTATATCCCCTGATTTCTTTTTATAATTTCTGGAAAAGGGTTGACCACTCAGCATTTGCCGCGGCGCTGATTTTCAGTGGGCCCTTAAGGAGTAGCACTTAGAAAGACAGCTAATCAATATAAAATAAATACATAAGTATAAGTATTTAAAAATAAAATGGATGAATACGGATTTAAATTTTAAGTAAAAATTTTATAAAATAGGAAAGAGATAAAATAAATAATATACTTATAGCATACACGAGAGCAAAGGTACACACAAGTCCAAAGGGACAATCTATGGCAGTAATTATAATGACACTAAGGCTGTGTTTTCAAGACTGCATAGATAAACACTTGGTATTATAAGTGAAAACAGCGCTCAGTTATCTTTTGAGGAATTTCCCATAGTAGATAATCGATTTAGATTTTGAATTAAGCGAAGCGGGTTAAAACAAAATATAAGAGTGGAGTGAATAAAGTTTGTGCAAATATACAGGCATTTTGCGGTTTCCCAGTTTCTTACCATTTTCTATAAATAATGATAGATTTATTGTCATGAGCGAATGTACATAAAATAGGTTAAGGAAAGAGTACAGTAGACAGTGCGTTGTAATATTATATGTCTATTTTTGGAATTATATTATCATGCTTTGCATTTACCTTATACAGAATTAGAATTATACCTACACACGATTGACAAATAATGCCAAATAATAAAAGGCTAAAATTAGGTATGTTTTTTAAATCAAACCAATTGTATCACTACTTCGAGGTTTTTATTGTTTAAAGTGTTTATAAGACGTTTAGTCTATGACACTAACCTTTGTTTTAACAATGATTTTGATAAACTTGCCTACAATTTCACTGCAATTTTTCCTTATCAATTGTGTTTTTAAAATCGAAGCGATTTCGTATTAAATCATAAATGAAGTGTTCTAGCTACAGTGGACGTTATATTTGGTACGAGGTTTTTATCGTTTAAAGTATTACTTAGACGTTAAGTCCGTCGTTATTTTAACAATGATTTTAAAAAACTTATAATTTCACTGCAATGTTACCTCATAAAATGTGTTTTTAAAATCGAAGCGATATATATTCTATTCATGGTAATAAATAAGACGTCATAAATCATAGCTCCGGAACACAGACGACTCCAGCCCTGGGTGACAAATAGAGTGCAGCATTTGCAGCAGGCTCGTATTAAGTTCGGCAGCCGCAGACCAGCCGGTGGGGTATCTCAAACGCGGCCATTTTGATTTACTGTTGTAGCTACAGTGGACGGTTCTTACTAACCTTATATTTGGTACGAGGTTTTAATAGTTTAAAGTGTTTCTAAGACGTTGAATCTATGACACTTACCTTTGTTTTAACAATGATTTTGATAAACAATTTCACTGCAATTTTATCTTACAAAATGTGTTTTTTTTTAAATCGAAGCGATACTTGTACTATTCTATTCATGATAATAAATAAGAAGTCATAAATTGACTGTTGTAGCTTCAGTTTAAAGTATTACTAAGATGTTAAATTTGTGACGTGAATCGTTATTTTAACAACGATTTTAAAAAACTTACCTATAATTTCACTGCAATTTTACCTTATAAAATGAGTTTTTAAAATCGAAGCGATATATATTCTATTCATGGTAATAAATAAGACGTCATAAATCATAGCTCCGGAACACAGACGACTCCAGCCCTGGGTGACAAATAGAGTGCAGCATTTGCAGTTAGCTCGTATTAAGTTCGGCAGCCGCAGACCAGCCGGTGGGATATCTCAAACGCGGCCATTTTGATTTACTGTTTTACGTTCTTACTTCCGTTTAGGAACAATGATTAATTGTTTAATGTCGATTTCAAATTTCAATTCATTATTTTTAGTCCAACCTTTATTTAATCTATATAGTAATATGTGATGCAAATACTTTGGACCCCTTTTTACAAAAATTACGCGGACGCAGGAGAATAAAATTTGGCACACTTATAGTTTACTAGCTTTCCGCCTGCGGCTTCGCTCGCGTGGACCCGGCAATTCGAATTTTTCTCGCCGTAAAAACCATGCTTGAACTTCAACGAACATTTAAAAAAAAGAATTGTCCAAATTGGTCCAGTCGTTGTTGAGTTATGCGCTTACCAACACATTTTGCGATTTATTTTTATATATAAGATGTGTAGGAGACGTGCAGAACGCTAATATTTTTCAATAATAATGCTAATAAAGTACATTAAATCAATAAATAAGACATTACACACACTACCATGCATTTCACACACACATACATATATACAAGTATTTGTACACGTATACATACTCTGTGGTCATAGAGTACTGACATAGACATAAATTTAAATTTATTGTGTTCGAATTTTGACCACTGGGCGACCACTAATTATTCTAAAAGTGTGAAAAACATGAATAACCAAATATTGGATTATTTCCTGTTAGATATAAAAATGTTCCCAAGTTTTTGGGAATATTTTCCTTGCCTGTACATGGTCTACTTAATGAAAAATTGCACTCATTACTTTAATGAGGATAATACAAAATCGGTTGACATAGTGACTAAATGATAGGCTTCCATGAAATAGTTGGCCGGTTACTGCGGTCTAAATAATTAATATTACTCACGATAATTACTTACATTATATACAAATGTATGGAAATATAAACATGGGTTCGTTCAACCGGAGAGGAATTCCGATTTTGCATACAATGCGGATTTATTAATTGCTATGTATGTGCCGTTTTTGTTGGTGGATACTATTTTTATTGATTAGGAAACGTGAAGGATTCTTACGACTTCTACATGTACAATAATAATAATACTAAATACTTAATATAATTGATAGATTTTATTGTGATTTCTAGGTGGAAATGCAATTTAAGTATCGAATTAAACTTTCAAAATCGACTTTTTTACACTATTTACTTTTAAAACTTTATTTAATTACAACCGGTTTTCGACAATTCATCATCAGGTAGTAAACAAATCATAAATACTTAATGTGAAATGTAAAATGAAGTTAAATTTACAATAAACATAATAGAGTTTAAATACCTTTGGCTTATTGAACCTGTCCTGCTTAGTCTAAAAAAGTACGTTATAAAAATAGATATAGTCCTAGAAGTGATAATATTTAGAAGTCTAACGTATAAAACATTGTCAGTATCTTGCAGGATCTCAAGAGTATAGGTTGAAGTATTGCCATACTTATAAAAGAATTCGACAGCAAGGTGACTGAGCAAATAACTCTAGGCTATTAAAAAAAATCGTGTTAAACTTTAAAAATCCAAAAAATTTTAGAGCATAATTTAAACGTGCTTAAAACAATACATTTACAAAACGTCCTCCCAATTAGAAGACCCACGAAATGGCGCTTTGCGGATATAACAATTTCGATACTAACATATTATAAATATTGCTCTGTGTTAAAAATCATAACAATAAAATCAATTTCTAAATGAAATGTAATTGTTATTAAGTTGTCTTATCGCATTTCCTGTCCAGTGCGTTTGACCCACGCTGATACGCTATCATAGGCCGTTTACATACTGACTCAATGTTTGGGTATAAATAGATTATGTTCTAGTAATTGAATTATGTAGTACATAATTGGTATTGTGATTGGATATTATATGTAAGGAAAATCTTGTAAGAAGATAATAAGATTTTTTGAGACTAATAAAAAGGTATTAGGGTTTAAACTTTAAAGGCTTGTATTTTAAAATAATGTACAGAAAATAATTTGTATAATAGAAAATACTATAATACTACCTGACGATACTGTGTTTATTTTGTTATATAGAGGAGATTTAGAATTTGCACGTGTTTTCTGTAAAATAACAGTTATAATTATATTGTTCCATTAACAAGTCACAATACAAAGTACAACGTACTTTGAAATACAGTAAAATATTCAAATACGTTGAAATGTTTAGTTTACACAACATACTAAAACGTCTTCAATTTTATAGCACTTTCCACGTCTTGAGATCCGAGTTACAATGTAAAAGGAGCATATTGCTGGTACAGTATGAACAACGTCGGGTGCAATATATATATAGTCCAGTGGATGGCGGACACCGCAGTACTCCTTGTGAGATTTATGCTCCTTGTGAAACTGTGGAGCCAGGAACAAAGAGGTGCCTTGTGCTACACCCTAAGAGAATGTCAAGGATACATTTTGAACAGTTTCGAGTGAAAGATATAGTAGATATAGTCTATTGGATAGCAGGACACCGCAGTTCTCCTTGTGATATTTATGCTCCTTGTGAAACTGTGGAGTCAGGAACAAAGAGGTGCCTTGTGCTAAACCCGTAGAGATCTCCAAGGATGCAGTATGAACAGCGTCGGGTGCGAGATACAGTAGATGTAGTCTATTGGATGGCAGGACACCGCAGTACTCTATGCGGGATTTATACTCCATTTGTAGTTTTCCTGCTCATCTCTATTACCAAAATCTAATTCTACTGTAGCAATTGGATTCTTCTCAAGTTAAACTTATGCTAACTTTTATTAAAATAATTTAAAATATTAACACTTTTTATGAAGTGAAATGATGTCCCAGCGTGATTTATTCTATCCAACTAAAATTTAGTACTCTTTCTTATATCAGTGTGGATTTGTTGATAACTAGGCGGTTTTATGATCTTTGTTTAATTAAACAAAGATCATAAAACCGCCTACTTCGTGGCTCTCTGCAGAAACTCTATACATCGTTTTACGGATCTATAAAAAGGCTGTAAAATTCTTCCTATACGCTCCGGCTCATTGGGTCATGAGAAGATTTATATTTATTGTCTACTTCATATTCCAGTGAGTTTAGATGGATAAATTATAAAATGCTAGCTGAGCTTTACCCGCGTATATCTCCCGTAGGATTTTCGGGATATAAGTCTTTATTAGTTATAGTTGGGTTTCAAACAATCTGTACAAAATTTCATCCAAATCGTTCAAAGGTTTTGGAGCGTATTCAATTTAAACAAACAAACCAAAAATAATCATCTTTATAATATAACTGGTTTCTTCGAATTATAAGGGCGTATAGTCATTAAATCAAAACAAATGGCAATTTAATGAGATCCATATTCTAATTAATCACATCAAATAATGTCTCATATTTTTTGTACTGCTCGTATTTATCTGTAAATACTTTATTCAAAAATTATTTCATATAATGTCATACTTATTAAAGGAATATAATATCTTGTACAGATAGACTAAAATATTCAAAAATAAAGAAAAACAAATTGCAATACAATAGTTCAAACGTTTTAAGATTTCTACTGAAAGCACTGACAACTAGAAATTTACCTATTAAAATTATCCTCCCTTGATTCAGAGATTCAAAGATCACAATCTTTGCTATAAATTCTCAAATATAAAAGGAAATAGGGAAGCTTAGACCATAAACAAAAGCTGAGCTAGACGTATCTATTACAGGAATTTTGCAATAACACGAATGCTTCTGCAGGCGTTCGGGATCAGTGTCGCGTTCGCGCGTGAGAAAAATTGTTAAGGTTTTTCATATCAGCTTGCAGGAACTGGGAAGCTTAGATAAACCGTCTGAGACTTTGTCTGGATTACGATACAGATATAATTTAATTCGAATTAATAGTAAAAGAAGAACCATTGCAGAAATTTTGCAATAACACCTCTACTAGTGTAGATATCTAAGTATCTATAGTCGAGGTTGTTTATAAAATTTAAAAGAGTAGGAGCCGAAAATTTCACGTTTGGGCCAAGCTCCCTCCGGTGAAACTACCACCCCTCCAGCTGAAAATCGGCGTGAAGCAGTATTGCACTGTGTTTTGTAATATGAGCGGGGTCCTGTAGGGATGTATTCCCATCTCATTTTTCTCCCATCCAGTTCTACTCTTCTCCCAATTTCTCATGGTCGATCCTCTCCTTATCCCTTATTTCAAGCCGGCAAGGCATCTACAACACTTTGATTGTAGATGTTCATGGGCTGCGGTCAGTCACTTAACATCAGGTGAAACGCACCTACACATATACTATCGTATATAAGCTTGTAGGAACTGGTAATCTAATATTATAAACCGCCAGTGACTTTGTCTGAGTGAACTGGATATAAAGCATGTGTAAATTCAGGTCGTAAAAGGGCAGTGGTGACCTGTTGCAGGTTATCTCTAAACCCACATTATGCAATTTTAGCAACAGTATTTAATATAAAACATCTATATCCAAATCTTTTACATGACAAATATTTATTACTGATGTAGTTTTATAAAAAGGTATAATAATATAGGTATGTAAGTAGTATGGACTATTTTTGGGAAGATTGTTTCAAAATCAAGCGATAACACGGATATGTTTAACATTTGTTTATATAATTAAACATAAATAATTTCTTTTGTATTTATTAAAAAGGGATAGTATGGATATCAAAGGACGGATAAGTTTCCTTTCGCAATTTAGAAATAGGAGGAAGGTTAAACAAACCAATTATTTTTTCGGATTCAAGTAAACAACCCACACCATCTGTATGAAAGGATCCCCTGGAAGCGTCCAGTCATATCGAGAAACAAAGCTTTTAACCCTTTTCACAATTGTTTGACGACGGTCGGCCCATCGGACGGCGACAGCGAAATATTGCCGGTTAGCTGATAAAAGTATTTGTCTATTGGGCTTTGACAAGTGGGTTCATTGCGGAACGGTTGTAGCTTGAGGAATGGCGGGCGGAGATGGGATTTTAGATGAAGTTGTGCAGGGTGTAAATACAATCTTTTGGATTTACATTATTGACTTGTTCATGCTCTTTTAAACCAACTATTTCGATACATGAGTTGATCTGTTTGAAAATTAGTTAGGAATTGGTCTAGCAGATCTCGAGTTATAAGTGTTGTAACCCGTCTTTGTTTTATATATTAACAAACAATGACAATAGAGTATATTGCGGTTGTCTTATATTTCAGGATTATCAGTTTATTAAATAATCGATAAAACTTGGAATAAGAAAAACGATGAGGTTAAAGTTTATGTTTATGTATTCTTTTTCTTATTCTTATGTATATGAATGGAAAAATATAAAATTTAACTATTTTCCTATAAAAATATATAATAACAATTCTTTTTTTTTTGTTTCAGGTAAGTGATTCATTCATTCCACAAAATTGTTTTCGTCACCAAGGTAAGATGTTTGGCTTCGAAGATTTGCACAATTCCTTCATTTCCTCTCGAACCCAATACGTAACGTTCCAATTCCTGCGCATAAATAGAAAAGCGCGATCACAATAGGAATTCAGATTTACACAACACATGCAAATTCAGTTTGCGTTATAAATGGTGCTACTGCATGGATCTATGGCTGCCCGGGCGTCGTGATGCAATCCCGCGAGTGCAACATATCGACCAATTTCGCTGTACATTGATTTATATGCGGGAGCCCCGGGTACTCTCCGCGCTTATGTGCGAGTAATGGATATTGCAGCTGAGGGGAATCTCGCTAGTGGACTGTGGAAATGCTTCTGGGTAAGGGGATTTTGAATATTGCGTTTTAAATTTGTAACACTATTAGGTATTGTGATCTGTAGTGTGTAGTGTATAGAGGGAAAAATGGTTTACAGTTACAGTGAAGAGCCAGAAATCTCAGTCAACATTCTAAAATATTTACATCTTGGAGACATATGTCTCAAGATCCCGTTACCTTTAAAATGTATTTCATATCAAATCAATTATTTGTATTATCATCACAGGGAAAAAGTTACGTGATACAATAAATAAATGAGCTCTGTAGTCTTTCTTAAGGCGTACAATTGTTTTCATCTAATTAAGAAAAAAGACCTTAAATTTAATAAAAGTAGATTTATTTCTCTTTATAACCCTTTACTCAACTACGGATAATATTTTGCATGTATACCTAAGCCCGTTTCCTCCAATGGTTTTATCTAAAAAAAAAATACCAAAACGGCAAATTACTTTAAACGGTTTTCTAAAGAAAGTGATTTAATCATAATAGGAAGTTGAAATTTCTCTGTTTTCATTGACGAATATTGTAATTGGCCCATTACCCTTTTGAGGCTGCATTTTTGAATGAACCTGAATTAAGGGCATTTACTCAGTAACGCGGACCAAAAAACGGGCCAAGTGCGAGTCGGACGAAGGGTTCCGTATGTTTTTTTATTCTAGACTAAACATAGGATAAATAATGGGAAAGTAGGACAGAAGAAGAACGGGAATGTATATGGCAGGGGTTCCAAAACTTTTTCAATCCGCGACGGGCATATAACTACACTTACGAGCGATTGTAGGGTATATGTTTCGACCCCTTGGTTTCAG
>LQNK01000882.1:171430-187066 GCA_001586405.1 Phoebis sennae
GTTTTGACCGACTGTTCATAAACCACTTTATTTTAAAGTTCAACTATAATCCTTAACAGAATCTTTCAGTAATTCTAGTGACACCGGTTGAGGAATGCGGTTCGGAATTACCTCATTTTCGGCCTTTCGCGGATGTAAAATAATATAAATGTGTACATATAATAAAGCAGTAGCACCATTTCTGTATGTAAACTTTTTTGAAAACAAAATTCCTACGCACTTATGTTTTATACATTCCAAAACATGTTTGTCTTTTGTGTGGAAAATTACGTTAATACCACTGACCAATATTAGATTGAAAGAAAATTAAAAATGTTTTTATTTCTCCAAAACATTGATCTAAAACTTAGAACTAAAAGAATGGGAGAGAAGAGCCTAAACTAGATAGATCCTGTACTATAAGACTCCTGGTCTCCTCCTCTGGGATCTTTATTTAATTAAACAATATTTAACAATTTTTATTAGATAATAACTTTTTGGAAATTATTATTTTTTTTTTTAAATCTATTCAAAGTCGGTGCGCTTACCTATTTTCAATTTAACAAGATTTTGCACGGTACGGTTGAATTGAGAACCTTTTTGAAGTCGGTTAAAAAAATCAACTCCAAACATTTTACCGGAATAAAAAAGTATTTTGCTAATTATATAATTAACAAGGTTATTGAATACGAAATAAATAAAAAGTAAAGTTAGTAAAATATAAATAAAAATCAAATAGATATTTCCAAACACTTGTAAAAATAGATAATCGTCGATATATAGATATTCATTATAATTATATACGCTTCATGTTGTAAAAATACACAAAGATCAAAATTTTGTAGTCCACGCGACGCCGCGGGCGGAAAGCTAGTTATTATAAATTTATATACTTTCTCAATTCATGTCACCGTTAACTTGATGTAATCGCAGCCAATTAACGTTGCATGTGTATCGGTTTGTAGAATTTATTAGCTTAATTTGCGGAATGGCTTATAATTCATCGGATGGAAATAAAGCATTTATAGAGCTAAGTATGTTTATTTTTAATCTGTGCTTTCGGTTTTACCCGCGTTAATTGGTTATTTCTTTATTTAAACGTAAGAGTAGTGATGTAATACTAGTCTATGTCCTTACTTATGAACCTATAAACCTGTGTCATAAATATTTTTTTTTCTAATTTTCTGGTAGTTTTAAAGATTACTACTTTGAAACTAACAAACTTTAGGTATGCAATATAGAAAGTTAAGTTGTACATATACACTAGAATGACAATGTAATTAGGATTACATCAGGGAATTAAACTCCCAAAGAAGATTTGTGTTAGACATAATTTTGAATAATAATATGGTTCGATGAGGATTGCAGAGCTTATTCCCTATCCATGCATTGCAACTGTTCGATCTAGGCTGAAAATGTACATTGCATTCGTTAGAAAATGTTAGTAAGCTAAGGTTAAATAAAAATGAAATGAATTGACAAACAAATGAGTCGGAGATTCAAATGGATATTAAAGTTTTTTACAATCACTATCTCAGGTTTACAATTTTTTGGATACGGCAGGCCAAAGCAGGTGCAATATTGGCTCACGCCGATTTTTTGCTGGGGGGTTGTAATTACACCAGTGCGAGCTTGGCCCAACCGTGCAATGCTGGGCTCCCACATTTGTATTTTTATGTCTAATCAGTCGCCACACGGGTGACATACTATAGTCTATATACCAGAAAATCTTTATTTTAAATAATAGCAATAATACCAATACCCGCTGTATACAAACCTTGAATTGCTTAAAGAAATGTTAATAATTTTTGCTCCATGAAGTAAAACAATATAGTAAATCAGTAACCTAACGGTCACCATGTTGTTTTACCTATATAAATTCCAAAAATTATTATGGCATATGGTCATCCATTGGCATATTAAATTGCCGGAAATAGTTGTATATTAATAATAATAATTTATTATCACATAATAATATAGTTAAACTATACTTAAATATGCCAAAAGATTTAGCGTCGTACACTTTCCTATTACTCCTAAAAAAGAGTAAATATTGATAAAACATTTTAGTCCTATCAAATTTCTTTATCCCATAAATCGGCGTATATCAAAAACCGTTATGCCGCACAATGAAGATATCCAATCAAAACAACGAAAACCGAGCTCAAATTACATAATATCGGCATCCGACGTCGTTCGTCTTAATGCAAACCGGTTCGGTACAAGTTGTAAGAGGATGTTGGAATTAAAATTTAACATTCACCTTACGTTTGCTCTAGGATTTCCTGTCGTGTGTTCTAATTATATTAATAATAGTTAGTAAAGAGTTAGTCACATTCCATTAAATTTTTATTTTATTTTATTTTATTGGTTTCCATACAACTTATACACTTAAAAAGAAGTAAAAAAAATAATTCCGTTAAATGAAGTGTATATTATTGTAATTCCATTAAATTGAGCGTATTAACAATGTTGATGATGTTGAGGTGTTCACAGCTGTACAAAATTTGTACACACCCGTTAAACTAGATGTATCAAAGGTGTTTGTTAATAGTAATTAAAATAGTTAGTTTTTTTTTTAATAAATAGGAAACCGTGTATCAAAAAGCAGTATAATTTAAAATGCTCATATTTATGTTGATAGTATTCAGTTGTGATTTTTACTTGTTTTAAGTCAGTATAACCTACTCTTCACGTAAAACTGTTTCAATTTATAACTTACTAGCCGCGAAATGTGATCCCGTGGCAACTCTGGGATTAAAAATATCCTATATGTTATACTGAACCCTTACCTATATGTGTACCAAGTTTCATTATAATCGGTTCAGTATTTTTTGCGTGAAAGAGTAACAAACACACACTCATACACACAATCTCACTAACTCATAATAGAGTAGGATTAGACTTATTTTAAAGTCTCCCTTCCCTTACACCACACAACAATCGCAAAGCCGTCTCGATACAACAAAAGCGAATACAGTTATTTCCCACGGCCATCGAACGTCCCATTCCGGACCTCCGAATTTTCCCTCACATTACCTCGTATTACCTTGTATTACCTCGTATTACCTCGCATTACCTATTATTATCATTACCACATCATTGCCCGGTATTGTTGGCGAAAATAATTTTTATTCATTACGCAATTTTTCTCACGATTCGATTGTTTTTTTTAATGATTTTATGTAACTGCAAGTGCAATGAAGCGTCGTTTTTTTACAAATGAATATTTTTTGTGAAGGATCATATAGGACACCTAATGTTAATGATTAACTGTCGCCCATTAACATCTATAGTGGTGCTCGAATGTGAAGAAATTCTTTCTATCCTACTAATATTATATTTTTGTTTGTTGATGTTTAGGTGTTTGTGTTTCCGTCACGCCGGATTTACTGAACAGATTTTGATGAAGTTTCGTATATATAGACTGGATTAGGTGAAAGGATGTCCCCGAAATTAATGTGAACGAAGCCGCGGGCAGAAGCTAGTAAACAATAAGGATATAACAAAATAAACATAATTTTATTGTAGGATATATCTCACTAAATTTCTTAAAAAATTCGTATTATTTTATCATTCAAATGAATAGCTGTTAATAGTCTTGAAACCTTGAAAAAAACGAATGTCACGTCTTGTTTCTAAAACCGTAGTATTAACGAGTTGATAGCGAAGCATTTTCTTGGAAACCACACAAAATTAGAAACAAGCTATTTCTAGAAGTCGCAACATAACAGTAATCTATTTGAGGTAGGTCAGTTACACAATAATACCATTTAACATTAGTAACATTGGGTTGAGAGTCCTTCGTACTTTCGGAAAAAAAATGTTAAGTCACTAATCGTCCAAAACCCTGCGCAAAATTAACATCGACCAAAGCAATTAACTAAGATACGAATCGACTTATTTCTTTTCATCCTAATTTTTTCCGATGCCCTTATTTTTTGCTCGCACTTCACACAATAGTCCTTTTGTGCCCTTTTTACTCTGTATTTTTTACATAGTGATGTTCGCACGAAGTGAAAATATCGATAATTTTATAACGTGCTCAAACGTTGACGCCGCGGAACGGTAACGTTTATTATGTTTAAATCGTTTTGACGCTCGTCGCGAGAGATTTATCGCGGTTTCGTGAATTATTATGTGCCTATTTAAATTGTGTGAACAATATTTGCTGACGAACGGTTGTTGTTTGTTTTATAATACGTTTGTTGACTTTGATTATACAAATAAGGTAATAATGATAAAAATGAGACAATCTGCTACAATTCTTCGCTACAATAATTCACAGTAATATTAATATTTTAAATATGATATTTAATTTTTAGTCGTTAGAATTTTCAACAAAAATATAACTGAAGTTGTTCTTAGGATTTATTAACTGTACTTTATAATAATTTTGTAGCTTGCTTCACTAGTACTTAAACCTTTGTCCAACAAAAATGTATTTGTAATCGATTATCGACCATTACGTAATGTGATTTTATCGATCGCCGATAACATCACTAGAGCCTCTCAATACTTTTACGCGATCCATTGTTCGGCGGTATTTATGGTACTTCTTTGACGTATCACTTGTCCCGACATGTTGTCCCAAAGATCCAACAGGTCTTGACATGATGTACCTCCGTCCTTGTCTAATGCGCTGCGAGGGAAAGGGACGGGTGTATTGATCTCCTTCGCTTCCTTTCTCTTGAAATTATGTAAATATTAGACGTAAGCGAATCTGTGGGAAGATTTTTGATACACTAAGATAGAGACTGTTTGTTTACAGATAGCTATCTGAGATGAAATGTTTCTCACTTTATATCTTAAGCGTTTACGTCATTATTTTAATTGTCTCTAATGGATATGCTTAATGATCTAGCAAATCAACAATTTTTACAGTATTTTTTGTAAAAACATATTAAAATGAAATAAAAACGAAGTTTTTTTTTTGGTTAATATACTTTAATAAGGCTTCGCATGCGTGGAATTTTATCGTTATACAATAATGGCTAAATTATACAAATCAAATAAATTGTAGCTTATGCCTTATTCTGATATATAAGGTACTCTTCTATAAAGTTTCACCTAAATCCGTTTAATAGCTTTTACGTAAAACTTTTTCACAAACATAGATCCTCACACACTTTAGCATTTATATTATTATCACGCTGGGATATTTTTTTGGCCTGCGTCTTAAATAATGTCTTATGTACAGTCATGCATATTATATTCTTGGGTAGCTAATTCGATTAATTCCTTTCTTATGATATAATAAAAAAATCGAAATCAACCTAAACCTATATGTTCTTTCTTATAAATCTACATACATTAATATAATAAAGAGGAAAACTTTGCTTGTCTGTTTGTAATGAATAGGCTTAAAATTTCTGGACTGATTTTAAAAATTCTTTCACTATTTGAAACCTACAATATCCACGAGTAACGTAGGCTATATAACATTATGCTACGGGAGCGAAGCCGCGCGGATCAGTTAATTGAAAATATAAGGAAAACAGCTTCAATATATTTATATTTAAAAGAAAAAAGTCCACCTCGTCACGGTTGGCTGGCGCGGACTGTTGTATAAAATTCCAGGAATCTGGAGTTAAAGGTTGTCGATGTTGAGTTCCTTATCGAGTCTCGTGTCCCTGCTGCTGGCTATGCATATTCAACGGCGCTGCGATGGGGTAGCCTTGATCCTTGTAGGAAATCATTTATCTACACTGTGTTCATGACATTTATTTATGTTAGAATATAGACCGGTGGAGCGCTATAGTGTCACTTCTGACACTTCACACCTGTCAGCCGTGGCGTGCGTTCGTACCCGTTGAACTGTGTGCCTACTTACTGATATTTGAGTCTTTTACTTAATGCTCACCTATAACCGTAGAACATAACGTACACTAATATTATGAACAGGAAAACTTTGCTTGTTCAAAAACTATCGGTTGGCGGGCGCGGACTGTTGCATAAAATTCAAGCAATCTGGAGTTAAAGGTTGTCGATGTTGAGAGCCTTATCGAGAGTCTCGTGTCCCTGCTGCTGGCTATGCATATTCAACGGTGCCGCAATCAGGTAGGCTTCATCTTTGAAGAAAATCAAATCATTTATATACACCGTGTTCATGACATTTAATTAATGTTATCACACATACCGGTTTGACGCTACAATACTTTTTTTTACGTGAGGTAATTCTACAAGGATAACTAACTGTCTCGGGGGGAACAGTTAGGTTATGTCAGACTCCTACTGACTAAAACCTCACGGTGGCCTATGTCTGCGCAAGAAATGTGAGGGCCCTCCAAAAGGAACGCGCACAGTGCACGCTACAGTGTCACTTCTTACATTTCACATCTGTCATCCGTGGTATGCGGACGTACCCGTTGAGCTGTGAGCCTACTTACTGATATTTGTGTCTTTTATTTAATGCTTACCTATAACCGTAGAACATAACATACACTAATAAAGAGGAAAACTTTGCTTGTATATTCGTAATGTATAGGCTCAAAAACTACTGGACCGATTTTAAAAACGAGTAAATACGAGTAACATAGGCTTTTTAAAATTATGCTACGCTGGCAAAGCCGTGCGGAACAGCTAGTGACAGACAAACAGACCGCTGTCTGTCAGTCTAATTAGATCCTGTTGTTACCTTTTTAGGTCTCCACACCTATCATATAAATTAATTAAATTCTGTGAAATTATCACGGGAATAAAAAACCAACAAGAAAATTTTCTTATTGTGAAAATCTAATAAGGCGTAATGAGATTCTTATTTCTTTATGTGTATTACTTTTTGGAAGTCTAATTCTACATTTAAAAAAATATTAATACAGCAGCAAAAATAACAGATTCAAGTATCAAAACTACTAATACCGCGTGTATGAAGTTGATATCGTCCAGTAGAAGTTGTCGACTGATTATTCAGTTGTAGTTTTACGATCGCCATCGGGATTTCGGATCCTAAGTAAATAAGGCGAAATAAAGTCACTTTTATGTAGTCTTGCTTATTTGAAGTTATTGGGACTTTTTTTGGTAATACTAGTTTTTTGAAAATGGAATCAGGTTTGAATAAACATTACATTTTTTGGGGGTAGTTATTTTTAAAATCGATAAGATCAAGATGGGTTTTTTGTGATTTTTGTAAATTTTGTCTACCTTGGCACATGACATTTAAAATATATTATATGCAGAGAGATTTAGGACTCTTAATTGAAATGTTGGTGCATGTCTATGCCTTGAGTATGCAAAGCAGTTGGTATATTACCGAAGTTCGACTTTACAACCGACGACATGATTGGCGCAGTAGATGTGGCAATGGTCCATTGCGCCAAAGGACGTGGGTTTGATCCCCACGAGGAGAAAATCATGATGCAATGTCTGCCTATCTGGGTGTCCATTTATCTATAATATAGTCTATCAGTTATCTAGTTTCCATAGTACAAGCTTGCCTTTATTGGACTAGATGGCGTTGTGTTAAATATCCAGGAAAATTCATTTATTTATTTTTGTCTATGCCTTGAGTATCCAAAACTGTGTACCACTGAATTTTTTCTTAATCTTTATTTTTTTTTAAAAGGGGTTTTGTCACTGAGTGATTATGTCACCCCCATGAAACTAAAAACACATTAATGCTTGATTATCAGTTAACACAAACACTAACCTACACAGTATCTTCGCTTCACTGGACGAAGGAGAAGCCACTGAAGTTGGAAATAAAAAAAAGTTGTGCGGAATTTGTTTACGAAATATGCTGTCCTCCTGGTTTTGTCATGAAAAAGGAGTCATTCAACTTTGTCACAAGACTGTCGTATTCGGATTCTCAGTCTCCATTACTGGAACTAGGTCAGTGGATTGCTTGTCCAATTTTATAAAACGTTAAGTCCTACGTCCTACGATGCTCTCAACTGTAATTCACTATTAATGTCATGTCTAATGGATGTAGAGCAGGCACTTGGACACGAACTATGGGCACGTATAGGAATATATTCATACTTAGTGACGTAATTAGTATAAGGAATATAATAAAGAAATCTGCAAAACAAGACATTCGTTTATATATATGTATATGAGTATATAATATATATTAAATGTTTCCATGCTCACGTTTTTCTTTTTTGTGGCGCGCGGTCTGTTTCAAGTTATAGTCTATGACATGTGTATAAGAAATACTGTAACAAAGAAACCTTGATAACAAAATATTTCTATGCATATTTCTTCTTCTGTATGGCACGCGGTCTGTATCAACTTATAGTCTATGACATGTGTATAAAAACTGTAACAAAAAAATCTTGATAACAAAATATGCATATTTCTTTCTTTCTGTATGGCGCACGGTCTGTACCTACTTATAGTCTATGACATGTTATATTATCATTTAACAGTAATAATAGTGTGAACCATCCGTCGGCGGAGATTAGACGCTCATCACAAAGCCATCTGCGCGCGGAAATAACGCGACTGTCGGAGCGCGGAAGCGGCTCGTACCTTCGTTAATATGTTAGTTTTACGTGACAATTTTTTATTATTAACTAGCTTTCCACCCGTGGCTTCGCTCGCATGGACCCGGCAATTCCCGGCAATTATTCGAATTTTTCTCACCTTTAAAACCTTCCCTAGATCTCCACGAATAATTCAAGACCAAGATAAGATAAATCCGTTCAGCCGTTCTCGAGTTTTAGCGAGACTAACGAACAGCAATTCATTTATATATATATATATAAAAGATAGTCCACTAACATAACATAATGCCCTATAAAGATTACAATCTAGCCTTAAGACTAATAAGTAATTTATTTTTAACTTAGACTGCTACATACAGTAAGTTTTACGTGACAATGATAATAATGCAGCATCGATTGATAGACAAGTTACTTGTAAGAAAGATTTGTGAATTGACCGAGCGAAGCATGTTCTCAGATTCGAGATGGCCAAGCGAGTGTATATGTATTTTTATGAAAAAGTTGTCCTACTACTACTACTAGAGTATCGTTTATCCGATCTTGATAAAATTTCGTAGACAAATAATTAAGACAAAGGAAAATGTCGAGTTTGGAGATGTGCGAAATCAGTGCCCCCGAATTTCGGTTACTAAGATAAGGGGTCGAATAGGTGTTTTTGATATGAATATAGCTGATTGTGATATCAAATTAAATGTATTGAAATTTAAATATTACAACGGGCTAGCTCCTAGTATGTTAGTTTTATATGCCAGCGATCATGCACTGCATCGATGAAGATGGAGTTGTGGCTAACACGTATTATTTTAGTTTGTTGTAATATATAAATATTATAAACTAAATAAAGTGAGTGAGAGGGGAGTGATGTGGCTAACACGTATTATTTTAGTTTATTTAGTTTATAATATTTATATATTACAACAAACAATTATTTAAATATTTTATTTCATATTTATATACTTATTTAATCATAACACAATCATTCACTACACAAAAACATAGAAAATACAGACATTCATTACACTCATACAAAATAATTATAATATTTATTATTTTATGCAGGAGTCGCGGTATACGCGTAGTATGCGTGCCGCGACAAAAATATCGGGACGAATGCGGGTGATCAAATAATTTTTCGATCTTTACTTCACCACCGTTTTACATACAATTAGCGAATGCATTTTAATCAAGTAACATCGTTTTTGTTCTCAAGTGATATTCATTGTTTTCTCGTATTGTATGTTGTGTCTTGTGTGTGTGTACTCTCCTTCTGTGAATAAACTGATAAAAGTGTTCGTGTTGTTTAAATTCCAATCCAAAAGGTACTGTACTCTAAAATTATTAAACACCCAGAACACTAAATTGGTGACCCCTCGGAACATAATATAAGAACTTTTACACATAAAAGGACAATGTCCAGTTCGAGCGAAGCGGAGGAAACGGTTGGAGTAAATACTCAACCACGAAGGTGTGCCAAAATGGCGGACCGCTCGGCGCACGTGGAGCCCGCCCAGCAACCGTGTGTGAATCTACGCATACCACCTTTTTGGCCAGAAAAACCCGCTATTTGGTTTGCACAAGTTGAGGGACAATTTGCAATTATGAATATCACTGATAATAGCACAAAATTTTATCATATATTGGCCACGTTGGATCGGCAGTATGCAGCCGAAGTTGAGGATATCCTCACTGGTCCCGCTGATTACAACAAATTAAAAACAGAATTAATAAAGCGATTATCTGTATCACGAGAGAACAAAGTGAAACAACTGTTAATGCATGAACAGCTGGGATTACGCAAGCCGTCCCAATTTCTGCGGCACTTACAGCATCTCGCTGGACCTGAAATCCCTGAAGATTTTTTGAAGACGATCTGGACCAGTCGCTTACCCGCGGGATTACAGCCGATTGTTGCGTCTCAGCCTACTTTATCCCTGGACGCCTTGGCAGAGCTAGCTGATCGTGTGAATGATATCGCGGTCCCCACCACTCAAGTTGCGGCCGTTTCACCATCCCCTTCTTCACCAATGGACGAGTTGGTACGTCAGGTGGCTGAGCTGACGCGCCAAGTAAGCGCGTTGTCTGCTCAGGTGAGCAGCTCCCGATCCCGTTCCCGTGAGCGCCGAGACCCCAGACCCCATCAACGCCAGCGTTCTTCTTCACGACGGTCCCACTCAAACTACCGACGCTATCCCATCTGCTGGTACCACAACAAACATGGCACAAACGCTAACAGATGTATTAAGCCATGCGACTTTAAGGCATCGGAAAACACCCACGGCGGTCAATAATGGCGACAAATGACTGCCGCAAATCCTCGGGTCGCCTTTTCATTACGGACTCTAGTTCTAAGATAGAATATTTGATTGACACTGGTAGTGAATGATTGTGTTATGATTAAATAAGTATATAAATATGAAATAAAATATTTAAATAATTGTTTGTTGTAATATATAAATATTATAAACTAAATAAACTAAAATAATACGTGTTAGCCACAGAGTTACTTGCAAGGGTGAACAGATTTAAATTACGCATTATAACTTACTTTTTGAAAGAAAGAAAGAAAGAAAATATTTTATTTGGCACACACACACAGTTTTTTGGAAGAGGCATAAGGACAGCCTTTTCCATATAAGAATTAGGAATAAATAAATCAAATTATAGGATTTTTAAATACCAGAAGTACAAATCATATCTATTTTCGTTAACATATATAATTTTAAATAAGGTTAATATATACAATGAGCTCATTGTATGACTGCGGGGGATTTTATTCTAAATAAATTTTACGATTGTCAGCGACGACCGACGCGGACGGTTGAATGACTCAATCTATAAACCGAATTACTCATTACACACTATTACAATCACGTAGTTTTAAAGGTTTAATGAACCTTCCTGTATTAAAGCAATAATTACGTCATTTGTAAACTAAAGGAATGTAAGAATTTTAATGTTTGACAGTGTCTATCGATGAGTCGCTAGTGCGGGAAAGCCTATTCCTAGAGCGCATTGGATTTTAGACTTTCATAGGACTTGTTAAGATATATAATTGCTTGTGATCTCTATCAGCAATATATCAGCGTTGTATATTGTTTATTATAGCGTTATATATATAGCGTTGTATATATATCTCTATTAGCGTTGTATATTGGTTAATGAACAGGCGCTTTGAGTGTTTTCCCGGTGTATTATTAATCCGCAAAATAATATTATGTGTTAAAAAACTTTACATCCTATTACAATCACGTAGTTGAGTTTAGAAGTTTAATGAACCGTTCCTATCCTGAATCAGTAATTACGTCATTTGTAAACTCAATGGAAGAATTTTAATGTTTGATAGTGTTCCAATATCGAGGAGTCGTTCGTGCGTGAAAGCCTATTAATTAAGAGCAATTTAATTTGCGACTTTAACATCAGTGGTTAAGGTAGAAAATTGCTTGCGGTTTACATCCAGTAATTTCTCTGCAAGGTTGTCTATTCGCTAAGGAACAAGCTATATGCTTTGAGTACTTCCACCGCAAAGGAATATTATTTGTCTTGGACGATGTTTGATGGAAATTTGAGCGCGCCTGCAAGTTTGTGTTAGCAATAATGTAGTATATTGACTGTGTATTTAAGAGCTGTGTAATATTAATGATTTAAATACTACTACTGATGTTATAAATAGTAAATATAAATTTGCGAGAGCGTTATGTTATATATGAATAATGGTTTTGAATACTTACTCCATTGTAGATTGTAAGTAAAATAATATTTAGGCAGAACTATTGGCAGTTTGAGAGAATGTATGAATGTATGTTTATTATTCTTATATGCAAAAACTACTGAACCGATTATAATGAAACTTGGTTTATAAGGGTTCAGAATAACATATAGGCTACTTTTGATCCCGGGAGTTTCCACGGGATCAGAAATTACGCGGGTGAAACTGCGGAGCTGACATGACATAATATTTTTACGCTAGAATATATTCAAACTGCTACTGGAATATTTTGTTACAAAAATCAACAAATTTTTAGTATTTTCCGAGCCCCTCTGAACCTGCGACCCCCGCGTTCTGTAATTTATCTAACATTCTTACTACTAATCCTGAAGGCAAATTAAAATTCATACCGTGAAAATTCACTTGAAAACTGAATATCAGTGAAATATATGCATCACTGTCTAACAACCTTAATTATTGCAGGCATATTTCATACTTTCTAAATGATATACTACTTAGATACGCCTACAATACGCCTAGAAAAGCCAAGCTTCTCGCAAATTCACTCGTAGAATACAAATGTAGGTATATAATAGATGAAGTATACAGGATGAGTGAAGCCGGGCGGCGTCCTAGTGTAGTCCCATTTAAGGTTGGGATTGTTGAATGATGCCTGACGTGACTTGAATGGAAATGAGGTTTTGTAAAAATATATTTATTTTGAATAGATTGATGATGTAAGTAGCGTTTGCTGTAGTTGGTCAGAAATTGGATTTTATTTTTATTTATCTGTGCCAGTAACTAGGTTATTAATGTATATCGCTCATTAGAAAGAAAGAAAGAAAGAAAGAAAGAAACATTTATTAAGACACACACAATAACATGTACACAGGAAAGAACATCAACAACACATTTACAAACAAAAAGATACATATAACACGTAAATTTTATTTTTGAGGTTGCGGTGTGTGTCCAAAAGGGATACCACTCAGGATTTTTGTGGCATTAAGCCACAACACTGATTTTCAGTGGCACCCTATTAACATTTCAAGTGTCAGGCGTGAATGCATAATGCATATTAGTATGTCCTTTCTCAGGTTTCAAACTATATTGCCTGTAGGATGGGAGAGGAATGGGATGGGAATACAGGCCTCCGGGCCCCCGCTCATCGTATGAAACACAGTGCTATATTATAGATCTTCTGCTCTGGCGGAGACAGGACCGGTGCGAGCTTGGCATAATCTTGCAATGCTCGGCTCTCACTCTTTTATTGCTGAAGGTGTTATGCGCCCTTTGTCGCCTCTTACTACACCCATGGGTAGAAATAGGGCGACACACGTATTCTAACGTCGCCAAACGAGTTTACTTCTTGATATTCTACTTGACTTGATAGATTGTATCGTGACTTCTTCATGGAAATCCATTTAAGGAACTCCCTGATGTTGAATTTTCGAAACCGGTTGTAATAAAATATGTTTACTAGTAAATAGCCGAAATAGCGTAAAAAAGTCTTTAATTCAATACTCTATTCTTGTTAACTAACACAAAAAGATTTTTTCCAAACGTACCAGTTCCTGACATTAGCGCGTTGAATTCAACAAACGCTTTGGCTTTATATTATTAAGCATATACATATTTAAATGAATGGGAAATTGCAAAGAGAGAGCGAATCCGGGCGGCGGGCTAGTGTAGTCCCATTTTAGGTTGGATTGTTGAATGACGTCTGCCGTACTTGGAGTGCCGACGTGACGGGAATGGCAAGTGTATGATATACCTGCTTGGAACAGGGTTTTTAGAAATACTAGGGCTTTTCTATATGTTAATAACCTCCTTTTTTTGAAAGTCGGTTAAAAATAAGCTTCAGATAAATGTTTCGTTGAGAATCCTGCTAATATTATAAGTGTGAAAGATTAAATGTTTATGTGTAAATCACGCCACCAAAACTGAACGGTTTTTGATGTAATTTTGTATATAGATAGGCTATTAGCTGGATGCGGTGATAGGTTACTTTTTGTTGGTTTGAAATTAATGCGAACGAAACCTCGGTTAGTAGCTAGTGTACCTATCTTTTAAATATAACGTTTCATCATAATGGGTTAAGTAGTTTTTGCGTTAAAGAGTAAAAAACACATACATAGATACATCCTCACAAACTTTCGCATTTATAATATTATATTCTCATTGTATCATTAGGTATCTTATCAGATTATAGCCTGGAAGTCTAATTAGAAGTTAAATATTAATTAATAAAAACGACTTAGGTTGCTATATTTTTAGCTGAAATTGGCACCTGAAGCTATAGAACTGGGAAGGTGAAAACCCCATTATTGGCCACCATCAAATAAATTAATTAATGAAAACGACTTACGTTGTAATATTTTAGCTGAAATTTTCGCCTAAAGCTACAGAACTGGGAAGGTGAAAATTTCATTATTGGCCACCATCATATAAATTAAATAATTAAAACGACTTACGTTGTAATATTTTTAGCTGAAATTGGCATTAGTAAGGTAAAAACACCATTAATGGCCACCATCATATAAATTAAATAATCAAAACGACTTCCATTGTAATATTATTAGCTGAAATAGGCACCTGAAGCTATAGCAACGCAATGTGAAAACAACAGTATTGGCCACCATCAGATAAATTAATTAATCAAAACGACTCACGCAATATTTATAGCTGAAATTGGCACCTGAAGCCACAGCAAAGCAGGGTGAAAACCCCATTATTGGCCATCATATAAATCAAGTTCAAGACGTTAGAACCGCACGAGGCGCTAAAGCCAAACGCACTCGATATTTCACACACGGCCGCCTACTTATTTAAGGGATCAGAGGTGCCTGCCCTGATTTATTCACGGAACCCGGGTGTGTTGACGGCGACTGCATTACAATTGTTAATAATTTATACTAATATTATAAAGTTGAAGAGTTTGTAGGTATGAAAGCGGTATTCTCAGGAACTATTCGTCCGATTTGTAAAATTGTTTTAGTGTTAGATAGCCCATTTATCGAGGAAAGCTATATATCATCCCGATATTCCCACGGGAGCGAAGCTGGTTTATTATAAAATTTGTACCTGAAAATTAGATCTGAAATTAATCTCATTGTCTAAATTAAAATAATATAAAAATAAAACGTTTTTTCGCGCTTTTATCTTAGAAACTACCGGTCCGACTGAAAAATTTTTGCGTAAGATAAACCATTAAAATTAATTCAGAAATGTTGTAGGCTATATAGATTATGGTAAGGGAGTGAAGCGGCACTAGACAGTTTTTATAAAATTGATACATGGACATATTACGTTGAATATTGTTGTTTTTGTTTCCTCGTAGCTTTCCTAGTATAATGAAGAGGAAAACTTTGTTTGTTTGTAATGAATAACCTCAAAAACTACTGGACCGACTTTAAAAATTCTTTCATCATTTGAAAGCTACATTATCCACGAGCGACATAGGCTTATATTATAGGTGTCATAACATTATTCTACGGGGGCGAA
>LQNK01000882.1:193034-213542 GCA_001586405.1 Phoebis sennae
GTGTGCGATATGCATATACCTATAGCTAAGCTGGAATGTATAATAGTGAGATAAAATGTTACAAACAGCTGACCAACAATAATTACAGTTCAGATTGATGACTTTATTTCGGTTTAAATTAAATATTCGTATGGGATTTATTAGTTTTGGTAACTTTTGCGCTGGGAATGCAAATGAACTCGTGTAGACCCAATTTTGGAGTATAAATAATGTTTCGGTACTATGAATAATTAGTTAGTGGAAAATACAGTTTTATTATTATGAATATTTCGGAATAAACTTGATAAGTTGCGCAGTGCATGGAATATCATAGTGCCACCTAGTTTTGTATGGTAATTTTTATTGTGATGAATGTTCTGGGGTTTCGGATTTAGCACCTCGTTTATTTTTTAATCTGTTGCGTTAAATTGCTTGTTGTTTGCAAGGTAAGTTTTTTTTATGAAATATACCATACTTTGTTTTTGTTATGTTTTATCAAATCCTTCCTATATTTTTTCTCAATTTCTCAGATTGTTAAAATCTTGAATACTTCTCCCTAAGAAAAGAATCCTATTTCTTTGGTGCATTCTACTTATATTATATGCGAAAGTTTATGAGGATGTATGTATGTGTTAGTAAGTCTTTCACGCAAAAATTAATGAACCGATTATGGTGAAACTTTGTATCCATATACGTAAGGGTTCAGAATAACATATAGGTTACTTTTAATCCCGGAGTAGCCACGGGATTAGAAGTTACACGGGTGTAACTGTGAGGCGCGGCTAGTCTATACTAGTACAATTCTTTACGCAGCCTATACGCCTCCTCCTCCTATAGCCTTACGCTAGCCTAGCCTTCAGTCCTTTTCCCTTTTGTTCCATTGATTGATTTCGTAGTTTAACTCATATCATAGATTAACATCAGTCAATTTATCCTCTTCAGTTTATCTCAGTGAATTTCTTAGTTTTATTTCATATACTTCTTTCCTTCTTCATGCAATTAAAAATTGTCATGTATTCTCACTGTACATAACATAAATAAACAAGAATAGCATGACCAATGAAAGCACAATGCATCAGATATGGGTCAACGGTCACAATTAACCAATTGCTAAAAACAGGATGCGCTCGTTGTACCTCGTCGCCACGGGACCACCTACGATATACTTCAGGGATGGCAAACCAATGGCACGCATGACGCAACATAATATTTGGGAACGGAACCTATCACAAAAACAAATATGCACTGAAAGAAGCACCTAAGTATTTGATTTACGCTATATTATACTCTATTCATTTCCTTATATTATATTATTACGAATTTCATTGATTTCTCAAAAATCAGAAAGTCAAAATTCTGACACGTTTATGACCAATTAAATATTTATTTACTAGAAATGGCACGGTATTACAAAAAGGTTCGCTACCCCTGATATAGTTGGTCCAGTGATTGGCCAAGTGAGTGGGAAAGTCACATAGCAATAAGAAGAGTAATTACCACCCACTAGTAATTGAATTATTTGTTTGGTCGCGAAAATCATTTAAAGAAAGTAAATCTACTTTAATATTATAAAGAGGAAAGCTCTGTTTTTTTTGTAATGTATAATCTCAAAAACTATTTGACCGAGTTCAAAAATTGTTTCACTATTCGAAAGCTACATTATCCACGAGTAACATAGGCTATGGTTATATAACATTATGAACGAACGAAACCGCGTAGATCAGCTAGTTAGTATATTTTTGTAAACCATCGCATTGATAATTATGTAGAAAATTCTACATTTTATAGACATGTAGAATATGATGTCTACAATAGACGTATAGGCCAATGGTGATGATGATGATAGACATGTATATAAAACCTAAGAATTGTTAATTTTATAGATATCAAGTATATAAAAATCTCAGTCAATACGTGATAACTGCGGTATAGTTAGAACAGTGGGTGGGAAAAGTTATGTGTTCATAATTGGATCAATTGCCACCCACAGAGTTTTATTGAATTTTTTTGGTTGAGATATGAGTGAGTGTAATAGATAGTCTTGAAGATATTGAATTATTATGATTGATAAACTAAATATTTTGACATGGTAGAGTGATGGATAACTAACTGTATAGTAATGTGTAGGACGCTGCATTTGGCTAATTTAAGTTTTTGTATTAATTATTATTTAGCACCTAGACGCAGGTGGATGGACGAAATAGATGCTTTTGATTTGAATCGGGAGAGGCTCGTCAAGAAGAGATCCGAGTGGAGGAGAAAAAGAGAGGCCGTTGCCCAGCAGTGGGATACAAATGGTTTAAAATAATAATAATAAATAATAATTAAGTAACAAGGCACAGTTGTAAAATATTAACATTTCATTACAAAATGTAGTTAATATTACATTAAAATACGTTCATTATATATAGCTCAAAGATAGGAGGATTTTTAATTTTTCTGTTTCCCAAAAATATATGGATATAATAAGTTGGATGAGATGGGACGAAATGACACTTAACTTGATTTTTTCTAAAAATAGAAAGTTTATTGTTATTAATTAACAATGCTCAATAACTTGAGATTTAAGAATAGTATAAGAGTGATGTACAATGTACTAACCTAAAAATAGAAAAATCGACGAAAATGCTTTTACTTCAAAAATATCACAATAAAAAAAACAGAGTAATTAAGACTTTTCATATCAACTACGTCTCATGTAAAGCTATTCAATCAAAAAAGGCCGTCCTGCAACATCATATCGTAGGCAGCATCCACAGATTATAAATATTGACAACTTACAAATATAAATCTTACATGGATATCAATTAAAAGTTAAGAACTCTACATATAAAGTTATATAATTACTTGTAATATAGTAGTTATGTCACACACTCACAAACAAAACGAAGAAACTTCGCACAACCTTAACACTCCAGCCTCCGTAGTTCAAGTTTTCAAAGCAGACATTCGCAACTTTTAAAAAGTTGTTCAAAAGGACCTCTTTTATATAACACGTAGGTTTAATTTAGTAAAAGCAAAGCGGTCTAATGCGGTTCGAAGGATTCAGGAATCTTTTTAGGTTAGAAATGTGTTTTTCGTTAAATGAGCCACTCTATGCTTTCCGGTCGTTACCTTGGAGGTTGGATTGTGCTGTAAAAAGGTTATTCTTTTTAAGGCTTTTTAATTTTTTCTTCAAATACGCTTATGTACTAGTAATCTGAGAGCTAGGATCATTTTCTAGGGAGGTGTTCTAGCTCTCGGACAATATATATAAAAATATTGCTTTTTAAATGTTTTCTTACACAAAACAAAAGTTATTGCTTATAATGCGAAACATGAAAAAACTCTCTTAGAAAAGCTATGATTTTACTTACCAGTGTGTACAGAATTTGTGTAAGCCCTGAGGCTTTTTTGCAAACGTAAAAATCGTGCAATCACTGTATGATTACTAATAGAAAATTAGAATACTTTGATACCCCCAATAGTAGGGAAAAGAAGAAATTGTACTTGTATAAAATATAGATACTGTCAGTTTTCAAATGTTTCAAATAATACTTTTATATCTAAACAAAATTTCGAGTAAAGCAAGTTGAACCTTCATCTCACAACATATTTTACAACGTGGTTCATGCTCATCACGTCAAACTTTGTTGCAGAAGTGCAAACATCAACAAATCTAACTTTTCCGAACTTTACATCTAAACTGTTATGAGGTATTTTATATTTTAGGTGAAACTTACAAGTTACTAGCTGTGCCCCACAGTTTTACACGTGTATGTCTGTTTTCTCCGTTCCCGTAAGATTTCATCAAAATCCTAAACGGATGCCTACGTCATAACATCTATGCCAAATTTCAGCCTGATCCGTCCAGCGGTTTAGACTGTGCATTGATAGATCACTATGTTAGTCAGTCAGTCACCTTTGAGTTTTATATATTGCCCTATTTTTTTCTATTTTATTAGGACTAAAGTTATATATAATTTAGTACTTTGTCAAAAATTAAAAAAAAGTATTGGGAAAATGTATCCTACCATTAGATGGTAAAATAAATCTATCCAGTAGTTTCAGAGGCTATGCAAACAAACAATCAAAATCTCCTCTCTTTATAATATTAATTTAAATTAGAGATGCATTTGAATTTATAATTTATTGAACAGTTTTCTATCGAGATCTGATATCTTTACAGCATATGTAAAATGCATATTAAAACTGTAAAATAAAAACGGTTAAATAAGTTTGCGTTTAATAATATTTTAAGCACTAATGCAGTAATGAGTTAGTTGCATGCAGCGCGGCGTGGAAATGAATTTTTAATCTCTGTTTGAAGCAGGGCGAATAGTTTGTATTCATTATGGACTGAAATTATGAGCGTGTAAACTTATGTTATTGATAGTTTTGTAAATTGCAAGTAGGTACATTTTTAATTTATTAAAAGCAAGATTTTTTTTCCAATCTCAATGGATATTTTGATTAAAGTATTGATAACTCAAATTAGCCTATGAAGAATTTATTATAATTAAAAATAATTAATATAAAACTGGTTTCAAAAGTTATTATCTTATAAAGCCAGATTTTAAGGAATTAAATATAGATAAAAGTGTTTCCTGGAAGAGATCACCCTTTAGGCTTGTACTTTTTACTATATATTTTCCCCTATCATGTTATTAGCTTTAAGCTTTGGTGCGAAATAAAACATGTATTTCATAGATTATTTTAACTGCCTATCTTGTTTTTTTTGGTGTTGAACTAAAATTAAATTTCTTAAATAACTTCCTATACTTTTGGCTTCTAACTACTGCAGATTTGGATGTAAATCTGCAAGAGCATGACTTATATACCAGAAACACAGCTTCAATATCAAATTACTTTGCGTTATATGGCAATCAAGTAAGTCTGTGACCGAAGCTACGGGCATAAACTAGTCTTGACAGTCTATATGAGATTTTTTATTATTTCGCGTTAAATTAAAAATCAATTTTAAACAAAAATATTTAAAGTAAACGTGAATCGGAATTTATTAAGCAGGTATGCTCCATCCTAGACCACGTCATCACTTTAGATCTGGTGAAACGTTAGTTACGCCCGCTTTATCTAATATATAAAAAAAAATAAGTTTTTAATAAAAATGAGCCACTATCATATATTAAACACCACTCATGATATATGTCCATTACTAATCATACAATAAAGCACGTGTCCCGGGTCAGCCCGTATGCTCTAATCCGATTATTGTCCCTCAGACCACAGTAAGGTGACAGGCCATTCAGCGCTCATTGTAAGGCTATTGAACCGTGGGTACAGTGCAAGTGTTGTAGTACCCTACGCAGTTTGGTGTCTTTTTGATAAATTACATGTATTTGTGTTAAAAAAAAGTTTTTAATAAAAAGAACCACTATAACTCATACTAAACACCACTCATGTTATGTTGTCCCTCAGACCACAGTAAGGTGACAGGCCATTCAGCGCTCATTGCAAGGCTATTGAACCTTAGGTACAGTGCAACTGTTATACCCCACGTGGTTTGGTGTTCCTTTGAAAGTTACACTGCTTCCACTTTAGGTTTCCCTGTGTATATAGACTGGCTTCTCCTACAATTCACAAGTTAAAACAAAAAAAGATGTACAAATGACAAAGAAAATGTAAAAAAATATGTATGTAGTGTGTGTGTGTCTATTTGTGTGTGTACGTGTGCGTGTTTCAATGTGTGTAAATGTAATAGTTGTGTAGTGATCAATAGTTGTGTTAGTATGAAGGCAATAAAAGTAGGGAGGTTTAGGAGATGATTATTCTGATGCAAATTGTATTTAATAAATCATAAACTCCCTGAAAATCAGATCTCGATAGAATTACCCATAAGCTCTACATGTACGGCCTTAATTGCTCATTTCCCCACATTTTATTTGCGGAATTACGCAACCCCACTTATTATTTATTGCACTTACGTATGAAACCATTCTGGGAATCTAATATTCAACAGCATAAATTGTCCTCCGTGAGGCTCGGGAAGTTGGGCAATAAAATATTTCCTTAAATATTCGCTTTACCTCCCCTTAATCTCCATCTTGCGAGTCTTTGTGACAACGAAATCGCTTCAAGAAATGGGATTTTCAGTAGGGTTCCCTGTGTGAAATTAAAGTTTGTTAACTTAGAGACATCTATGTCTACGTGCTTTTGTAGCGCATGTAAACAGACACTTTTTATAACATAAGAACGTCTGATTTGGTCGAAGTTGGTTTGCTTAACAATTATCCTTACTTCCTGACCTAATATTATAAATGCAAATGATACTTTGTATGTGTGTCGGTATCTCTTCCCGTCTAAACCAATGAATCGATTTGCATGGAATTTTGTACACATATAGTTTGAAACCCGGGAACAACGGACGATGATGAAAATATTTAGATGACTTTATATTAATTCAGTATTATGTTTATATCAGATAAACATAATATCCAATATTTATGGAAAATACAAATAAATAAACTCACTGATGTGTTATTAATATTTTACGTCTGCCTTTCTTAGAAGTAGCTTTTCTTAGCCCCTAATAGAAAGAATTTCTCATTTACCCCCTAGATGTGTAATATAGTTTACACTTTTTGTATTACCTCCCAATTCTGACACAACACTAAACACACGTAATTAATTCCCAACTCAATGAGGCGTTTGACAGCGTGCCACGGGAGTCTGATCCTTCGAGCCGGTAATAGAGTTTTTGATAAGGGTTATTATGCCCTATATAAGTGATCCCTTTTAGTCGTATAGCAAATGTATATGTGACGTGATAATGAGTAGTAACAGTATTTTTTTTTCAAACATTTTGAAACTAATTCTGACAAAACACTAAACATTGATAATTAATTCTCAACTCAAGGTGGCGTCTGATGTTACGCGATGTTGGTCCTTCGAACTGGTAATAGGGTTTTTGATAAGGGTTGTAATGCCCTGTACAAGTGATCCCGTTCCGTCTTTTTGTTTATGGCAAATTTATATTTGACGTGAAATGGAGGCCGGTAATTGTTTCGCGTATTACAATTGTATTGTTATCTTTTTGCGGGTAGATACAAAGTGAAATAATATGACGGTTATAAATTGTCGGTGACAGAAAATGTAAACACGTTTTATTTTTGTTACTTGCGCCTGCGGGCTTTCACAACTAGAAATACGGCATTTATAAAAATAGAATATTGTAATGTCTTTCTATATTATAGTGGTTGAATTGTATTCTCTATTTTAAGTATGTTTAGTATCGTGTAAATATGTAAAGATCCCTGTACATTGAGTCCCAAGATACAGACTACAACTCTAAAGACACAGCTCTTTAAATTCTACTTACAATTTAAGTTAAACTGAAAGTATATGTACTACAATCTGGTAATAATGGCAATTTTTTATCTAAATAGATGAAGCATATCCAAAAAGGGATAACCAAAATAAATAGTAAAAAGAAAGTTCGATTAAAAATTAATAGGTCTTCGTTGAACATATCGAGATATATTAATTCACAAAGCGCAAATACCGAACTTAACCACGTACGTTTAATTAATCAATGGCTGAACGGGACAATAGTAGAACAATGGGGACTCTGCATTGTCGGTCCGTCACCTACGAGTGGGTCAGTTCCACACGCGGTAATCAATCTGCATCTAGGCTTGTGACCATTTCACACCAATACTAGATTTTTAATCCAGTTACTACCAGATATTTAAAATATTCAAATCCTTAAATGGACGTAGTACAGCAGAAACACACAAGATCTTTAGGATTCCCAATAAAAATACTAAATAGCGTCATCGGAAATATATAATCTTACATAATACATAGCCTTCATAATTAACTAATGCATAGAGCATGGACGTTTTAAGCAAACTAACTTCGACACTTTCCAAAAATAAATTATTTCATAATTGCCAGTATGGTTTTGTTAAGGGTCGTCGACAACAGATGCACTAATACTATTTTTAAAATATTCATACTGCTTAGGAGAAGTCCAGGAATGTTTTGGGCGTTTTCTGCAATTTTAACAAAAGCCTTTGAATGCGTCGATCATGTTACTCATCTCATGAAGCTAAAATATTATGGAATTACAGAAATGTGTTAATTGACGGTTTCTTGCCTAAAAAATTGTGTAAAAATTTCAATTAAATAATTAGTATTATGGAAACAAACTGAATCTGCTATGAGGGAATGAATTGATGTTATTGTTCGGCGAGTCCCCCGTCTAAAATAAATATATAAAAGATTCTAGAATATTGACACAAATACATACATATTATAGATATATTAAAACACGGACAGTAGAAAATTACACTTTTCATCACTTCATAATTTGCTATTCATGGGGATCGAACTCCGGCGCTACGATACTGCTCCGAAAAGGGTAAAAACAGCGTAGGATATATTGCAATCAAATACTTATTATGATATTACGACTTCATACAGCTTTAAATTAAAAGCTATGCCTAGCTTTCGTGAGTTAATGTTTTGACAATATACGCTCATTAACGTAACTTAACCTACAAACAACAGTAGAACAATGAGGGTCAAGCCCACGTGCGTCAATTTACATATCTATTCTTGTGGACCATTTCACACCGATACGTCTTCCACACCTACATACTTTGTTTCCTATGATGTATGATGCAAGTGTTTTATCTTTATACATAGTTGTAGTAAGTAGCTGCAATTGACAGTGATTGAGAAAGCCCCGCAGTTTCACCTACGAGTCAGTCTTCAGTTGTAAAGAATTTTTCTAATCTTTATAGTAGTGTCGAAGAAAAGCGTTGGAACAAACATACAACTTAACATACGTAACATACTATCGCTCAATATGTGCGCCATATTTATAATGATCTACGAGTAAATTATATTTCAATTGTTCTTTATGTTTAATTTGGCATTAGAAAATTATATTTATACCAACATATATTTCTTATAGCAATAAATCCGATCATGTAATTAATGCTATTATTTTACGTCATTGTCATTCTTGGCTTTTTTTTGAAGATGATTTATCATGGAAAAAATATTATTTCTTTTCAGAAACACATAAAGTTTTATTTTCATTTCAATTATATATATAGTAATTTGTAGTAGTGAAGTTTTTCAGTAGTTTTAATTTTTTATACAATAGGTTGGCTACAGACCATTGAACCAACACGGGTGTAAAATATTAGTTTTTAATATATTCTGTAATTTAGATTTTAAAGGGTTATGTCACACTCTAATTAATTATGCGATGACGTCGATCGCTATGTGGCTAATTATGTGTCAAGAATCTTGCGGCCACCAGCCCTGGCATCCGACAAGCGTAATTATGAAAAATGTGTTTGTAATGTTTTCATAAAAACTATTGGACTGATTTCAAATATTTTTTCTTCTTTAGCTACAGGTGCACTATCTATCCCTTTACTCTCATAATATGATGGGACGACAGACCCACACGACCGCAGAGAGATCATGCGCAGGACCGACGGCTTTACGTGCTCTCCGAGGCACGGAGGTGTTCCAACACCGCCAACTTCCAGACTCAGGGCTGTTACTGAGATTTCTTTGTCAGAAAAATCTCAATAACATTTGATAACAGATTGAGGGGTCTCGGGTTTGAATCCGGGATCCCTCTATCTATTGTCAAAGATACCACTAGAGTATGCAACTGCAAAGGTTATATTATAGGCCATATAACATTATGCTATGCGAAGAAAACCGCACGATGCAGCTAGTTTACAATAATTTCACCTAATGTAATGACGTCGACCGCTATTTGGCTAATTAGATCTATGGCGTGCTACAAGCGTAATTTATAGTTTGTCACATCTGTAAGCTTAATCTTTGTAAATATAAGCTGCTGGTAATGTCACACTGTCCGGTTATTATGCGATGACGATGTTCGCTATGTGGCTAATTATGTGTCAGGAATCTTGCGGCCACCAGCGGCATCCGACTAGCGCTATTTATTGTTTGCTACATCTGTTAGTTCATCTTTGTTATGTATAACGGCCATTTTCAATAATGTATCAATGATTATGGATAGATTGTTATGTCAGATTATATGACAAGAGATAGACAAAAGTCATAGCAAATGTATCCGTTGTTAGGATATTGAAATCAAAGTAAGTGCAAATAGATAGATTTGTCTGACTTTTGTAAGCTAAACTAAGGATAGATAGAATATTGAAAACGGGCGTAAGTCAAATAGAATATTGAAAACGGTCGTAAATCGCGATGTTCAAAGGATTTCGTAACTTAGCATATATACCACAAATATCAAGCCTCGGGGTCTAACGGCCGGCCAGTACTGTGGTTCGGACTGGCCGAGGATCATCTCTTTTTAAAGGAGGAATTAAAATATCCTACATACACTGTTTATCGTTTATTACTAAAAAGCTGATTTTTCGTGAGTAGCTTCTTTTTGACTAGACGCCCAACTTTTTTCTACAGTTATATTGATAAATGAGATTAATAGAGTAGCATGGATAAAAATTTTGATTTGACGAATTTAAAAAATACATTACAAACATTTTTTTAAATTATGCTGTCTAAATAACGTGAAGAAAAGGTTGTTTGCCCTACAAAATATAAGGTTGTGTTTGGGAGTCCCTCCTCTCCCATATATACTAACCAGCTTTCATATTACCGTAAAATTAACTAATCCGTTTTTTACTCCGTAGAAAAGACTATAAATACTACTTATTTTCAAGTCCTTTAACCAAAAAGGACCTTATTCTAATAAAACAGTGTAGATTAATCTCAGCTTTTGCCGCCTCTTCACAACACTCCAGTATCGATTGTCGCCTGAACAAACCAAATCACGACGGATCTTAATACATCTCTGTAGACTCAGCCCCGTCTGTTTGTCTGTCACCTGCCCTTCTTTATATTCATGGAATTGATTAGATATTGTAGGACGTTTCACAGATTAAAAGACAAGTAGACAGAGAGGCAGACATAAATGAACCGGATATGTTTAGTAAAAAGTATAGTAAATAGAAATAATTTACCAGTATTTATATATTTTTTTTTCAAATAAAAATTTTCATTAACAAATTTTCTAAGGTTTTTTTAGTTTCTCATACTTATAGCTATATTACAATGTATCAGTTAGTAGTAGTAGGTCATTGTTGCCTCAAAGTGCTTCAGTATCGATTGTAGCCTGAACAAACGAAATCACGACCGATTTTAATACATCTCTGTAGACTCAGCTCCGTCTGTTTGTCTGTCACCTGCCCTTCTTTATATTCATGGAAATGGCGCAAAATAACGAGGTATTGGCTAGGTATTTTGGCTTGTATTTAGGGTTGGAAATAACCTCTTGAAAGGGTAGTTTTGGATTAGTATTATGGGTTCCAATTGAAGTATTTGGTAGGGAAATAGAGACGTTTTATAGTAGACAAACAATTGGAGAAAAAATAATCTTTAATTTATATTATGCTATGAATAGAAACAGTTATGAGAAGTCACCCAACACATTATGCCTTCTTCTAATTTATATTATTGATGGAATAATAATATGGCTTTTATATAATACTTCAGGTAAATTTATCACAAGATAATATATTTATGTTTTATATTTCAGTGGTTAAGGAGAACCGTCTATGACGTTGTTTTTGCCTTCGCCTATTAAAGTTTTATGTGTCTATTTATTAATGTTTCGATCAAATTGAAAGTGCGTATTTCTAATACACTCACACCTCTTGTGCTTATTAATAAGTTGTCTTCTAGTCTATTTAGTGTATGATTTTGCACGATAGCATTGTCATTACATGTATGCACACGCTAAAGCCCCTAGTTTAGTCATGCCCATTGAATTATAAATAAGCATCAGGTTCTCGCAAACAATCATATATTGAAAAAATTAGCATTTATTTTTAGAGTCAATTTTATGCATACGGTTTATCTTTAAACTATTCTCCAATACGTGAGCTATAATATTAGTTTTGGTTTCTAAAAAATATTTTCAAAGATCTTAAGAAAGCTTTTATTTGTTTGACAAATTGGAATTGACAAAATTTACTAAAATACCAACTGAGCACATTGAAATGAGTTAAATAGAACTTTTTATAATGTGTTTTTTGTGTCTCCGAATCGAATATCTATCTCTGTGTGCGTGTTTAAAAACACACACCTATCGTGTTTATTGAAATGTTACTAGTTTTTGTCTATGATTTTCGATAAGCAGAATTGTCATTACGTACATACACGCAAGGGCCCAAGGCTTACTCATGTTTATTGAATTATTTATACGCGTAATGTCGTTCTACCCTCCGTAGGGGAGTAACACATTTAGACACATTTGTCTTGAAAATAATGCTTTGTGCGATTTCCAAGCGTTCAGGATGTGGCTGATAACATCTGTTTGTTTTAATAAATTAACTGATTACTTGTGTATGGGTCTTTTCTCAGGATATTTGATGTCAAACATAAAACGATCTAAAATATTTAAACCCAGCGGGTTCGCTCCCATAGCTTCTATAAAATATAGCCTATGCAATCCGTGGATAATGTAGATTTCGAATGGTGAAAGAATTTTTAAAATAGATCTAGTAGTTTTTGACCTTATTCATCACAAACAAAGTTTTTCTCTTTATAATATTAGTGTAGATAAATGTCTTACAATTGGTTTGTGGATGTTTTTATTGGTGATTTTTAAAAGAAATTATAGAAAGAAAAAATCTTAGTTTACTCTATTCTTACTACGAGAAATATGAAAGTATGGTTCGTGTTTGTCACTCAATTACGCAAAAATGTCTTCATATGGATTTCTATAAAATTTGGCAAAAAAGATCATATCTTTAGCTATTATTTAGGATTAGTTTAATATACTTTTTATCCCAGTTCTCCAAAGTAAAGACGCGGGCGGAAACCAGTATTTACTATAACAATGCACTATTATTACGGTCATCTAGAGTAGGGGACAAATAGTGGTATTTATTCATTACGCGTTGTTTAAACACGGAGCAAAAAATAGGAGGGTGATAAAATGGAATGGCGGAGGGCGGTTACTAAGAAACTACTAAATGTAGGGGAATATAAATGTTTTGATACTATTAAGGTAGGTATTATATAGCTGACTAGCTGAGCTAGCGGTTTCACCCGCGTGTATATCCTGCTTCGGTAAGATTTTCGGGATAAAAACTATCCTATGTCGTTCCTGGGGTTTCAAAGAATCACTGTACAAAATTTCATCCAAATTGGTACTGTAGTTTCGGAGCCTATTCAATACAAAAAAAAATAAATCTTTTCTCTTTATCATATTAGTATAGTTCAATCCAGTACATATTATTATTTTTTAATTCAACATATCTGAAAAGCCGGTAACGCACTCATGCGTGTCAATAATTTTTTGGCGTTTGTGGGTGGCGTTGATAGCTTAACACTAGGTGACTCGCCATAAAATATAGTATTCTAATTGGATGTATACAGGTGATTGTTTCTCTCGTTCTTTTCTTGAAATACTTATTTTGTTTGATATTATATCTTTTCATTTATTTACACAGCAAAGCATCATCAAAACCGCTCCATTGAGCAAAATAATATATATTTTGAAAGAATTCTTGGAGATGATCTTCCATGCAGATAACTCGTCTTACACGAGCTTGGCCCAATTCATGCCTTAACTAAGTTCATCCAATAACAAAAACCTAAAAAGCCGTACACGTGCCTCGATGAACCTTCAAAATTCCAGGAGACATTTTTAGAGTAAATACAAATTAGAGATGATTACAAAAACCAACGAAGCGAGAGCCGAGCGCTCAAATATTGATATTCTCCAATCACGATCAAACAGGGGCAAACAGACGAAAAAACAGCGAAGACGATGTTAATTAAATTTCACAACTCTAGTTGCTATTTCGTTATGTTGCTAAGTGGAATCGGATTTCAATTTTGAACCTGTAAAATAGGAATCGCATTAAACATGATTGATGATGATTTCTGGGCCATCATTCGCAACAAGACATCGTCAATCTTGAGGCGAGTGCGGGGCAGTTGCAATAGTATTCTGAAGATGATAGCTGAAGATATCAGGGCGCCCATCATGGGGCACTTTGTGCCTACACTTGTCGCATCAAAGCATCTTGTGTACGCGTAGGGTATTTTCTCCTTCCCACTTACATTAGCATATAAGACTTTTTATTAACAAATGGATCTATGTTATCTGATCGTATAATGAAAATAAATAAAAAATAAAGATTATAGCAAACGAAATAATAGAGTAAATGAGTCATCTTAATTCTTTCGGGAATTGTGTCCTTTCGCTATATTCAGGATGAGCAGTAAACAATTAAAAGTTAATGTATCCACTGGATCAAATTACCGAAATTTAATCCATTTTTATACATTCACTAAGATTTATATAAAAGCGAACATTATATTAATTTCTTTTTATATCAAACCCTACTCGTTACAACCGTGTTTCACATTAAAATATAACTTATTTAAATATACAGGATTATTATATAATAACTAACAAGTTCTTTACATCGAGCTCGGTGACAGGGTTCTTTTGAGTTTCAGCAGACCGCGGCCCGGGGCGCGGAAAGCTAAGGAAAAACTTGTACACGCTAATTAGATAGATGTATGTATAAATAATAAATATCGTGGAAAAGTATGGGATGTTCCTAGAAATAAAACGGTGAATATGCCTTTGCCAGGTATAATTTCCAATTTAAAAAACCTAACAAACTTGAACTTTGTGCAGGCTTTTTGAAGTCTGTTTTCATCTACTGTTCTGAAATATTTAGGGACATTTCACACTATGCCATCTAGTCCCAAACTAAGACTATGGAAACTAGATAACTGGTACTTAAACATACTTTTATTTGTAAAGACATACGTACTATAGATAGATAAATACGCAGACAGTAGAGAAACATTTTCTTTTGTCTTTACAAATAAAATAATGTTAAAGTAAGGGTCAGTTCATCATATCATAATTTTCTACTCGTCGAACGCACACCCTTTTGTGCCATAGACCATTGCCACATCTACGCCAATCAGGTCGTCAAAAGGCTAGATCTGAAAGTTTCTTTATAACTGGCTGGAAACAGAGTAAAAAAATATCACTAAACTATAGTAAACTTTTTTTGTAATATTTTATTTATTCAGAACTATGTGAGCCAAATTGCAACCGAATTAAATTGAAACGCGAGAATTTCAATAACTTTTATTAATAAAGTGTATCATTTTTCAATCAGTAGAATTACAATTTCTTTAAGTAATCTATTCTAATATTATAAAGCTGAAGAGTTTGTTTGTTTGTTTGTTTGAACGCGCTAATCTCAGAAACTACTGGCCGATTTGAAAAATTATTTTAGTGTTAGATAGCCCATTTATCGAGGAAGGTTATAGGCTATATTCCCACGGGAGCGAAGCCCTGGTGCGCAGCTAGAAGAGTATAAAATTATATAGAATTTGTTATGCATTACCTATCCAATAATATCACTAAGAGAATTAGTGTAGCAACAAACAATATGCAATACGTGCATCCTCGAGCACTGCCAGTGGATACAAGGTTAGCTTGTGTTACAATATGGCGACGTGACATGCATGCTCTGTGGCCATGTGTTGGGAAAAATGCGGATAAATTAATTAGTTATTTGTGATTTAAATATATGACTTTTTACGAATTAGCTTCATTACATGACCTCGCTCGCATCAATCCGGCTAATAAATAGCCTATCGATACATTAAAATCCGTTCGGTGGTTGCTACGTAATTGATATCGGGGACCAACAACATCCAATTAAGCATAATATTAATAAAACAATTTGTAATATTTGTAGGAAGTAGGATCAACAATTAATTATTTTCAACCAGTAACAACTTCCTTTTATATAAAGACAAACACATTTATATACTTTTTCGTACATCATCGTCAGGTAGTTAAAATTAAATTAACTACCTGACGATGATGTACAAAACCGGTCGTGTTTAAATAAATAATACATTATTGTAAAAAGTGTTAATATAGTGGAATTGAAAGTATAAAAATGTGTTTGTCTTTATATAAAAGTAATATGCAATTCCATCAAGAAATATCAATACAAAGTATAAAGTATAGTAACAACTTCCTAAAATTACAAAATATCGCTATAACTTTACATTTGAAAGAGTAAAATATTTCGAGCGACTTGAAATATTCAAATAATTTTAACTGACGTAACGCCACGTTAATGTTTCGATTGTTAACTATGAATAATATTAATATGTAAATAACTATAATGTATTTATATGGGTGGATAGCATGGCACAATAAAATCTTTCAATGCTCAAACATACACTGTAACTTTGCATTTCAAGGAATAAAATATTCGGCCTTTAAATTTTACTGACTCGGCATTTTATGGTACTACAGTTTTACATAGTATGGACACCCTATCTTTCAGTCTTGAAATGCAGGATAGATGTGAACTGTAACCTCGCATTTCCAGCAGTAAAAGTTCCGACTATCTGAATGCATAAAATAATTTTGTTGTCGAATATTTATAAGGAAGTCTTTTAAAACTTGAATCGCTAGAGTGGTCAAAATTTCATTGATTTTTTAGACGTTTATTGTTTGCAGTAAAATAGGTAATAGTATCTTTCTTTACTAATCCATTCTAATATTATAAATGCGAAAGTAAATCTGTCTATATCTTCTTCGCGCTTAAAATACTGAACCGATTTGGATGAAATTTTGTATATATAATTTGATACCCGAGAGAGAACATAGGATAGTTTTTATCTCGTGTATCTAACAAAAAAATAATTTCATGGGACTGTATCCTGAAAGGTTAAATACCATGGTCACCCTACAGTTTTCAAATGCAAGCTAAATGTAAGCTGTAACCTTGCCCTTCTATATGTCAGGGTCAATAATAATTTAATGGGATTGTACCTTTAAGGGTTATATAGCATGGTCACCCTGCAGTCTTTAAATGCAAGCTAAATGTAAACTGTAACCTTGCTCTTCTTTATGTCAGGGTGAAAAATAATTTAATGGGACTGTACCTTGAAGGGTTATATAGCATGGTCACCCTACAGTCTTCAAATGCAAGCTAAATGTAAGCTGTAACCTTGCGCTCTGGGCATTAAAGTTTTCCAAGCGATTTTACTGAGTGCATAATCTCGTAATTGCGTTTGTATACGTTTCTTTTGAATATTAAATGCGGGCTTATTATAGCGTAGTTTTTGTTTTACTTATCCGTTATTAATAGTTTTCATTTTCACGTATTTTACGTGGAATAATTTGCTAATGAACATATCCTATAATTTCCTTTTCTTGGTCTATGGACCTCAAATTTAACGCGAGCGAGTTTTTTTAATTTCTTGAAAGAAAGAGGACCGCCTTCCTTACACTAAAAATAGAAAAAAAACTGATATTTCTATTTTGGAAATTTATTCATTACCTTTACTTATTTTCAATTTAACAAGTTTTTGAGCTAACTTTGAATAGTTTTTATTTCCCATTGTTGACCTGTGAAGGGTTATCACTTATCACGTTAGCTAGTCACAATTCAGTCTCAAAGTTACAGTATAATGGATATACATTATTAAACATTGACCGTAGAGCTTATTCTGTTGATTTTCGAGAAGTTCCCGGGAACATCCACTTGATAAGAAGTAGGATTTATAACCTGTACCACAAACTCCATATAATACGAATTTTTCAAATCTAAGCTTAAGCAGTATTATTTATCCAAATTGTAGTTAATAAGAAATACGCAGAGATTTTGTTTTTTGGATAAATTACGGTTAAACCGGAATTATTAATCAAAATAATTATTGTAAACGGTCATAACTACAAACCTCAGTGGTTTTTGCCTCAACCTGCACATTGTACATCGTTCTTGTTCTTTGTTTGCTTTGATAATAAATAAAAAGAATAGATAGTACAGAAATGATTACACCCACAATCCAATAACTCCTCAATCCAAATCCGTCACCATTAACGTAATCCACGTCAATGAGATTGCTTCGGGCTGTCGAGGTCAAGGAGCCTGGCTGTGCGCAACGGGGAACACATCCATATAATTCAATTATATTGTTTTATGGAATACTGAGATATACTTTGTCTACACTGATATTATAAAGAGGAAGACTTTGTTTGTTTTGCTCAAAAACTACTGGACCGATTTTAAAATTCTTTCACTATTCGAAAGCTACATTATCCACGAGTAACATAGGCTCTTTGTATAGGCTATGCATATAACATTATGCTACGAAGCGAATCTGAAAACTTATATGAAGGCATCAAACAACTCCCAAAAAGTGGTCCTAACTCTCCCAATATTACTGTCGCTATGAACCTCAGATAAAGTATATGAAATGTATATCTACTTATTAAAACGACTAAACATGTAAATGGTTGTGAATTCATTCAATAAAGAGAATACTAGCCAATGCATACTTCACATGTGCAGCCGACTTTATATTGTATTGTGCACTCAACATCTAACAAAAAAGGTTATATAGACTGAAACCTTTGAACGAACGTATAATGATGGCACCGTCCAACAACCAAAAAAACAAATTTATTGTTTTTCGCAGACTACCTGAAAACTCTTGTTTGTTCCACTCGAGTTTCAATACCGATGACAACAATAGTCTAAAACAAACCAAAATAATTTGAAATCAAATCAAATCGTTTATTTGCATAATTGCGTGTACAAAGATGATATTAGATTAGAATTGGTCTCAACGCATTATACGTTTTTAGGCATGCAAATTATAATTACAATATTAATAAAGTCCAATTTATCAAAAAGAAACCTTTTACAGCTGTATCATTTTACAATTTAAAATATAAAAAAGTAAGAATAATAATATAATAAAAAATCAATACAATGTCACAAAAATACAATAAAGTCAAATTTGCGAGCCATCTGATACTGTTTAAATATAGCCGAGCTAAATTTGAACGAGATACGATACCTGTAATTAAACAACTCAAAGAGATTGCTTTATTAATTAAACGTTGCATTTAGTCTCGGATTTTCTTGGTCCATTTTGTTTTTATTAACGTCGCGACGGCGTCTTTTGAAACGGTTGTCTTACTTGAGATTGCGGCTTTGTCTCGAGGATGTTTCGTCTATTGATAACAGTTTTTAATTTGTGTGAAACCCTTGTATTTTAATTGAAAATAGGAAAAATTGACAAAGTTTGTCTTTAATCCTGGAAACGTCTGGTTATTTTTAAGGAAGGTAGGTATAAAAAGGATTGTTCTTTGATTGGAAAGATAAGGTACGTTATAGCATGTTTAACGTAAAAACATATACGAATTAGATACGAATATTCCTTTTGAACTTTCCAATTTTCTCCATCCCTACCAAAATTATCAATTTAGGGAGGCCAAATCTTCTTTTAAGCATTTGTTCTAAACCAATAATATATTTCTGATTTTTTCTAACAAATATTTTATTCTTTCTCTTTTTGTACACCATAGTAAACTATTGTTAAAATAGCCTATTTAAAAAGGAAGTTAAAACTCTTTCAAATTAACTCATTCGCCATCCTGTAAAAAAATTAAATGGAGACCTCCATCTTATTTTAAGAGTCGTTTTAAAATGCGATCCCCAAAAGTTTTCAAGCAATTTCTTCCAGTGCAGCTTCAAAAATATTTCATTCATGTCTTACATTCTGAGGAATGGTTGAAATAAAAACGATCCTTAAATAAACGACGAGTTCATGAAAATGTTAATAATTTTTATTGCTGTTCAGATAACAGAGCGAGATTATTTATTTAGGAATTTCGGGGCGCGCTTAAGGCGATTGTAATTTGAATCGTAAATTGACATTATTTATTTTAAGTAGAGAAAAATGCATGGATTTTTTGTTATGGTAATGATGTGATTTTTGCGACGATTGAAATTTAAATCTTGCTGCGTCTAGAAGGGGATCGAATCCTCTTAGCGTTGTGGAATATTAATGTTTTGTTGACTCATTTACTTTTGGATTGAAAGAGCTTGCAATTTAAATGAATATGTAAGAAAAGTTGTGAAATTTATTTTAACGACATTATGTAGAATTATATTTTAAGTTAAAGTAAAAATTACTTATTAGTCTTATGGCTAGATTGTTATATTTATAGGGCATTAGCATTATTTTGTTATGTTATTGGGCTATAAATATAAAAAATAATATAATTTAAACAATTTGCAATAAGCAACACATAACTTTTAGAAGAAAAATAGCACCCTTTTTTATTTTTTCATAAAACGTAATTTATTGTTCGAGACTTATTTAAACGTAGCAAATATACTTCCTCATTACGTTGTTTCATTTATCATTTTATCGTATAAATAGTTTTTCATACAGTGAAACACAATTTATTGTTCTTGTCCCTAGTAAAACATAGCTACCTCGGCAAATAGGTATATTTCCTTATCTATACTAATATTATAAAGCTGAAGACTTTGTTTGTTTGAACGCGCTAATCTCAGATACTACTGGTCTGATTTTAAACATTGTTTTAGTGTTAGATAGGCCATTTATCGAAGAAGGCTGTAGGCTATATATCATCTCTATATTCCCATGGGAGCGAAGCCCTGGAACGCAGCTAGTTTCTAT
>LQNK01000882.1:213675-236465 GCA_001586405.1 Phoebis sennae
GTACTTCTCCTTGTTGCTTTCAGTGTTATGCGTCCTCAACTTAGCTTTTGCCCTTGTAATTGTAATGTTTCCAGATAAAAATTCATGAACCCATTTAAAAATATTTTTCCACGTTAGCTACATATTCACTGAGTGATATAGGGTATATAACGTGTTATACTACGGAAGCGAAACCGCGCGAAATTATAGTCATATTTATTTCATATACTGTTTCATACATAATTCCGACCCACCCTACATTTGTACATTGTTTAAGTGTTTCGGCTTATATGTTTTCTTGTAAATAACATGTTTGGCTTATTCATAAAATTAATAAAATTATTGTCTTTCTTAGGTCGTAAATTTTCATATTAAGAAAATTTTTCGTTTCGTAATGCTTTATACGTACATCTCTAATTATTTTTATTTACCGACTATTTAAGCTAAAATTTTCTCTCATATTTTTCATAAATTTCGTATCGCTATGTTTGATTCATTGTTAACTGTTCTTATTCACTGTTTTAGCAAATACTTTCATATCTTTCATCTCTCCATATATTTTCTTTTGTAACGTCTCGGTAAATATTAAGCACTCGGTTTCAATATATCTTAAAGGTACCCTTATCAAATCCATCGGCTTGTTGTGTGTCACGTTCGTCACACAGCCACGAGCGGGCTCAATAAATATTTCAGACGATGATACTTGTATGGGAAATGGACTCACCCTTTATTTGTACATTGTTTTAGTGGGGTGTAGTCCAGTGAATGTGATGGTTTATACATTTTTTTGGCATTTTTTAATATATACTTTGTATTGTTACTTATTGATGGAATTGCATGGAGAGTCTTTGATGGGCATTCTTTAATCTGAACTGTCAACTCCCAGCCACGAGGGATCTAAGCATCTGTTCATTATATTTTAGTTCCCATCAATGTCCGATTCGTCTGGTTTGCTTAGAATATTGTCATATACCTATATATAAAAATTCCTTAAAAATATCTAGAAAAAGATAGAATTGCACAATACTTTTTTTAGAAGACACATTTTTTACTAAGGTAATTATTTTTACTGAACAATTTTCATATTTTTCTGAACCATCATAACGGACTCTATCTGCATACCATATAATCATTACGCCACACCTTGTAATATAATTCTTTCAATTTTTAATTTAACTTAAGCTTATATAAGCTAAAGCGCCAATACGGTTAAATTCTTAACTCTCGTATTTATTACAAGCAATCCTCGAGAGTACAGCAGTGTAATCGTTTTAGTGGTGTTACAACTCGGCTTGCATCGCAATGGCCAATGTATGCATGTGTGGTAGAATATATCAAGTATTTAAGTAGAGTTGTATCGGTTACCTAGTTTAGCTTGGCCTCGTGGGCATTAGATACATGAAAATCTATTGGCGATGCACATTTATATGTTTTAGTAACAACCTTTTCACCCACATCAAATCGATTTTAAACATATTGATTTGAACTCGATTTTAGTTCTAAGATGAGCAAATTTTGTAAGATGGTTAAGAAGATAGAGGATCAAATAACGGTTTCGATTCATACATAACAACGCAAGGTCTAGCTTGGAGCGAGCTACTAGTATGTATCTGAGTGCGTTTCTGCAAGGCTGACCTTCAATAGCAGTCCTTCACGTTTAGCTTACGGTTGAACAGAACATTTTCATGCCCTACAACGCATTAATATCGCATGAATTTTTTACCAGTTTTCATTCGTTTTCGATGAAATTTTTTAGCCGAATTCGCTAAAGCCCAAAAAATTTTAAATGGAGCAAGGTCGTGTCAACTGTTTGCACCAACAGTAAAATTGTGCTACATGCAATGTCAAATTTACCTTAGATAGGCTTGCTTGTTACCGATTATCGCGAGTGCCAATGAGCCAGAAGTAGACACCAACTTTGATGCAATCACCAGCGGGTCCTCCTGACACAGATTTTCTTTAAAACTTACTACTTAAGATAAAATATTTTATTAGTATTGAAATAAATAAGTTTTCATTTTTTCATTTTCATCACCAGACATCTTTACTTTTTACTCTCTAGCCAATGACTGCTTTTATCAATTCTCTATGAAAATCCATATTTTGCACATACACTGGTTATGGAAGATGGTATTATTCTTCCAATGACACAGGACTGGCCGTTAGGCCCCGAGGCTTAATGTTTTCAACAATTTTCAACATCGCGGTAAAGGAATTGTGACGTCACGTAACGCCACACTGTTTTTAGCTAAAGGTTGTATTAAAATTAATCTAAGAGCTTTTATTTTGAATGCATATCGCACACAGATTATAACCTAGAAAATCAGAGAATCATGTCTAAGTTGCTTTTCGGTTGTTGTTAACAATTTTTGTTTGTCCACAGTAATAGAAAGCGGGGACGAACCAGCAGTATGCACCAACCGTCGCACCCTGGTGCTCGCGAACCACCAGAGCACCGCCGACGTGCCCATGCTGATGACGGCGTGGAACCCGCGGCCCGGCGTGCTCTCCAACCTGATGTGGATCATGGACAGGGTCTTCAAGTTCACCAACTTCGGGATCGTCAGCGTGCTGCATAAGGACTTCTTTATACAAGCGGTGAGTAAAGAAAATAGTAATTAAAACCTAGAACATCGTTGCAACGTTTCCAGTTTGTCGGTTTTCTATAGTGTACTTTGTGCCGAAGACTTGCACAATTTGGTATCAGCATCAACATTCTATCGTCGAACAACGACAACGCGTCGAGATGGTTTCCATATTTACGCTCTTGACACCTCTCTTGTCCGTACAAAGCGTTTTGCATCACCTTTCTTAAATCGGACTTGTAAGGAAAGGAACTGTCTCCCACGATTTTTCCTAATAATTACAATTTTGGAGAAGTTTAAAACAAATGTGAATAGGCTTTTACTAAGCAAGGATACACCATCCTAGACCGCGTTTCGCTTTCTATCAGCCTATCCCTGTATATAAAAAATGGTGATTAGAACACATCTATTATGCCAATATATTACGTTAGTGGACTATAAAAAAACTAACAAATATAAATATATCAATATCATGACGTAATTAAAGTTTTAAAATGATATGCGACGATCCTCGACCAAACCTGGCCAAATTAATATTCAATAGTGAATCTGTCATCAGGAGCCATGTTGCACGCGTTATTTAATTATCTCGTCAGAGCCGGAACGAGATTGCTTTCATAATAATGCATTAACGATAATGCTTGTAATGAGCTCGGAAGATGATAATTACGGTTTGTGATGGATATAATTTGTTAATGATATAATAAGTGACGAAGTCATCTAGATCCGAAATGTGTAGAAATTGTGTCATGGAAACTCACTTTTTTTACATAAAAAATTAATTAAAAACTACTAAACGGATTTTGATAAAATTTCGCATAAAGGTATTAGCTAGATTGGGTGTTAGCTAATACGGTAACCTGGGAAGGCTTAAGGCTATATAACACAAACTGTGCCCCGCGGCTTCACCCCCGTATATCTGGGATTTGATTAAAATCCTTTCTTAGCGGATGCCTACGTCATAACATCTACCTGCATACTAAATTTCAACCCGATCCGTCCAGCGGTTTGGACTGTGCGTGTGTTAAGACTGTGAAGCCGCGCGGAACAGCCAGTCATCAGATAAACATACTAAAACATAAATCAAATATACTTAAATCAACAGGCTGACAACAGTTTCGGTTCAATGCAGAAAAATTCAACATTATTTTCAGTCCTAGTGATTGACAGAATTGATACAATGTCTAGGTATATTTTATACTGTACGTCGTGTTTCTGATCTCTTTTGGGTCGTGTTGGGTTTCAGTCTCAGGAGATTGAAGGAATATAAAGACATCGCTCCTTAAGCCCAGAATTGTATACAAAAACTACGTAGTAGGCTTACTTTTTAGAAAATCTTTGAAAGCTGATGAGATACTGAATGAAAATGGGTCTTTAGGTATTATAGCTATCTGAAGCAAACTGCTTCGAATTTTTACATCAGTATTCACAAACAATACTTGTGTAAGTAAAGTAGAATAGTATTCAAAGTGAGATGTTTCTCAATGCGTTCAAAATGACAATTCTTTAATTCAAAAACAACAAGACTTACGGCCGTTTTCAATATTCTATCTATCCCTTGTTTTGCTTACTAAAGTCAGACAAATCTATCTATTTGCACTTACTTTGATTTCAATATGCTATCGACGGATAGCCTTTGTTATGACGTTTGAAAATCAAATGTCATTTAATCTGAGATTACAGTCTATCCATAATCTTTGATACAATATTGAAAACGGCCGTTAATTAAAGTACCAAGTGACAAACTGCAACTGAAGTATCATCAATCAATCTTATGGGGACCTGTGCATTATGAGAACTCATAGTATTGTTTGTATATTTTATTACTGAATTATTAAACCCGCTACATTTCAGAGTACAGTCGTATTGTGAGCGTCAAACACTACGTCAGACGTTATTTACTCCTCGAGAGACAACTCAGCCGACAATTACTCCTACTCAGTTAGAATTGCTTGCTGTTGTTTTCTTGTAACGTGTCTTACATCGCGCATTGCAACGCACAAACTTTTACTTTAAGCTAGCCTCTTACCGCTTCGTTGTACATTCGGGGTCTACAGATCAATAAAATCCTATCACCGCATCCATCTAATAACATTTTCAATTATAAGTATTTTTTTTATGTTATAGCAAGCAAGTGGGGCATGCGGTTTACCTGATGGTAAGTGACTGACCGCAGCCCATGAACATCCTCGACATCAAAGTGTCGAATCTTATATTTATAAAACAAAGAAGGGTTTGTTGCAAAACTTATTTAAGGCGTATCAGGATTAAAATGTTAATAACACATACTGTATAATGTATATACTATTTCCTTGTAATTAATATTTTTTCGAATTTCGGTTATAAACTTTTGTTTTCCAAAAAAAAATAAAGACTATTCCCATATTTCATGTTTTATGATTATGAAATGTGTCATAAATGAAGTTTAAAATTAATTTAACTACTTACTATTTAAATAGATTTTAAACAAAGTATGAACTGTATGCCTGATTTATAATTCAACTTAAGTACTGACTTAAAATAAATTTTACTCCAAACCTTTAACGTATATAAAGAGAAATATTATGTATTTCGTGTTCTCATCGTAAAGCGTGTGAGATATAGTGAGCATTGACATAAACGTACCTTGCCTGTCGAGCTTTGTACAATAAGGGTGGTTTATGGGCGGCGGGGACATACTCTCACCGTGCAATAACTATCAGGAAATAATTTCAAGGACCTATAATGTTTTATTGCATTTTAAAATTATGAAATACTAGTGTCAGCGCTTTCACCTGCGACACTTCCGTTCCCGGGTCGTTCCTATATGTATACCAAGTTTCATCATAATCGGTTCAGTAGTTTTTGCGTGAAAGAGTAACAAACATACATATATTCTCACAAACTTTCGCATTTATAATATTAGTAGGATTTAATATCATATAGCCTATGTCATGCAGCTTTCTAATGGTGATATAATTTTGAAATAGGTCCAGTAGTTTATGTGTCAAACATTTCACAACATAATATAAAACACAAATGTTACCTATTTATAATATTAACTAGCTGAGCTCCGCGTTTTCATCCGCATATATATCTCGTTCCTGTAGGATTTTCGGAATAAACTCTATCCGATGTGTTGGGATCCTGCCCTGGGGTTTCAAAGAATCTCTGTACAAAATTTCATCCAAATCGGTCCTGTAGTTTCGGAGCCTATTCAATACAAACAAACTAATCATTCCTCTTTATAATGTGAGAATAGATAGTATAGATATATACTAATAGATACCAAAAAAAGGAACTTTATCCGTCCGCAAAATATAAACCCTTACAGGATTCGATAAACATTTTTGAATTCACCGGAAAAGGCGGTACTGTTGGGTTTTTCGGTATTTCCATTTCGCACAAAGCGACGAAACGGGTTTCAAAGGTATTAAGATTTACATTTTGTCACTTGATTATTAACGAGGGCTTAACCGTTGCGTTGGACCCGCTAATCTTTCGGGTTTCGGTGCCAAACGACAAATGCGCGAGGAATTTTATTGTTCAGTGTCGTGACGAAAATTAGACACGACCGTAACTATATAATTACGCTAGCACTTAGGTGCACCTTTTTAACTGAGGATATCTATTTCCGGCATTTATGGACCGATTTTGAAAATTCTTTTTGCACTCAAAAGAGCAGAGTGATCAGTGTGAGTGAGAGATTTTGTACCGACTTTGTATAGATTTCAACAAAAATAAAATTTAAGTTATTTAGTGCGGGGACGTTGGTTCCATTTTTTGGCTAAAACTTATTGATATTAGATAGAAACTATTATTTTATAATTGTAGCTTTTCCTTCAAGCCGTTAAGGCATCTGCGACAATGATGTTGTAGATATTCATGGGCTGCGGTCAGTCACTTAACATCAGGTGCACCGCATGCTCCGCTTGCCTATAACTATTATTTATCATGGCATTTCTTGAGAATCTATTAAGTAATCATAAAATATCATTCCTTAAAAATATAACCGTATCTTTATGATTATTTGTGTTTTCTAAGTTATTAAAATCTGCTATTAAAAATAATGCAATTTATTAGTTATGTTAATACTTAGTATTATTATATTATTGAAGCCTGTATTCCCATGCCATCATTAATCTTCTCCTTACCCCGTCCCCTTCCTTCAAGCCGGAAATACATCTGGGACACTTAGACGTTGTAGATGTTCATGAGTTGCGGTCAGCCACTTAACATCAGGTGAAAAAAAGTTTTTAATCATAAGTACTATCAAGTAATGACGTAATTACACTTCAAAAGCTATCAGTTTTTTATGATATAACAGTTATAAGAGATTTCGTCTTCATCAAAATTAGTACACCTATAATTGCAGTTATTGACCCGGGATGTGGCGTAAGAAAAATTGATGATTTATTAACAAAACAAAGCAAGAGGAAGTGACGCGTTATTCTAGAGGGCAAGGGATTTTGGACTCTATGATAAGGGGATTGGGTGTAGTTTTAGATGTAGTTGGATAGCGTAACTGCATATTAGGTAGTGGAGATGTATTAAGGCATGAGCGTCTTGTATGCTGAAGAAAATAATCATTGACCGAGCGAGGTGAGGTCTCTAGAGTCGAGATGGCCGGGTGAGTGTATGTTTTATGTTTTGTATGTGTGAAAAACTTTGACGACGATAACTTGAGTATCGTTTATCAGCCCTTCATTAAGTTTAATAAGCGAATAGTTTACACAAAAGAAAATGTCGAGTTCGAAGATTGGGGTAACGAAGATAGGAAGGGTCAAATAGGTGATTGTTCGAGTATAGGTGATATATCTGGAGTATGGTTTATCCGATCTTAATAATAATTTATACTCAATCAAATAGAATACATAAAGAAAAATCTTGATAACAAAAATGATCGAAATTGCTGGGATGAATTGAGCGATTTTCATCAAAATATATTCGAGTGTGGTATCAAATGAAAGTTCTTGATTCAGAAATAACAACGCATCGGTCTAAAATTGAAACATTTAATTAACATAATAACTTTTTATAAAATTTTAACTAAAACTTTGTAATTCTAATAATCGCTATTCTCGCATATTTCAAACAATTATAGCAGAGTGTTATACAAAAAGAAACATACTTAGTAACTAATATACTTCTCCCGCTGCATTCTATGCCTTGCACCACACGCGTACTATTAAAAACATTGTATGTTCCGGTACAGTCGTTCGATGCAGGTTTACTGCTCCTGCCCCTTTTATGGACAAAACTAATAAAGTTCAATCGCTTTACAAGTCCCGAAGAAATACAACGTTGCGCGGACACTGCTTATAAAACTACAAGCGATATTAATCGGTAATACCAAGTAATAAAGGCGATATATGAGTGTACGTATTACGTTTTGTTGTATGGTGTACAAAAGGTACAAGTATTGGGCGTAAATGAATTATTTTTGAACGTTTTAATTTATATTCGAATCAAGAACCTGCCTTAATCTTTCGTCATGCTCTAACTTTAACTTATACTTTACGCTTCATTACGGAAAAACTTGGAATAGCAAATATTCTTTAATGAATATCGATAGTTCCTTAATTTAGACATAGGCCGGGGTAATATCATGAAAGTCCAAGTTATATAGTATCTCTTTATAACTCTATGTATAATGAGTTGTCCCAATAAATTATTTTGCTATTCTATTCTACATCTATGACAAAATTCATCTTAATTTGATAAGTTACTTCTGTGTGATTTTGTAATTAACATCTAAACACAAAGTTTAAAATACAGTTAGTTCAATTTATACAAAAGTAATAGGAGTATTAATATTGCTTTAATACAAATAAAAATACATTGCTTAATTACTAAGAGAAATAGCCAAAAACCTTCAACAGAAAACAAGCTTGTACTTTACGGGGATTTATCATATAAATATACTTTTGCATTACATTATGGATCCAACGATTATACGCAAGTATTTCATTTAAATTCGCAACAGCTGCCGGGAACGGTACAGTCCGAGTAAATGAAGGGATCCTTGTTCATTTAAAATTTTTAAACACACCCTGTATTTCGGATGCACATTAATTATTTACATTTGTGCCTATCACTATAAAATAGCCATCAAATAAAGCAGTTTTAGTGTATATATAATTTTGTTGTATATTTGTTTGTTACTATTACGTTTTGAACTGAATCTTTTTAAAATGAAATAACGGCTTACTATGAATTATTAATTTGAAGCAACTAAAAAAAAAAAACGAAAAGCCAAATTTACTTTCAATTCAGTCGTAAACTTAATCCTATCAAAATAAAGTCATTCAATACGGATCCGTAAGTACGTCTTAACAAAACCTATGAATAACACCAAGTTAAACCGAATAAATGTATAGAGTATAGAATAACGTTATACCTCACAATAATTGAATTTCTCCAGATAACCGCGTCCGTTTCCACTGAAAATTAACATTTCGCGTCAATGACTAGCGTACACAAAATACAGATGTAGATGAAATGGAAGAGACACTTTTAAATGGAAGATTTAAAAAATGATCCGTAAATAGATTGTGAACACCTTGTATAAAGTTTAAACTAATATGATTTTTCCTACCTACACTTTAAGGTTGTAGTAGTTATTAAATAAAATACTTTTTAAAGGATTTTAAACGCGGCTCATTATACATTATTTTACATTATTATTTACCCGACGTTTCGAACACTTAACAGCGAGCGTGGTCAATAATGTGTTAACCTGAATCCCCACCTATATGTCTAACAAGTTTCATTACAATTGGGTAGTTGTTTGCGTGAAAGAGTAACAAACATAGATCCATCCTCACAAAATTTCGTATTTATAATATTAGTTCCTACTAATCTCTACTAATCCTTAAGTAGAGATAACGCATTATTACTAACCATCTAGTATTTTATGTGTCTGTTCGTTCAAAACACCCGTCGTTATCACGATACGCAGGTGGGTGGTAGCCGAGGGTGGAGGGTTTCTTACCACCTGATTTTATGATAATTAAAGACGATATTTACCGCTGGGGGGGGGTCGCAATTTATTGGGTGTAATTTATATTTTTATTTCCTCAACATTTGAGATTCAATTTGATAGCTTAATTAAATATTCGGGAGATTAAATGGCGGATCTATCGCTTAACAAGTGTTTATTGTTGTAAGTGATATCCCGGTAGGTTAATGAAGTTCGAAAGTTATAAAGATGTTTTAACAATTGTATGTTATAAATGGTAAAAGTTTTTGCACTTTTTTATAAAGGGTTATTGGGTACCCAAAAACATTTTACAAACTTTTAGTGTCCTTGAGTGTCCAAAAGTCGAAATTTTAAACAAACATTTATTATTCGAATATCTCATAAACTATACATTTTAGCGGAACATAAATGTTGCTTATTTTATAGCATTTAATGTCCTCTATGGTGATAGAGGAGGTGTCCTGTAAGCCTGAATATTAACTACCTTGTACTTTACTAAAAGTCCTAAACAAGAGTCTACCTTAAATATCAAATCATTATAAAATTTATTGTTATGCACTAACAGGACAAACATATTAATCTTATTGGTAGAATAATGAAAACTAAACTAAAGGAACATTTGTAATTCATAATAATGAAGTTTAAACGCCGTTTTAAGATCGAGGAGATAATCCATAATAGCTGTCAAAATCAATAGTTTCTTAGTGACGTAACCACTAATTGCAGTCAAGTCGCCAACCATGACCCAATATGAAATTCGACTGTTAAAGTGGAACAATGGTTGAGCTTGAAACGGTTGGCACAACGCCAGTAGTGCGCTTGTAAGGTGGGAGCGGGCGCGGGTAGTAATATCCTGTCATATGAGACTGTAATAGTTTACTTTTTTGATGTCAAAGCAGGCAAGCGGAACATGCGATTCACCTGATGTTAAGTGACTGACCGTAGCTCAAGAATATTTAGAACAAAGTGTCGCAGATGCCTTGCTGGCTTGAAAGAAGGGCAGGGGATAATGAGAGGATTAATAATGGGATTAAAGTTGGAAGATGGGTAGAACAGGATTAGAGAGGAATGCGATGGGAATACAGAACGAGCCGTACGAAACAATGTGCAATACTGCTTAACGTCAATCTTCTGCGGGGGGGGTGTAATTACCGGTGCAAGCTTGACCCAAGCGTGCAATGCTCGGCTCCCACTCTTATTGCTGTAGACGATATGCAGCAGAATTATCTTCTGTAATCTCTTACGACACGGGTAGGAATAGGGTGATGACACACGTATCCTAACCCGTCGCCACACGGGAAAATTCATCAGTTTGTATTAAATATGTGTAAATCATATCATTTGATATCAAATAAGGGTATGTTCGTATTAAACTTTCCTACCAATTCTTCACAAATTTAACCATAGAAACACGAACGATATTCAAGTTATTTTTGGACAAACATACACATATACCCACTTGAATATATTGGTTAAATATTGCTACTTATAATTTCTGGGAAGTTTTTAAGAAAAAAAATAATAAAAATTCGCTGTCGCTTGCGCCCATATCCTGCCGTGATCATGTAAAGAAAGGAGATATGCAACTCGGATTTGTTAAATTGTTAGCGGGGTTTGAATGATGATACTGAATTTATTATACCGTTAGTTATAATTTGACAGGTTGCAGTTTGCTTCGAATGTAGGTGAACGTTTTGTTAACTCGTCTTGTTTATAGTAGTAAGGGGAACTAAAGCCAAGATCATAGTAGATTTAAGATGAATTACGTGTTTGTTGTGAAGCATTTCACAAATGATAGGGTAAGAATAATAATTATTCTGCTCCAATATAAATACATTGATGTTGTAGATGTTCATGGGCTGCAGTCACTCACTTAACATCAGATGAACTGCATCTGTTTGCCTGCTGTAACATCAAAATTATTAAATAAAAATATGAATAAAGGATATAAGTTAGCAATGTGATAAAAGTGAGTTAAATTTTTAGCGTGTTAAATGTTTTTATCTGATAATAAAAGAATTATAATAAATAGAAGTCTTACTTAGTATTATATTAACTTTTGCTTGTTAAATCTTAGAAAATTTTGTAAAATACATTTTAAAGGGTGCATTGGAGCAGAAATCCTTTATACAAGTTCCACTCCAGTTACTTTTGTAATACTAACAAAAATGAATACCGCTGCAAAGAATCTATGATTCCTATTGATAATTCTTGCTTATTACTCTCCGAGCGGTGCAAACGAAAATAGCACATAAATACACGTACAAAGAATCGAGAATGCTATACATTTAAAAGTAATATTTAGCTGACCTATTTGCAGCGAACATTTGTGAGAAAATATGTATTATTTACTAACATCTAGACGTGGAAACGGGCCCGCAGTGGATTCGAAGAAAAGTAAAAAAGTTTTACAAGCAAGTAAGGCTTCGCTCGGTTGAAATTTTCACAAGTTGAAGCTGGCGAATTGCCAAGTATTTGGGGTGTATTAGTAGTAATGAAAATCATGAGCGAGGCTGGTTTAAGATGTATGTCAAGGGGAAAATTATAGGTAACTTAAAACTTTAAACGTGTATTCACCCGCGTAACTTCTGATCCCGTGGCAACTCTGGGATTAAAAACAGCCGACATATTTTTCTAAGCCCTTATATATATGTATTCCTAAGTTTCATCATAATTGGTTTAGTAGTTTTTGCGTGAAAGAGACCCTATAAGAGTAGGTTTTGTATTTTAGGTGATTTAGATTACAGATAATTTAAAATGGTTCTTGTATTTTATTGTTTCAAATTGTCATACTGTAAAAGCCGGTTATTTTAATAATTTAATAAGTGAAATAATTTTAGAGATTAAAAATAAATAGTGTAAGGGGTTTTAATTATACAGAATATTGTAGTAGTTAATAATGACTTATCTTTTGCACATGAATAAATTTTGAAAATCATTTTTATTTTACAAAATATAGTTGGAAAATCACAAATTGAATTATGAAGGAGACCTAACAAAGTATAAGTAAAGTAATTTTATTTAATATTTCAAAGCTTCCAAGTTAATTATAAAATTGTATACGCGTAAATTTTCAAAAGTATTATGAAATTACGTACAAAGGGAAAAACCTTTCCCTGTTCTAAGAAACCGAATGATAAATATTAAAATATGCCGACGCTGTAAAAAACCCTCTTTACAGAAGTAATACTGCGTGGCGTGCGTTGCAATAAATATATCTATGTATAGTGCAATAAGGTTGGAAATGGATAAATTATTAAGTGTACTGAATAAAATATTGGGATAAAACACGCTGCAAATAGAAGTGGGCTGCGGTATCGTGAAGTGCTAAGTAGGTTTTGGAGATGAGCTATTTTAGCAGATATGTAATGCTACCTATAAGTGGATGGCGTTCGATACTTTTTTGCTTACCGGTAATTTTATATTAGCTCTTAGTTATTAGAATTAAATTATGGCGTGGTTAATAAGTTATAATGTCTAGCAGAGATTTAACGTTTTCGCAATTGAGTAAATTGCGTTTTAAAATATGTGTTTTTCTGAATTTGGTGGTGTAGAAAAGTCTATGCAACTATTGATTTTAATTCGGCGTTATAAACCTAAAAGAATATAATCAAACTTTGTATTAACAGTAAAAATATTTAAAAAATGAGACTACTCCTTAAGTTTGGCGTAAGATACTGCTTCCTGAAAAGTTATTGTTTTTAGGGGCACTATCGTTTAATAAAATATTACAGTATGCTCACGAGTTTAATACGAGCATACAATTTTGCAAAAATCTAATGACGCCTGAAGCTTTTATATTCAGCTATTTTATTCTTGAAACTTTAGCGTTTAGATCTGCAAGCAAATTTGAATAACTCACAAACCTATATTGGGTTTCATTAAGCAAAATGCCTATCCTAATCTTAACTTGCCACTTAAATAATTCATCAACTAAAGAATAAGCGTTCAAAACGGTCTTTTTACTTCGGTCCCAAACCCTAAATGTGGTTTCTCAAAGGACAGGTTAGAGGTCCCTAGTGAAAATTTAATTTGAGTGCCTAATTGAATCCATTACTCTTGTAATCAGAAAAGTTTGGCCCGTTTATGTGGACCTGTGGTTCCGTTGTTTGTGATGAATTTAATATTATGGAACTTTTATTTTGAAGACTTGATTTGCGCTGTTGCTATGTTTATGGCTATGGGTTCGACTCCCACGAGCAGAAAATTGGGATGAGATGAACATTGTAGTTTCCTGCTGTCTGGGAACACCCAGTCAGTAGAAAACTGTCTACTGTGTCTATTATTGTCTACTGGTGTTAATCAACAGATTAACACCTATACAGCAGAAATTTACAATGTTCAACACGATATAATTTTCGACTCGCGGGTATCGAACCCACACCTTCTGGCGCATGAGCCCATTGCCACATCCACTAAGATACAGATACGACCAATCGGGTCGCCAATGTTCATATTATGTTAAGAAATGACTTCGTACTCAAACACCGGTCGTAGGTCAGAAAGGTCAGGTCAGTGCGACGCCAATTCAATCCGCCATATTTGGTTTGTTTACGGAATGTTCTAGTAGCTTGGTATAACTTGAGTAAATGGTGCAGTATGAATACGTTTGAAAGTATAAAGAAAGAATAGAGCTCCAGTGTAGTCCCATAGGAATTTGGTTCAAGTCTAATCATCCATGTGGAAGATATTCCAGGGAACTCCTCGAAAATCAACGGAATAAGCTCTGCGGTTAAGGTTTAATGATGTTTATATCAACTGAATTGTGACTAGATGATGTGATTAACCTTCACAGGACACTAAAAAGTGAAAATAAAATGTAGCCTATAAATTGCATCTAACATTGGTCTAACTATATTTTAGTGGTCTATAAAACTTTCCCTTTTTAAATTGAATTGGCTTGGTTACTGTTTTATTATATGTGTAGAATAAATAAGGAAGAAAGGATTAAGGAGGCGAGAGATAAGGAGCTACGTGGTTGAAACCAGGGGGCATAGTGCAGCACAAAATATAAATATGTATAATGTATTTGAAATAATTTTTTACATTATAAAAAAAACAAAATATGTATGTGACGTTACAAAAGAGCTTTCAAAAAAGCCAATTGTGAAAAATAAAAGATTTGAATTTATATACTTAACTTTATATCAGAAAGGCCTTCAGACAAATTGAACCGCTTCAAAGCTAAAAATTATCGTGTGCCGAAAATGTAAATGAGCGTGAACTTTTTGAAGTGTGATTAGTGGTTGTGTTGATTTGGGTCTGTCGGCGTGATGAAAGGAAATCCGGATGTGATTGTGTATGTGTCTATGGGAGATTTGCATACGGCTTGTTACGATTGTTTTTGGATTGTGTGATGTTTTGTGGGTTTTAAAATTATATACAGAGGGATGTTTCTTTGATATTTAATAGGTTTTTTTATTATGTTGACGTAATGTTGAAAGCTGATTGCATTTTAATTAGTTTTTAGTTTAAATTCCTACGAATGTTAGAAATGCGAAATTAACTCTGCCTGTCGGTTTTTGGTCTGTCTTCTTTACTGAACTAATTTGGATGAAATCTTGTATAGAGATTGTCTGAAACTCGAGAAAGGACATAGGATACCTTTCATCCCTGAAATCTCACGGGAGATATACGCGAGTAAAACCGAGAAGCACAGCTAGTCAATAATAATACTATGAATTTTATCTCAATAAAACCATTTCCATCATAGAACTAGTTTGTATATCCCATCATTATTCCAATATGTCACTATTTCGATTTGAAACGAAAAGCCCCGTCGACACGACACTGATACGATATCTAATCAAATCGTAACGACATCGTGTCAAAGGCGGCCCACGTGATTCGGCGCAAATCCGGCTTATCTACAATTTTCCATAGCGCTTAATCAGAGCTCACCTAATTTCCACTGAGATTACTCTTTGTTGAGTTGATGGGATGTGCCAGGCTGAGGCTGTCTGGAATTAACATGCTAGGTATAAGGATCTATAACTCAAAGTACTGGCTGAAAACGTAATGGAGACTTCAATTTTATTACGTTAGTGGAAAGGTATATTATGAGATAGAATCTGGAAGAGAAGTATGACAAATGATATTGCCAATTATAATAAAATCATTGAAAAAGTGTAACATGATGATTATATAAGTGACTAGCTGATCCACGCAGCTTCGCTACCGTAGCATAATGTAATAATTATTATAGCCTGTAAACTATAGCCTATGTTACTCGTGGATAATGTAGCTTTCGAATGGTGAAATTTTTAAAATGACAAACAAAGTTTTCCTCTTTATTATATTAGTGTAGATAAATGATTAAAAATAAATTGTATAAATTATTGAGAACACTAGGAGACCATTAAATGTCTTTCTGCCGTTTTTATACGTAATATTTTAAGAAGCTGTAAACTATAAATATTTCAGTATAATAACCTTATTATATGAAGAAGATATTTTTAAAAAGTGTTCCATTGTGTCTCTTAAAGCGTTAAAGTAGAAAATAATATCCTTTCATATATTGGGCGTTATTTAAACCCATCCTATAATATAATAGTTTCCATTTTCCACTCGCCTTGGTCCTCTTAACAATAACATTATTCAATTGAGGACAGATTTCGTAAAAGCCGATAATGATATATTGATTACGTTTTTGGGTGTATACATTAAAAAATAAGTACACTTCATATACAATTGTTTTCAAAATCTCGTAGGGCATAAGCCCTTTTGTATCACTCTTATGTATAACATTTTCTTACAAAGAAAACATTTACCAAAAGCGATTTGCCATTAAAAAGCGATGTAGCTAATAACATATAAGGCTTTTATGCTATCAGGGGTGTAAAAGAAATTTAAATTCTCGGCCATCACACAATAGTTCTGAGTAAGTCCTAGCTAGTTTTCAAACCACGGCAAAACGGCATCTTGTAACTACCAATATCTGAACAATTACATTATTATACGATGGACAGACTTCGTATAATAATGTAATTCTTTGTGTAATCGATGAGCACTAAAATGAACAATAATCCAAGCTTTCAAGTATAAAGTATCTTTATAATAGCATGATTATAGAAAGGACAGATTTAGTAATTGTGTTACAATGTAGCTTACTTGGTGAGCTCTGCGGTTTCTACTATAGGATTTTCAGGATAAGAATATCGTATGTCATTCCTGGGATTTCAAAGAATCTCTGTACAAAATTTAAAACAAACAAACAAACAAATATTTAAAACAAAGATTAAAGTGAACAATAATAGTTGATGCTCTAACTACAACCGACAAAGCGGTGCGTTAGAATAACGTTATTATTTCTATAACAAGGGCAGTAAATTTCGCATTTATTGAAATGAACGATAAAACTGTGATCCGGTGATTTCAGGGTAAAGTTGCAGGGCTTACTTAACACGTCAATGTCTAAAAACTATATTATTTAAGTAAATACAGATTCAGTAAACGTGAAACAATTTGTTCAGCATTTTCTTTAAGTGGACATTTACATAAAAAGGTGCCCAGTTGCGGCTTCATACTGACAGCTTCAGACAGCTTTAGTAAATGTGCCACAATATATCCAGGAAAATCTATTAAAGTGGACAATAATACACTCCAGGATCCCATGCTTTCAGGCGTGAAAAGAAATTTAAATCAGCCATCGGCCATCTCACAATGGTTCACCGCCGCATGGGTGACACGTTCAGGGCAAATCCATTTAGCTGGTGCTCAAACCACGGCCGACAAAGCGGCGTCTTAACACTGTCAATAGCTGTAGCTGATTGAAATTCCATTATCATCGACCCTCCTGTGCGTGGGTGTTGCGACGGACGGGCGCGGGGTTTTATGAGGGTTTATTGAAAACCAAATAGTTGGTGTACTGCAGTCCAAAATGTGCAATTTGAATTGTACAATCGAGAGGCAGAAACTTACCGAGTCATATTGCATCAAGATGAACCATATTGTTTTACCATTTTTTGAATAATTTGCTACCTCTTAATAAATTCAGTCTCTGTCAGATTGCTCTTATTTTATCAAGTAGTAGTATCGAATAATAGAAGGGAAAAAATGATATTTTAAATGAACCTAAGAAAGAAAGCCTTGTACTCAAATTGTAAGATGCTCAAAAAGAAGATATCTGAGTGGAGGAGAAAAAGAAAAGCCTTTGCCCAGCATTGGGACATAAAGGGCTTGCAATAATACTAATAAACAGAGCTAAGGAAAACTCGTATATTTTCATTATTTCTTAGTGAAGTATAAAAAGACTGACAAAAATATTGTATTTATTTTTGACCTTTATATTCTTTTCTTGACCACTAGTGACATTAATCGCTACCGCTCATAGCTTATGCCTGTGCTCCTTTTAGTAAATCTTAGGGACGGTATAGAGAAGAAGGCAATCTCTTTGAAAAGTGAAGTAGGTTTTGGAAATTTCGTAAGTTGCTAAAGTGATTAGTTAGGTGAGGGTACTCCACATGTGCTATGTTGAAAATGAATGAAATTGTATCTAATTAAGATACAGTGTGATACAAGTAATGCAATTTATTTATGTGATAGGTGGATGAATTTAGTTAGGGACAAAGGTCTGAGCGAAATGAACGTGATCTGCCTGTTTTTGCTACGTTTTTAATGGATAATATTTGAACTACACAAGACTGTAGTAATTATAAGCAATCACGTTGATATGAAAATCCCGTGTTTTGAGCCCAAGTTAATGAATAACCCTGTTCTCGCATTATATTATCTTTAAGGTTAACGCCGAGGAAGTTTTTGTGTGTAGTTAATTGTGTAAATTATTTTCGGGACACATGTGCTTGTTTGGCTGCTTGATGATTAAATTGAGATTATTTGTCTGTCTTCGCACGTCACTGATGACAGGTGTGAAGTGTCAGAAGTGACACTGTAGCGTCCCTTCTACCACTTCACAAGGTCTGTGTGCTAAGTTTATGAGATATCGTGAACACAACTTATAAACAACATACTATGTCGTAGTAGAAAAGCGGTCAATCGATACTCCAGCCCAATCTTGAGGTTTTCCTCGCGGCTGGGCGCTTTGTATCGGCGGGTTACCCTCCGCGATGGCTGTAAGAAATGCGTTTGATGTGGATTGGCTTTGAGTTAAAAGTGTTTGCGAAAATTCTAAGCTGTTTTATGGGAAGGAATTTATTGTGCCGCTCGCCTTTGACTCGATAATTTGATACGGAATTGGTTTTGGGGTTAGTGTTTAACGTTTTTCGATTATGTTGTATGGCGTAATGGGTTTTAACGGCGTGCTTTTGAGGTAATAACGTGAAAGTGTCACATTTTTTATACGTGAAATGTAATTGTAAATGTAAAAAAGAAATGTATTTCGGAAACATTTAAATTTGGTTCAAAGGATTGAAAGCTAAAAGGAGCGGTTTTTCAAATAGGCCAGTGATACAAGAATATCGATTCGTTTGTATGAAATAATTATTTATTAGCAGATAGGGGATGTTATGACGGTTCACAAAAATATATTTTACGTTTCAGATGTCCCTTGGTTTTGGACATATTTAACCTTTTACATAAAAAAATACACTCATTTTGGTGTCAAGACTGAATAAATAATGGAATTTTTTCAATTTATTTTGAAATTATATCCCTGGATACACACGCCATCGAATATAAAACTATGTTTTCAAAATTATCTTGCAAATTATTATTTTTTATTTAATTTGTATATTAGAGAGCCTGTTTTCGACAATAGGAAGAAACTTAAGCAAAAGTAGAGTGACTCTAAGGTTGCAACAAGTGATATGAATAAAGTATTATTTTTATGTTGACGAGCGAGGACAATTTTGACCGAGCGAAGCAAGGTCTCAGTGTCGAGGTGGCCGGGTGATAGTATGTTTGTATGTAAGTATGAAAAATTTTGTCCGGCGATAACTTAAGTATTGTTTATTCTTTCTTGCTTAAATTTCATAGGTTTACTCTGGCGGATCGAACCAACATCTTCTGGCGCAATAGACCATATCCACTACGACGTAGCATTAAGCGACAATCATTGAATTTATAATACGGCTAAAACTAACGCTGACTAATAAATGGCAGACGAAATCTTCATGTTAAAGTGTCCACTCACAGCACAGAACGTAAACATTTATTTCCATTTTGTCTTTTTGTTGGAAATCTCGTCGACGATATTTTAAATTCAGCGGCCAGCCGCGCGTGAGATGGTTATGTATGTGTTTATGCAAAGTGTGTGTGCTTACGGACTTGCTTTGTATGGTATATAACTGAAGCGTATATTAAGTATGGTGTTTTTTTAAATACTAGAATATTTGACACAACGCTCTCAAGTCTTAAACTTAACAAAGCGTGTCTATGGAAACCGGTTTTCTACTACTAACTAAACTCTTTTAAAAGAAAAGTCATACTCAACAAACGAATAGCAAATTTTCATCTTTAATGCCCGGTTTCTATAAAAATAAAACGAGTGGTTTTTCTAATGCATGTCCTACTAGGCGCAAGTCTAATGCGTATCTATAATAAACGTAGCGTTAACATAACCACCAAAACTTAGTTCCCAGTGGTTAATCAAAACCGCACGTCAGTGAAACGATTCGTATCTGTTATATTATAACGTTCCGTCGTTTATAGGAACCGGGTCTAAGAGATGGGTTAAAGATGCCCTATGATTTTACGAATAGTTACATACATGAAAAAAAACGCCCTGAAAAGAGAACAGTCTATTTTTTAAAGTCGGTTGATAACACAAAACAAGTGCGAAGTAATTACAGCAAAAGACGCGAAACCGTCGCAAGAACACATTCCACTTTTCAAAGGTTTGTACGAACCGATTTAAGTCTCATTAAGTTCGCACCGATGCTCGTCCGTTTGTGGACTGGAGAGTGTGAGTTGTTTCTTTGGTTGCTTTTTTAAAGAATATTCGATGTTTTGGTGTATGTTAGTGGGTATCTTTAATAATGTTATAAATGCGAAAATAACTCGACCTCTCTGTCCCTTCTTCACTTAAACTACTGAACCGATTTGGATGAAATTTTGTACAGAGATTGTTTAAAATCCAAGAAAGGATACAGGATAGCTTTTATCATGGGTATCTTATGGGAGCGGAAGATATTCGCGGGTGAAACTGAAGGGCACAGCTAGTTGAAATATAAACATAATATTTGATTTTCTGCATTTTTTTGCTTTTTCATTGAAAATAGGCGTAAAATAAAATTAATTATGTTCATTTATTTATTTGTGAAAGTGCAGGACGAAAAGTTATCGCAAAATTTAAAGTAAATTACAACTCTGATCAGAATAAAATCGGATTAAAATATTACAATTACAAAAGTATAGTCAACAAAGTGTTAGGAGTACTTTTAAAGGGTTGTTTGTATTCAGTCGGACTGCCAAAGAGCAAGTTTGAAAAATTTAAAGTAGAGAGAGAGCATCCGTCAGGGGGCTCTCGTGAACAGGAGCAAGGAATACTAACTATTGTTTACCTTAGGAAAGGAATTATCGTAAAGATCTTGATGTATAATTTATACTAATGTTTTAATGCCGTATCTTATCCCGTGGGATTTCCGAGAGAAAAACTATCCTCTCCTATATCGTATATATGTATTACATCCAAATCGGTTGAGTGGTTTAGGGGTGAAGAGACAGACACACAGACAGTTATTTTCGTAGTTATAATATTATTAATAGTATCGTAAGGACTAGCGTCTACTCGGCATTTCGCTCTTGTTAAATTTGTGGTGGTCTAAAGGTTGATAAAATTTCCTATATACGAATTTTCATTAAAATCTGTTCTATAGTTGCGGTGTGATTGAGACAAACATTCAAACTTTACTCACATTGTGGTAGTACTTGGTTGGTACCTATATTTGTTGGTTGTATCATAGGAGAAGCATCATATAATTTTTCAGCTTACCTCAAATGCCTACCTACACCTCCCAAAAATGATGTTAGCTGTCGTTATATAATAACATACGTGTAATATACTTTGTGAATTAGGCGAAAGGTGGAATTGTAAATGCTTTTTCCAATATTGTTCCCCTCTGCATCCATCAATTAATGTCCCTGGTTCATACTGGGGAGGGATATTGAAATGCTTTAACATACTTTCTTTTTTGAGGATTATTGCTTTAATGAATATTAGATTTTGCAGATTGTATTGCCTGGAGACAGGGTATTGAAAATTAATTTGCTTGGTGAATTTTATCTATTATTATAAATCTATGGTGTCTTGTTTGTAAATACTTGTTATTGGTTAGTTTTAAAGTTTGGTGGTTTAAAGGTTCATTCTTTCTATTCGTTATCAATATTACCTTCTTATTAATTACTATTACGGTGTTTTAACCTCCGATTGTGTATATAGGTACTTGCGTTTTTTACGGTTCCGTAAAATGTAAAAACGGGACACTGACGCCCGTATTCTAAGAAGTTACCTTAATACGACTAAGTTTACGTCAAATATGACGTTGATATCTAATTAAGGTTTTCTAGTAAATCAATTAAGTAAAGGTTACTACATTTAACTGTAGAGACTAAAATACAATCATTAATAAATATTGTTAAGTATGAATATCAAACAAACAACCAACAATATTTTAAATGGAACCAAATACCCACGGTAAAATGTATCCAAAAATAAATTTCAAAAAGGAACATCGCAAAAAGTAATCTCGTAGCACATTTAAACGTTAAGTACGCAACTTTTGATCGATCTCGAGGATGGGGGGGGAGGCTTATCAATCACGATGTCTCCCCGAGGGGATTGGGACTTAACATGCAGATGGTGATTATTCGATTCCATCACAATTTCGTGTCTTGGAGACAGGTGCGTGGTTTGATTGTTGTGGGTATTGATTTGCGTGTTCTTCTCGGTAGGTACTGCTTTCCAATCCGACTATTTTAAATTTTTCAACAAACTAAGTTGTTACGTAATTTAGTTGGGTTACTTTTTATTAGTTTATAACAAGCTGTGTACGCCTGTAATTTTTGAAATGTTTGCGAAACTTAAACAAATGTAATTTTATATTGTTCTTATATCTAAACATTTTTTTATAACAAACGTGACGTGAACATAACCACCAAAACTTGATTTCGATTGGTTGTTTACCGTTTGTTAATGAAAACGATTCGTATTTGATATACTATGACGTTCCATCGTTTATAGGAACCGCGCCTAAGTAAGTTGGAAACTAACGTTCGTATAAAATTATGACACGGATTTAAGTTTGGGTGCCTCTCAGTACTTCACGTCGCAGGTCTAAAATATGAAACGGCGATGAAAGCTGAATAAT
>LQNK01000882.1:246207-267154 GCA_001586405.1 Phoebis sennae
AGGCCGAATTATTGATGGAGGGTTTTTATTACAGGGGAATACATGAATGGGGATACTAAAGCTTGAATTTGGGCTATTTGCCTTGGTTTTGCTGAAACATAGGTATTTGGTTTTCGAGGTGTTTATTGTCAATAGGTTGTCCTCTAGCCACGAAGTTATCAAAGCTAGCCCATCTTCTGCTAGTTTTTTTGCGGCTTTCCATGTTTTGTCGTGAAACAGCACAACCGTGTCGTCGGCAAACATCAACAGATCAGCCCCTGGTACTTCGGCCTTACACAGGCTGTTGATGTAAAGAGTAAAGAGAGAAGGTGAGAGGGTGCTGCCTTGAGGGACGCCGAAAGCACAGCTGTAGGACTTACTTTGATGATGAGCTACCCGCACTCTTTGACGACGGTCTGTTAGATAATCTCTAAACCAATGGTGGACCATTCCCCTGATACCTGCGTTTTCAAGACGTTTAAGTAAAATTGGGACGGATACCGTGTCGAAGGCTTTCTGGAGATCCAGGAAGACTGCGACGCAGCATTCGCCTTTATCAAGGTAAGTTGTGACTAGTGAGGTTAGTCTGGTAATCGCGTCTTCGGTGGACCTCCCAGCTCTGAAACCGTACTGATTCGACGCTATGTAGTTGTTTAGATTCAAAAATTTGGTTAATCTTGAGTTCGCAAGCTTTTCTAATATTTTCGATAAAGTCGACAGAAGGGCTATAGGTCTGTAGTTGGAGGGCTGTTCACGTGAACCAGATTTAAAGATAGGGCATATGGAAGCCGCTTTGAAACATTTGGGAAATGTCCCCGTGCTGAAACTAAGGTTACATAAGAAAGCTATTGGTTCAGACAGTATACTAGAGTAGCGTTTCAGAAAGCTAGCGCAAATGTTGTCTGGTCCAGGAGCACTGTTTGAGTCTAGCGACATTATTATAGTCTTTACTTCGGAGGCATCAGTGGGACCCATGGACATAGATTTGGGCGGTGAGTGGCTGTCTTTGGCGCGTGTGGTTAGGTTGATCTCACTTGTGCCTAAGATATTTAGTGTATGTTCAGCCAAATGAAGACCTATAGATGTGAAGAATTTATTGACCTCGTCAAGAGATGATTCAGGGGTATCGCTAAGGTTTAAAAGCTCGTTCAAGGATTCTTTTGATTGGTTTAAATTACATAGATCCTTAATTACCTTCCAGGTTTCTTTATTATTGCCCGCACACTTTTTGAGTTGTTCTTGAAAATATCTTTTTTTAGCTAATTTGATTATTTTATTGCAGTTCAATTTATACTGAGCGTACTCGAGTTTCAGTTCTAAGTTATCGGGATTTTTTTTAAATTTTTTGAAAAGTTTGTCTCTTTTCCGAATCGATTTTACTAATCCAATAGATATCCAGGGTTTAATTGGCATATTTTTTTTTTGTAGATGAATTATAGTTGAATTTGATTTGATTATCGTTTGTAGGGTTGTGGAAATAAAATCGGCGGCGACATTTACATCTTTACTACAGTATAATTTTGACCAATCTATATAGGTCAGGCTATTTTCTACCGCTGCATAGTCAATAATAGTTTTTATGAATTTTTTATCATGATATTGTTTAGTGTTATTGTACATACTAAGTAGAATGGGTGAGTGGTCTGTAAATTCGTTAAATACTAGGGTTTGGCAGCCATGGGGAGTTTTGATCATAAAATGATCAAGACATGCGTTACCTCGGGTGGGTAAATCGATGCCTTGTTTTAGCCCATGAAAGGCTAGCATGTTTAGATATTCTATTGCAGCACTAGAGAGGTTTGACGGCATCGTATCTATGTTTACGTCCCCCGTAAGTATTATGTTTTTGGTCTGTAATGTTTGTAAAAGATCATTTAAAGAATTTAAATATTTAGTGGGGTTTTTGAATGATGGGGGTCGGTAAGTACAGATTACCGTAGTATCATTTGATATAGTCAAAATAAGGCAGTTTCCCTCTTCTAGATTTGGTTCCGTGCACTTGGCGTCGATGCAAGATTTAACATATACCACCACTCCATCGTTCTGGTTGAAAGAACGAAGACTGTAGAAACCATCATAACCTTGTAGTTTAGGTATGCTGGAGTTAATGTCAGTCCAACATTCAGAGAGAGTTATTACGTCAATCGGTACATCTATTTGTGTTATAAATATAAGAAAACGATCGAGATTGCAGTGTATACTACGAATATTAACTGATAGTACGTTTAAAGTGGTTTTTGTACTAGTTATTTTAGAGTTAATTAAGTGTTTAACCCTGGAGGGTGAATCAACATGTATGCACGGAATTGAGGAAGATTTATCTAATTCCTTTGTTATATTTATGAGTTTAGGATTGAATTTTATGGTTTAAAAATAAACTGTGTACAGAAAAACAAAGCTGAAACTTAATAGATAAAGTTATTGACAGGTTAAGATTTATAACAGGGTTTTGGGACATCTCAGTATGAAGAATAATTGTGTTGTAAGTTTTTGATAAAATATAATATGTTACTGTTGTAATTTTTATTAGCTTAGTATTGATTCCGTTGAATGTAGTGCTATAAATTAATATCCAAATTTGTTTTATAAACAGGGAAAGCGGGGATGGTGAATGAGAATATGATATGTAATCAGTATGTATCGATGAATAGGTATTCTTTATAATGTTGTGTTGTAATGTGAGTGAGCATGTATATGAATATGTGTGTATGTATATATATATGGTGTAATGTTTATGGTGTGTCATGTGTGTATAATGATAGAAAGTATAATAAAAATGAATTATCACTTTATTTTTAATACAATGAAAAAAGTATGTGATTATAGTGAAGTTTCGTAGTCACAACTTATTTAGATCCGCTTCTTCAGTAATTCGGCGAGCTGGAGCACCGTCGATCTTGCGAATGTAAATGTTGCCATTTGATGTCCAGCAGTATTTGTACTCCTTTTCTTTTGCAACATCACGAGCAGCGGCGAATAGCTTTCTAGTGTTGTAGGTGAGACTTTCTGCAATATAAATAGGTTTTACGGGGCCCTCAATTGATAGATGCGTCGAATTTAGTTTCGCTTCCTTCTTCTTATTATTGAATTTTTTTATGGCGAGAAGAAAATCATTTTTCTTTAATACTGAGGTAAATTCTGCTACTATTGGTTTGTTGCTGGATGGCAGTCTATAAATGTTTTTAATTTCTTTCGTATCAATTTTCTCTTGGATAATTTCTCCGGTTTTTTGGACAATTTTTATTAAATCGTTCTTATTTTCGTTAATTTTTTGTGGGATATTTTTTATTTCTATGCAGGATGAGCGGGAATTGCGTTCTAATAGTTCACATTTAGATTCTAGAAGCGAAATACGTTGTTTATCGATTTTCCGTTCTTCGACCATGTTATTATACTGGTATAATAAATCGTCATATTTTTGAGACATGAACTCAATGGAATTCTGTATGTCGGTCATTTTCAGTTTCACGTCGCTCATAAAATTCACAATACTGTCTAGTTTTGAGTCTTGCGCGTGAAGTAAGGAGCGTGTCGAGTCGCTTCCACCGGAACAGATTTCGTTATCTTGATCAACGCTGTCCCGTCGCAGCCGCTTGTTGATGTGTTTGCGCGTAGTAACACGGTCCGGTGCAGTTGCATTTGTTATGTGCAAATTAGGTTCCGATTCGCTATGCTGTAATGAAAGTGTTGGTGCCAGCATTTTGGTGTTCCCTGGTGGTGTGCGTTGTAGGGACATATTATGTGTCATATACGGATTGTTGGTGTTCGACTCGTGGGCAGTATGACGTACCTTATGTTAGGTGAGCAGGAACAAGCACGTGTTTGTAGGTATCGATGCCGTTGCCGTATACTATTCCGTGAGTATTTACTTTATTTATACAGTTATTATAAAACTTTAATTTTGAGAAAAAAAATACTTTAATTCTGTGATTTACGATAAATACTGTGTATGGCGGTAGATTAACCAACAACACGTCTTACTAGAACAAAGGTCAGGCGAAAGAGGACTAATATAATTATTTTAAAAAAAGGTAGGGTAAAAAAACTTTTTTCTCCAACGTTAAAATGCTCATTAATTCTAGATTAACGCTGAATTGTAAAACACTAGATTACCCCGCGGTTTCGCGCCGCGTCGCTCGCGGTTGCAGTCTCGTAGATCTCTTACTTTGTACTGAAATACCGGCAATTTCCATCTTAATGCATTCTTCAAGTTCTAGGCTACGTTAAGTTTAGGTTTTAAAAATGGGGAGAAAAAACATTTTAACTGCAAAAAAGTAACAGGCAAAAAATATACGTTACTTCGTTGATAGGGATCGGGTTGGAAATTACCTTTGTGCTAAATTTAATCGAAATATATTCAGCCGTTTTATCGTACATGATTACTGGACACTCAAATCTATACATATAATAAAATCGTAGACTAGCCGTGTCTGTACATTTTCAAGAAAAAGTAGTGTTTCGTGTTTCATTTATGATTCTAAACTCAAAACAATGATTTTTAGAATTTTTGTCTGTTTGTCTGTTTGTCGGGCGTTTGTACGCACTAAACTCTGAAACGGCTTAACCGATTTAAATGCGGTTTTCAATTATGTATTACGGCAAATCCCCCGGAGGTTTTAGTGTTTGTTTCATTCAAATCGGCTAACAAATAAAAAGATATGAGGGTTTAAAGTGACCATCAAAACACATCATCAATGCGCATAGGTACATTAAATTGAATCTTTTTAAGTGTTATTTGCACAGCACTTTTAATTATAAATGTAGCCTTCTCTTGATCTCCAAAGTAGATTACAATCATGGCGGCCAATGACAACAAAGACTAACCAACATGCAGAAGATATAATTTGCGTCCATAAGCAAATATGCATTAAATGCATGCAAACATGAACTCTTTCATTCTGAGAGTATACGACTGATGAACATGATAACAGATTTTGGAGATATTCCGAAAATTCATCTTCTCTTTCGATACTTGCATTAATCAATTTCTTTATACCACTTTCAACAGTAACAACATCACTTTCAGTTACAAGTTTAGAACAAATAAAACAATATTCTGACATTTTTGTTATAAAATTCAAAATAGCACATACCTAATATTACAACTCTAGGGATGAATATACGTGACGTACTCATGCATGTTATGACAATTGCAACTGTTACAACTTTTTACACTGCGATATCTCCGAAACGGTGTCTCGTGAGAAATAAGGTATTGATATATTTTTTATAGATAATTTAATGATCTACAATTTTAGTCTGAGGTATTTTTCTGATAAGACTTACCGTTTTGCTGAAAATCGCGAAAAACTCATTTTTTTGACATTTGACCTTGAATAAAATTTTTTCCTAATTTGGTCTAATTTGACCGGACTACCTTTGACGCGATTTATTTACAGAGTATAGAATTCGGTAGTCCACGCGAGCGAAGCCGCGGGCAGAAAACTAGTGTTACATATAATCTAAAATATATATTATATATTGCATAAAACCTACATCTTATGTAGTAGGTATGTAATAATATGTTTTATTCCGAGAGCTAGGACCAATTTTGGAGAGCTGTTTGAGGCAAGCTGACAACTTGTTTGATGCCTGTCCTATAATAGCAGGGCTAAATCTAAATAAATCCTGAAAATATTTTTTCTATAATTTTTTAATTATAATATTATTCACAATTAAGAATTATTCTCACAAACATACTGGAATTCACAAACAAATCATAATATTATACAAAAGTTCATTTCATTTTTACGTAAAAAAGGGACACAAAGATAAGACTAATGATGCTTAAACAAAAATGCTCTTATATTATACAAAGTGTATACGAACTTAGGTACCAATTTGGTGTGTCTACATCAAAAACGGAGGATTCAAATAAGCAGACACATAAATAAAGACGAATAATCCGGAATAGAAATTAAATTCCACCCCAAAGGAAAATCATAATCACGTAACGGGAAATTCAAAAAGAAAATATGCGGGAAAGAATAAAATGAAGTGAAAAATAGACGGTGATTCTGAGTCTGCGTTGTGTTAGATATTTTTGAATATATTTTGCTGGAGTGGACGGGAAATAATTATATAGGATGCTGAAATGTGAGGAAATATTAAAGGATTGTACAGTGAAGTATTTAGAGTGTGAATTTATAATGCTTTATTAAAAATGTTACAAGTGTTCATATGTGATGTTTCGGATGTTTGAGGCACATTGTAATAATGGCTTTAAAACGTAATTCAATCATAATTACAGAAACAAATTTGTTGATCACATTTTAAGTGCTAACACTTTATACAAACAGCTTAACAGTTAACATTGAAAATACGAATCTTGTAGTCAAAATTAGTAGAGGAGGCGTCATGTCTATATTTTTATAATATTTGACTTCCTTTACATAATCCTTAATTTCTAAAAACAAAGGAGACTTTGGCATTTGGCAGAGATCGCTCATAGTAATAAGGCCGCCTATTTAGACCTCTATTTATATGAAATAGTTTTTAAGTTTGTATTATTTTTGCATGCTGCTAAATAAAGTGTTTTGTATGTATACGGAATAAAAAATCAGATTGAAGAAAAATCTTCATTTGTCGACACATAAGTATACGTGCTTTGGTTCATAAATTAAAATGATTTTAAGCAATTTTCACCGGACATTGATATGAAACACAAAATTATATTTTTCATCAATTCCATAATAACTTCGGATTTATCATCGAAAGCTGACTGCAAAGCAATTTAAATAATACACTTATCGCTGGAAAACATAAGCCCTGCGTAAAACGGATTTTTAATAAAATGTTTTCGCGTTCCGTTTTTCGCTCAATTATTTTAGTTTAAATCGAAATGTAACGGAACGTGCTTGTCATGGACACGGGTTCGTATCGAAATGTAAATGATACACATTTTATATATCAATTTAATGAAGTTGAAAATCGCGATGAGCTTTATATGACTGGTGGATGTGCTTAAATATTTATAATACTAACCGCGCCCCGCGGATTCATGCGCGTTACTTCTGATCCCGTGGAAAATCCGGAATTAAAAGTAGCTTATATGTTATTCTGAAACTTTACCTATATGTATTCCAAGTTTCACCATAATCGGTTTAGTAGTTTTTAAGTGATAGAGTAAGATGCATACATACATATATCCTCTCAAGCTTTATAATATTTGTAGGATTTAGTGTTGAAAAATGCTGTATCCTTACTTCTTTCCTGTAATATTATAAATGTCAAAGCAACTCTCTTTTGCGTTTCTGAGCCACGCATCATTGAATTGCATCACTAAAAATGTTTGATAACTGATAACTAAAATACTCAGAAACCGAGCAAAAATAAACTATCCCACTTTGTAAAATATATATGCATAGAGAAGTTTAGGTATAACGGTTTTTTTAGTTGTATTAAGACGGTTTATACTCAATGTATTTTAACTCGGTTTAGACCGACGGTTTCGGACCGATTCCGAGGTCCTTCATCAGGGGGAGTTAGAAGTTATTTTTTTATTCCATATCATATCTATCAAGGTATAAAAATAATAATAATGACAACTTTCCAAACTTTTATAATGTTATACCTTTATGGTTGCTTCGGTTCCTACTCTACAATCAAACGGCCCTTTGTTAAAGTGACAATATCACAATATTAGTAGTGAGGGTAGTCAGCGAACTTAGTGTAGGCAAACAATAGGACATGCAATCCAATAATTAGCTTGTAAGAATAATAGCAGAGTAATTTTGGGATATGATACAACTACATTTATTTATTTAATAACAACACAAATACAATAAAGCAATAAAAACACTTCATGTACATCTTATAACTACATTTTTTTAAGTTAGATCAGGCAAGTGGAGCATGCAGTTCACCTAATGTTAAGTAACTGAACGCAGGCCATAAACATCTTCAACATCAATAAAATAATTGCTTACAGTAAAACATGTGTTAACAATATGTTGAATGTAGACACAACAATGACAAAATCTATTACAAAAGCAATAACACGTTATATAAACACACGTAAGTCTTAATTCTTACATTTATAAAACATATAATACAATAAAAATAAAAACAATATTTATACGACTTCCAAAAATCAGAATGTCTATATGTGGCTCCAGATTTTTCTCATAAGTGTTGTAGTAAAACAATCCCTTGAATATTATTCTATTTTATTGGCGAATTCTGCAAATAGATTTTCTATAAAATGTATATTACCACGTATCATACAAAAAAGGTAGTATTTCATTGTGTTTAATTAAACTCTAGTATTATAAACCGCATTTAAAACCCGTTAAAAATCATTTTAAATCAAAAAAAGAAAACAAGGAATAATCATCTTGTAACAATAACAGTCCCTTAATCCGTGTCAATATTAAAAAGCGTCGAAAGTCGTAATCCCTTATAACAAACAGCAGTGCGTTTGTTTGTTCCCTCGGGCGTGACACTCGAACCGCGTGACAAACGTGAGAATACTATTATGTATTATATAATATACTAGCCGTAGATATTATAAAATATGAATGAATGAAAACACTTTAATGTACACACCAAGGCAAGGCCTCTACGACATTTTATGTTGCAGATGTTCATGGGCTGCGGTCAGTCACTTAACATCAGGTGAACCGCACGCCCCGCTTTCCTGCTAAAATATAAAAAAAAAAGAAAAAAATATATATACAAATAAACACAATAAGATTTTTTAGATAATTTATATTTTGTATTGTTACCTCTTGATGGAACTGCATCTTGATTGATTTGTTCATTAAAACACTTCACTAGTTCCACAGTTACATATTTTCTACACTATATCAATTATTTAGTACAAATTAGACCGGTTTCGAACACCATCTTCAGTAATTTAACAAACAATTTTACAATTGTATATTGTACAACTGTGAAGTGTTTTTATGTACAAATCAATCAATCAGATTTGATACCAAAAGACATGCACATATGGCGGCATTATGGCTATTGAGATCTCTTCCAGGCAACCATTTACAGATAGAGAGACTGTATTTATTAATGTATTATACAATTAGAAATTTGACAGTAGGTGGCGTAAACAATATTATTCAATACAAAAACCATTTGCTTCAGAAAATTGATTTACCCAACGTCTCTGAATTAAATGCTTTTATTATTCAAACTTATCAGAAAATACTACACTTGCACCCAAAAAATTCTCTTGGTCTTATGTACCTTTATCTACGGTTGAAATTTCCGTGCTAACTCGTAATTATTTTCAATTCCAGTGTCAATATTAAAACCCTCCCGTAGTAATCCCCTGCAAGGTGCGTTTGTTTGTCTCCCCGCGCGTGACGGTTGATCCCCGTGACAAACGTGACGATATTATTCGTTTCTTTTATATATATGAGTATATATATTATTTGAGAGGGAAGGAGGTTATTTTTGAGCTATTTACTTCTAATCAGTTTGAGTTTTTAATAAAATTACAGTAATAGCATTTCAATTGCGTACAAATTCTATTGCCAGTAATGGACTTTAATCTTGTTTTTTTATCAATTTCGACCTCTGTGTCAATTTTCAAACAATCCACAAAGTTGTCGATGCATGTTTTTGCTAGTGGAATATTTTGCTCTAATATCAGACCAACTAAAAATTGTCTTTTATAAGTAGTTCGCTTCGTTTTTCTAATTCTTGCATCTATAAATTGTCACAATCAAACCCCTGATAGACTTATTTTAAGGCTTAAAAAATATGTATGTGTATGTGGTTACATATTTGGTAAGTATAGTAAAAGTTTTGTGTACAGATAGAAGTATTCCTTACCCTTAAATATAATAATAATTAATAACCCTTAATACTATTTCATGCTAATCTTTCAAAGTATATTCTAGTGCAAAAGTGCAAACTTGGGCAAATATTTTAAAGAATTCCTTTCCACACATTCTTAATATTTGAGTTTATTAAGCGAGAGAATCAAAACCTTGACATTTGTTGAATGTGAAACAAAAAATGTCTGTTATTTAATTATGTCTCATATCACTCAGAGGTATGCGGGAGGGCTTAATTGTTCGGGGAATGTTATGTTCAAATTGTGTTATCTTTGCATTTTTATCACTTTTGAAGGGTGGTTTATTATGTTGTTATGTGTCTAGTTATATTGGATTGCTCGGTTGTTAATTATATAATCGTTGTTTTGTGTCGTTAGTGATTAATTATGTAATATCAATATTCAATCTGATGATGTTATAGATCTTGAGAGCTATTGAGATATCTGTTTTGTTAAATAATTGAAATGGTTAATGCGTTTATTCTAAGTACTATAAAATTCGATTTTAAGATTGTTTTCTTTTATAAACGCCTTATATTATTGTATAAATAATGATAGCTCCCTTAAGTGATTTCGGCCATGAGACTAGCTGCGCAGGAGATATTATAGTGCAAAAGTGTACGAGCGAACACAGGTGCTAACTATACTTTACTCTCATAACCCGATGGGACGGCAGACCGACACGAACGGAGAGAGATCAGACGCAGTACCACCACTAAAACCGCTCACATTTAGACTTAAGGCTGTTAATAAGACTTCTTTGTCAGAAAAATCCCAATAACATTTGTTTTTGGCCCCACCCGGGATTCGAACCTGAGACCTCTAGATCAAAGATAAACTATAAAAGGATTATTTTAAAAACGCTAAATTTAATTAACAAAAAACAATTAAATACTCTAACACATTAAATATAAAAACAAATGAATCATCGTCCCTTGCATAAATGTAATCTGAACACGAATAGCTTGACCCCTAGCACTCAAGGTCCCCTTATCTGGGATCTGAAAAATTAGCTCAGAGGGAGAGGGCTATTTTAGTTTCGTAAATTCTATAATAAGAGCTTCGGGAGTATTTTTAGTGTTTAGGTAAAGGGAAATTTTTCGGAAATTAAGTTGTCGTTGTAAAATGATTTATTTGGCTTAGGAGTTATTGAAAATTTATTTATAGAATACTTTTCGGTGTTTTAGGAACTTTAATCTACTTCTATATACTAATATTATAAGACGAAAGATTTGTTTGTTTGTTTGGATTGAATAGGCTTCGAAATTACTAACTAGACCGATTTTGGTTAAATTTGGTACAAAGATTCTTCCCGAAAATCTTACGGAAAGAGATACACGAAATAAACCACAGAGCCCAGATAGTGAGTAATAAAAGTTTCCTTATAAATGTTATAATCAAAATTTTAGAATGTAAACTTATAACATTTATTTGCGGTTGTCTTCATCTTGTTCCTTAATAGCTTAATATGCAAAACATGAGACAATAATTATAAAAAATATATACAAATGAAGGGCCGTGAACGTATCATAAAATGGATAGCATTCAACATGTTGTTAAAGTCTCTAAGGACTTTGACACTGGTTTTCAGTGGCACACAAGACTTGAAAGAAAGAAAGAAAGTTTATTCCATACACAAGTAGGTACATAGAGTTAAATACAGACAATGAAAATAAAATGAGAAAAGAAAAAAAATGCACAAACTCTTTTATTTTCTCATTGTAGACATTGATAAAATTCCCCATACTTATAAATAAATCCACAGTCAAGTTGTAGCGACTAGGCGACTCGGGCAAAGTGATAAATGACCGTAATTGGTCAGCCTGACACATTTGCCGGGCACAGCACGAACTACCCGGGCCAAATATTCTCCTTGTAAACTATGGTTCGATAAGCTTGAATTATTTCGACGCGGAATTGATTGTAGGGAATAAATATTTAAATGTAACGTGTGTTGTAAATGTATCTTAGAGTTTTTATTCCTATGTATTACAATATTTTATTTATTATTGTGTTGAGAAATACAAAACAAAGTAACATAATATGTGAAGTTTCTTACATTTAATTTCGCAACCAACTGTATGGAGAAACAGAATACTAGTAGGAGGCTTGTTTTAAAAGTATAAAAATAAATATCATATTATTTAATAATTATATCTAATTTACTCATACAAATATAATATTTTCTTAGTATGAATACTGCTAAAGACTGGCTAAAACGAATTATATGTCTACACGAATGTTTATGACACTGAGCATCAAATTTATTCAAATAAGTTTGCAGAAAATATGACTTTCTTTGGAGTATATAAAACATCCATAGTGTACAGTAATTACTCTTTTTATAATATATTTTAGTGTATAGAAATGGTTTATTTCAATTTTACTATACTTTTAAATCATAAATAAAATTATTTTACATTTTGTTATATGTATGGATAACTTTGATCCCGTGGGAATTCTGGAATTAGTAGTAGCCGTTAGTAGGAATAAGGTGTTATTCTTTATCCATACCTATAAGAATACCAAGTGTCATCACAATCGGTTCAATAATTCTTGCGTGAGAGTAACAAACATACATCCTCATCAACTATCGCATTTATAATATTAAGTAGAAGGTGTAGTAAGAAATCGTAAACCAACAAAATAAATATAAAACACTTCAGTTATCCTGTAACGTAGAATAAACAAAGAAGCCAAGTCGTGAAGTAAATTTAGTGTAATTCGAAGCGCTCTCTGGGACCGACTCATTTACTTTCTTTTCTTTTATAAGCGTACATTTTGACCCCCGTGTATGTGAAACCTTGAGGCTTTCATTTTACGAGACGAAGTTACGAGAAACCTCCCAGACCGACTATTAAAAGCTATATGCCTTGAATCTCATAAAACAGGAAAACTCACTTTTCCTTATTTCAACTTTGCCCGTTTACAAATAGAGTCCATTTTGCAGTTTGACGTGTGAGGGTAGGTGCAAACTTTTCTCAGGCGTCCACCATTTTGTTCGTCGTTAAACATTAACGCGATTCTGAATTTTTGCGGTTAGCAACAAGTAATATTAAAGTCATTACGTCGTTTGATGACGTCACTTCTTGTTGCGTGATTAGACTTGAGGTTGAATTTGTATGCTTTGGATGCGTTCAAAATTAGTGTAATGTGCTGTATTTTGTAATTTGTTTGTAAGTATAATGTGTAGAGAAGAAACTTTTATAGAGAATTAGCCGCGCCCCGTGGTTGCAGCCGCGTAACGTCTGATCTCGTAGAAATTCCGGAATTAAAAGTAGCCTATATACCTACTATTTTGAACTATATATACCAAGTTTTATCATGATCGGTTCAGTTGTTTTTGCGTGAAAGAGTAACAAACACAGACACATACATCCTCACAAAGTTTCGTATATGACAGCTTGTCTGATATTTTACTAGCTCTACCCCGCGGTTTCTCCCGTGTATATCATCCGTTCCTTTCTCGGGCTTCAAAAAATCTCTATACAAATTTTCATGCAAATCGGTTCAGTGGTTTAAGCGTGACGAAAAGATAGACATACAGACTGAGTTACATTCGCATTTATAATACTAGTAAGGATAATCTCATGCGGTAAATAGTGATTTATAATTAACGTTGTACAAATGATTTTCAATTGATCCGAAGTAAATTCTGTCTTTTTATAGAAAAAAATTAAAAAAGCGGGGCTTTTATACCAAATAACAAATCTTTTGTCAAGAAGGTATTGCAATGACAAGACATAAATACACCTTTCGTATTACGGTGAAGCCTTATTTCCCAAAAGAGCGCAATGTACCTCGGAATATTAGAAATCGGAAAAATAATCCTTTCTATTATAGTAAAAACTTTTATATTTTTTTTCTTACAATTGGGGATAGCTACATACAATTTATAAAACACTCATGACGACAACTGTCATCGCCCGTCACCCAAACTCGCTGTACAGTGTTCGAAACGTGCAGTCAAATAATAACAAAATATAATGTTTATTAAACAAATGTATTGAATAAAAATATTTTTTAAAATCCTTTAAAAAACATAGTTTGTGAAAATTGCAGCTTTCTAGCTATCAGGGCTTATGAGATAAAGCCTGGTGACAAACAGACAGGCCGATAGCGGAGGATTAGTAATACGGTCCTGTTTTTACCTTTTAGGAAAGGAACCCTAAAAATTATAGGTTGCAGTTGCTTCATGTACCAATTCATTTTCAAGAAAGGTGAAATGACAAAAATGTAAATACACTGTTCTATAGTCCATATTTTTGTCCCTTTCCATTATATTTGATCTTTTACCAAAAAACAAAATCGGGTTTCAGGAGCCTTCAAAGTAAATTACGCTCCGGCAGCGAAATGGTTATAAGCTTTAGCACCAGTGCCTTAACGAAGCTAGCCTTAACGTCAAGCCCTATCGACCTGAAACCTGCCTTAAATATACCCTGACTTTGAGTTCGGGGATCTAATTTGGTTATTTTTGATGTGCCTTTGCATTAAAAGCTGAGAGGTAGTTCTAAATTTGAATATTTTGGAATGGGAAGATTCTTAATTTAAAACAATGCTTCTTAATTCAAAGCTTATTTGAAAGGCTTAACGCCGTTTTAATACTTCTTTAAACTAGTGGCTCGCTGTGAGCTAGACCTCGCGTTGTAATATAATATAATGTTACTACACTCGGCTATATTCGTACGAAAATCGCCTACTTCATCCCTCCCCCTATCTTCGTTTCTCCCTTCTACGGATTTCGCTCGACACTTTCTTTTGTCTATACTATTTGAATATGAAATCTAATCAAGATTGGATACACAATACTCAAGTTATTGTCGGACAAAGGTTTTCATACTTATATATACAAACATACAATCGCTCGGCCATCTCGACTTTAAATCCGCGCTTCGCTCGGTCAAACAGTCAAATACAGTAACTTTACATCAAGGCATCTGTATTTTTTTGTTCGTGTATTTTCAGAACTTTTTCGTCAATTGGGTTACAACAGCTAACAGAATAATACGCTTTGGCAGCGAAATGGATATAAGCTTTATCACAGTGCTCTAACGAACCTACGTCAAGCCCTGTTGACCTAAAACCTAGCTCAAATTTATCCTGACTTTGAGCTGGGCTCATCTAATTTGGTTATTTTTGAGCGCATTGCGTAAATAGACGGTTCTTAATTTGAACACATTTGAATAAACATGTTCTTAATTTAAATGTTTTTAAACAATGGTTAAAATATTCTATATTTCTATAAAAGCATGAAAGCCTAGCATGCCGGTCTAATAGTATGGCAACTGGCCGGCATGGCAACCACGATTCTCTTGGCATTGTGCTTCTTAACACCAGGTGAATCGCCTGTTCATTTGTTTGTTCATCTTAGCTACAAGGAAAAAACTATTTTAAAAGTCGTTTCAGCTTGTGACATTCATTAAAAATTAATTAATATCACAGTATAAAATGTTCGTCCTATCGTCTATAATACACACTTAAGATAATGATTTTGTAGACGTTTTCTAATTTTAGGACACATTCAGATTATGTAAGAAACATAAATGAATTACCTATAAACAAGAAAAACTATACTCATTATATCGAGGTAACGAATTAACTCGATATTAAAGAAAATTCATAATAGCTCGTTTTCAGGTAATCGGTCGTTAGCCTCATAAAATATGCCTTTAAAGCGTGAGCGAAAAATAATTATCGTGCATCGGAAAAAGCTTAGGTTTTCATTAAGGCCGTAAGCCCTTTGGTCTAGCTCTCGTAAAGGGTGTATTGTTAATAGTATTTTACAAGGATATTATTTTGTACCAACGTCATTCTGGCCGGTATTAATTATTTTCTTTTGTTCAATATCTGTCACGACATTTGAACTATCACTATCATCACTACATAATGGCTTTCTCTGTGCCTATGTGCCTTCGTATGCTTAAATCTTTATACCTATGCAACGGATTTTAATGCGGTTTTTTTATAGATAGAGTGATTCAAGAGGAAGGTTAATATGTATGATAACATCCATTGAATAGTGGAGAAATACTGTTATTTTTCTAATATGATGTCGTTAAGTCTCAATTTTCTTCCGCTTACATTGCAAACGCAGGCTCAACTCTACGAGATTTATCAAAATAATGTACTAATTTTTATACAACAGAGTTTTTCTGTAGTGTATTTAGAATCAGCATTGCACCCGTGCGAAGCCGGGTTTGGTCGTATTTAATAATAATTGACTCACACTTACTTCTCCACAAGGCTCTTATATCTTTACTTTTGGAATAAAACAACTACTTATAATCACTATGTTAATCACTTGTCACACTCCCGATGTTTCAGGCGTTCATGGGCGGCGGTGATCACTTAACATCAGGTGACCCACTTACTCCTTAGCTTGATATACCATTAAAAATAAAAGAGACTTACTGATGCAATGTATACAGTAATATTTAATCACACCCAGATCTAAACGGTTAAAACAAAGGGTACAGTTTAACCTCCACACAATAAATCCTTTATTTAACCACCTGCGTCTCTATTGTCCCAATAACCCTTAGTCGATAACCGGTTAACTAATATTTACGGTATTTAACGGTGATTTAAATGCGTTTAATATAAAGTAAATTAACGATATTTAGTGCCATGTATTTTTAACATAATGTTGAAAGATAACTTTTTGCAAAAATTGGAACCTATACCTTCAGACAACTATGCAAGTTCTTAGCTATACCTCCTTACTTATCCATATCTGGTAAACTACTGGATCGATTTTAATGAAACTAAGTTGAAGAATACTGAACTATAAGGAAAAATGACCATATTAATATCACTCTTAATTTTGGAGAAATTTGTGAACAAACATAAATACAAACACTTACGAAGTTTACACGTGCTTGAAAGCATAAAATTGTCATCATATTCAAATCTAATTTAATTCCAACAATATTAAGTACGTTCTAAATAATAATACACAACGTGTACACTGTATAATCGGGTAATGATAATAATCTTTTACAATTTAGCATAAAATGCAATTAATTAAATTAATCTTACAGCGAATATAAGCAAAAGAAACGATAATAATCTGACAAGGATTTAAGATAAACGATCTTCGTCTCTAAAGGTAATCAATACGTTTATCAAACATTTCGTATTCCCGTTTCGCTTTTAAACCAAACCCTGACAAATGGTATCGATAACCCGACTCGATATGAAAGTACTCAATAACATCCAATTGACAACACAAAGCTAATTCTATCTATCATCTAAAATTATATACTTAACCTAAACGTTGCTCACAGCTTCACAAACAAAAATGCACCTACGACATCAGATACAAAGTTTAATTTTGTTTGTACAAGCTTGTTTGCAGCCTGGGTCTAGCCCGGGCTTAGCTCGTATCCTAGGAAACCGACGGCACCCACCCTCTTCTTCACCATGCATTTAATTTAAACAAAACATTTTAAACTCTAATTCCATTGCTACAGAGTTTAGATTTCATTGCATCAGTCAACGGAATTTAGACTAGCGAATTCTTGTGAGTTTCTATGTTTGTTTTTGTCGGAGAATAGATGGGGTTTTGATTGGTATAGCGGTTTGTTTTAAAAAGTTTAGCGAGTGGGTGGTCTTGCTTGTCTTTTTGTATGTTCGCCCGGAGGTATGGAACCGTGTTGCGGGGTTTTCTATGAAATTATTATACGTTTTCGCTTGTTCTGTTTGCAGCGTCCTTTTAATTTTTGGTGAACAGATGGTCCATTCAAATAATTCGTGATACCGACAGTTTGGGAATTAAATTGTATGGAAGATAGTCTGCTCGGATTTTTTAAATTCGTGGCGATGTTGTTTGCGGGAAACGGCTTTAATAATTTTAATATAACTTATGCGCTATACTCATAATATATCATATATGATTGCATACACAGATTAGAGAATAAAAGGCAGATGGAGTACAGCCGAAGGCTCGAGTGACGCCTAAAAGCAAATACAAACTTAAAAAGCAAATACAAAAATGTTCGTCTAGTTTGACACAACACGTCACGAGGACTACGTAAGTTTCAAATTTAACTCACACAGATGCACGTGTACATACGAGTAGTTAGCGTCACTCGAGTCTTGGAAACACTCCATCTGCCTTTTATTCTCTAATCTGTGATTGTATATTACTAGCCATGCTCCGCGATTTTACCCGCTTATCTAATTTCTGATTGGAATTCTGGGATTAGAAGAAACAAATACTATTTTTATTGAACATGAATCGCCAACAACATAATATGGGATTTCTCAATCCATCAAGTTTCGCGTATATGTCCCGTTCTCGTGGGATTTTCTGGGATAAAAACTATCCTATATCCTTCCTCAGGTTCCAAAGTCAACAATCTCTATATTTATATACACAACGGTTCCGTAGATTGGGCTTGAAGAAGACACACAGACAAAAATACATTCAGAGTCACTTTCGCATTTATAATAATAGGTAATATTGTATGTCAATCGTTAACAAGAACTTGTTTCACACTGTATTCTATTTTAAATTTGATAAAGGCATTGAATATTTTCGAGAGTGATTTTTTCACACTAACACATTACAGTTTTTAAGCGTGATTCCCTAAGGACTGCGGGTAGTCACATTTTGAGTGGCGGCCGTTTTGGACAACTGTCGGTCTAAGCACTAGTATATTTGTTTTGCTGACGAACTATGAATAACATTGATAAGCTAAGCTATTTGATAATACATCTGCCAATAGAAATATTAGTGTACAAATCGCAAAAACAGTCTCTCTTTATTTTTTACTCCGCGGTTTCGCCCGCGTATATCTCCCGTTTCGCAAAATCCTATGATTTTGCGGGTAAAAAACTATCCTATGTCTTTTCTCAGGTCGTAATATATTAGTAAATAAATAGTAATTACATTTAAGGAACCCAGTTTTATACCGTTTAAAATTTGGTATTTGTTCAATACATTCGAAGAGCGAATTGTCACAGATACTCTACTCCTCTTTCCTATTGAACATCAAAATGTGTATTACATTTGAAGGACGGGCTCTTCACACTATTCCCCATTTTAAATTCGATGAGTGACAGGATGCGCACAAGTACTCATTACAGTTTAAAGCATAATTCCCAAAGGAGTGCGAGTAATCACATTTCGAGTGCTGTCGTTGCGCGCAACTGACACTGTACGCACTGGTTTGTTTATTTTACTGGGGTATGTGGATCCTACAAATGCGAAGGTTTGTGTATGTGTTTGTTACTCTCACGCAGAAACGAATGAACGGATTATGATGAAACTTGGTATTCATATAGGTAAGGATTTAGAATAACATATAAGCATTGAATTAAAGACTTTTTTCACTATTTCCACTATTTATTTTAACACTTTATATAATTACAACCGGTCTCTACTACCTGATAATGAATTCTCGAAACCGGTTGTAAATTATAAAAAGTGTTAAAATAAATAGTGGAAATAGTGTAAAAATGTCTTCAATTCAATACTTAAAATGCATTTCCACCAAGAAGTCATAATACAATCTATCAATTATAACATATAAGCTTTTAATCCCGGAGTTGCGACGGAATCAGAAGTTACGCGGGTGAAACCGCGGGGCGGAGCTTGTTAAGTATATATTATAATCAAATAAATTTATAAATTTATTCTAGCCCTTACTCTAAGTACTACCACATAAAACTATGGAGTGGCATATTCCTTCAAAGTTTCTGTTAGACAGTAGTTTATATGTAACAATAGCTAAACTACAAGCTTTTCATAATTGCGATTCATTTTGTTGCCCTTATTACGTCCTACAATACTCTACTCAAAGAAAAGTTTGGAGTGTCATATCATTATAATTTATGTTTAACTGTAGTGCTCAGATTACGACAGCAAAAAACAAAGAATTCATTGCGATTTTCGTTTCTTTTGTTACGTCTACGACATAAGAGTATGAAGTAGCATGTCTTTATAATTTCTGTTAAACCGTAGTGCTCAGATCATAACCAAACAGTAAATACAGGGTGTTCATAATAACCATTAATTTTGTTACTTTTATTACGTTTTCCTTTTTTCTGTTTAACTGTAGCGTTTAGATTACGAAAGCAAAATTGCAAACTACAAAGTTCATTGTGATTTTGGGCTGCTTTTGTTACATCTACGACATAAAGAAGAGTATGAAGTAGTATGTCCTTTATGATTTCTGTTAAACCGTAGTGCGCAGATCACAACCGCCAAACAGTAAATACAGGGTGTATAATTGCGATTCATTTTGTGCTCTCAGTGCGCCGTAATTGCAACTTGTTGAAGTTTAATTGACGAGGGTGCGAATTTTAATTTTGAATTAAGATTAAATTGTGTGAAACTAAATGTCTTTAAATGGTGTGAAATTTTGTGTAGCGTTTTTGTGGATGGATTTTGTGATTCACGAAATTATGATTTCACATTTTCTCGCAAATTTCCAATATTTCCATCGCCTTATTTACCATCTGATTTCATATTCAGAAATTTTAATAATAGAACTGTCATTAATACATGTATTAATGATAGTTGTATTAATGATACCACCCTGTATTAATGATAGTTCTATTATAATTTTATATTTAAAAACAAATTTGTTGTTTTCTAGTGGACTATTTACCGCAATTAGTTTACTAAAATGATAGTAGAAATAAAATTAATATTACTAATGTTCACAAATTTGATTGAAAAAAATTTACTAGACATGTACTTGCATTGTGTATTAATGCGATATTACGTTATACAAGCGTATAACGATGTACATTTTTTTTTTTTTTTTTTTATGTAGAATAGGCAGACATTTGACCGCTACCCCACCTGATGGAAAGTGGTGGTGCGGTCGAAGATGTTATTCATGTCTGCCTAGAAGGTGCCTATTCACTTGTCTCTTGAATTTTTGAATGTCGTATTCAGCCGGAAAAACAGACGCAGGAAGTGAGTTCCACTCCTTAGCCGTGCGCACAAGAAATGAAGACGCAAAGCGATTTGTGCGTGTGCTGGGAACATCGACTAGGTATGGATGGTACCCTGCAGTCCGTCTGGAAGTCCGATGATGGAACAATACCCATAAAACTGAAAACGAGGGCTCTTCAAGCTGACGAAGACGCGTTACGCAAATGTCATCGTGAACAAACACACAAGTACCTGCCTTAGGGTGGAAATTATGTTCAAGGATGTAT
>LQNK01000884.1:0-15093 GCA_001586405.1 Phoebis sennae
TTGTATAAGTTCATCTTTTCTATAAGTAATAATTGTACTAGCTCCAACCCGCGGGCTAGCTTGCTTTGAAGTTGAATCTTGCATAAATAAAATGTGTCCTATCACCGAATCCAGCTAATAGCCTATCTGTATACGAAATTTCATCAAAATCCGTTTAGTAGTTGTGTCGTGATTGAGACGGAAACATCCAAAACTTTAAATCCTACCAATATTATAATTGCGAAAGTTCGTGCAGATGGATGGATGTATGTATGTTTGTTGCTCTTACACGCAAAACTTCAGACCGATTGTGATGAAACTTGTTGTACATAAAGGTAAGGATCCAGAATAAAGCATAGGCTACTTTTAATCCTGGAATCTTTTTCTTCGGGCGTGAACACTCCAACATCACACCTTTAACCAAGAATTTTATGTTAACCAAATAATAATATCCTAAATAATAACTACATCTGATATTATATTTAAAGCATGAAGAAATCCAACACATAAAAACCCCATAATGAAAATGTACAAAGGCGATGTGTTGATCGTTCCAACATTGCAATACAATTAATTTATTTGGCGACATAAAAACTTGTGACATCCCATGTACGGAGTCATCTGCAGTTTAATTATAATTGAATGGGCAATTCAACATTCTTGTAATGTATTAAGCGTCTTTACACATTGTTTCTTGGCAATTGCTTTCGGTTGCTACATGAAATTAAATGTAAAAGGTACTTTTGTCTCTAAAATGACTGTATCATTAAAGAGCAGAATTAAATATTGCTGCACATTTAATACAACGCCATCAAGTCCTAAACTGAGCAAAGCTTGTACTATGGAAATTAGATAACTGGTAGAATGATGGGAAATTGGAAGAGAAGTAGAACAGAATAGGAATCAGACTTCTATGTCTTGATTTGACCCGTTTGGCGCAGTGGTTCTGCATTAGTCCATTGCGCCGGAGGGTGTGGGTTCGATCCCCATGAGCAGAAAATTATGATGTGATGAACATTATAATTTTCTACTGTCTGGGTGTTCATTTATCTGTAGTCTGTATGTATTTACAAAAAAAAAGTATATTTAAGTATGTCTATCAGTTATCTAGTTTCCATAGTTCAAGCTTTGCTTAGTTTGGGACTAGATGGCGTTGTGTTGAATGTGCAGGAATATTTATTTATTTATTTATTTTATTTATTTATTTGGATTCATGAACTCCTTTAAATAGTATTTCAACATTACTGACTCCGATTCTGCTCCACTTCTGGTCACGTAGGACATTGTTTACTCTATTAAATAGTAATTATAAATACAACCGGCTATCGCTTGTCTGGCGCCGACTCCCTTATCGCTATCAAGCTTACTCAACTAACTGACTACACTTCGAGTTGTACGTGATTTTTATATTTTGAAAACATAGTTATTTTCGTAACGATATACCACTAATGGGAATAACCTATCTCCGCTTGCTTATTATTTATAAACGAAATTACGAAACCACACTAAAAACTATATTACCTATTGTACGACTTTAAATTAAAGATTCATTTATAAAAACGTTGTTATAATAAAATGAAATATAAAATTACAAAACGATATTTATTTCACGATTTTCTATGAATTCTCCTACGTGTATTTCGTAATCTATACATATAATAAAATCGTAGACTAGCCGTGTCTGTACATTTAATATTTTCAAGAAAAAAATTGTGTTCCGTGTTTAATTTGTGATTCTAAACTCAAAACAATGATTTTTAGAATTTTTGTCTGTTTGTCGGGCGTTTGTACGCAGTGAACTCCAAAACGGCTTAACCGATTTAAATGCGGTTTCCAATTATGTATTACGGCAAGTCCCCCGGAGGTTTTAGTGTTTGTTTCATTCAAATCGGTTAAGAAATAAAAAAGATATGAGTATTTAAAGTTATCATCATACATCATAAATGCGCGAAGGTACATTGAGTTGAACCTTTTTAGGTGTTGATTGCACAGCACCTTTTAGTGATTAATGTAGCTCTTGATCGCCAAAGTAGATTACGGTCATGGCGGCCAATCACAAAAAAGACTAACCAACATGCAGAAGTTATTATTTGCGTACATTAACAAATATGCGTTAAATGCGTGCAAACATTAAAGTCTCTTTCATTCTAGAGGTATGCGACAGATATCGAATATGTGAATATTTTGCAAAAAATTTTAAACAGAATTATTAGAATTATACAAACATGAACAGTGACACTTTTGTTATTGTATTTAATTTAGGATATACTTCGGACTTCAAAAATAACAGTAATAAATCGTAATTATTGGATAAGTTTATTAAAGGGATTGACGAGATATATTTACAAACGTACGTTTCTAAATCGTAAAAATTGTGATATCACTTCTACTTCGAAAATTCACAAAGTACAGAATTTTATAGTCCACGCGAGCGAAGCCGCGGGCAGAAGGCTAGTTAGTCTATATAATTTAACAAAGGTCAATTGATAATGAAACCAACACATTTTTATAACTATTGTGTAAAACACTAACAATTCCAATTGTTTCAAAGTCATAGTAATTGTGTCCACATTAGCCTAATCTTTCCTGTGTAATATGGACAATAAATGTATCATGTACTAGTCGCGCCCCGCGGATTCACCCGCTTAACTTCTGATGTGGCATGCTATACAAGTGAAAGCCCCTTTAAATAAAAAGTAACTTCCGATCCCGTGTCAACTCCAGGATAATTAGCCTATATGTTATTCTGAACCCTTAATTATGTACACCAAGTTTCATCATAATTAGTAGTTGCGTGAAAATCCTTACGAACATGCGAATGCATAATATAAGTAGGATATGAATAAAGAAGTAGTTATTTATTTTTATAATTTATTGTTTTAAGGGTCACCAACATGACATACACTGATAAAATGATGCAAGTTTTGAGAAATTACATTTACAGTCTTAGTGTTGTCACAATTAAGAGCAACCACTATAAAATTAAAGGTAACCACACATATCCATCACCACGATGATCTCACTCACTTTTACAAACTATTACATAAAACAACACATTGGCTATTATCATTCTGATCGCGTGCCTCTCGCAGCTGATTCATCCACCACTCGATTTCCTTGGCCCGTGCATTTTGCTTGAGAAAAAACCACTATAATACTGCATCATAATTTTCTTTAATGAGGTTAATTAGTTTTTTCAGGTTTTTCTGTCATTAATGCGCCATCGAGTTATCGTTAACATCGATTATTCTTAATTAGTTTAATACGTGTTTTTTACAACTACCGTGTACTTCCTATCAATATTTAAATGCGAATGTTTGTGGGAAACAGTTAATGACAGACCCATCAAATTTAATCACTATCTATCACATAAACATCATCCATAAATTATTATGAAATAGCTATAAGCAAAAATACCGCTATTACACATTTTTTTTTTTGTAAATTAGTTGTAAAGTGATTTTTTTTTGTCTCAAAAGCATAAACTAACTAACTCACCCATTCCCCGCACACTCTCTGCCCTCAACGCTCTTCTGAACGATTACCCAGAATGCGACATGTTTGCGGATAGATGGAAGAAGATAATGTCCGTATGCTTGGAGTTTTGCGAGAGAGATTTGCGATTGGTTAGTTCGAATATTGTGTAAATAAGGTTTAGAGGGGTTATTGGCAAAACCGTATAATTAAATAAATAAATTAACCAGTTATCGATAATAAACTATCGATATCGTGTGCATCCCTAGTACTTAACACCGAATTCATTCACGACGCCACCAAAATACCACTTGATCATGACTCAGCCTCATTTGGAGATTTATATTTGTTTTTCTCCGGCTATTCATAGTTTTATTATCTCACTAGCGCTCGCTTTGGGCTTCACTCGAGCACCGACTGATTCATACATAATCGATTACGTTATTATTTTAAGAGTAAATAATTATTTATTGATAGATATTTCAAGAATAATAAGTTAACAATAGTATGTCTACGCTTATATTATAAATAGGAAAATTTTGTTTGTTTCTTTGTTTGGTTGCGTTGTAATGAATAGGCTCAGAAAGTACTGGACCAATTTTAGAATTATTTCACCATTCGACACATCAAGCTGAATTATCCACGAGTAACATAGGCTATATATATAACATTATGCTACGGGAGCGAAGCCGCGAGGATCAGCTAGTGCTTAATATACGGGCAAGGAATTGTAAAGTAACATCGGAGATTTTTTTACTCCTACGGAGAATCGTCTTGAAAGAGTACCTGTACATATAAAATGTAGCCTATAACCGAAATCCAGCTAGGAACTTATCTGTATACAAAATTCCATCAAAATCCGTTTAGTAGTTGCGGCGATTGACACATAAACACCCAAACACACAAATGAGTATTAATTTCATAATTAGTATATTTATCCCTTCTTAATTACCTCGCTTTGAGAACAATCAAGAGAGCCAAGGAAGCAAGCAGAAAGTATAAAAATAATAAAGCTCCTAGCCCAATCCATCAAAACACCTTAAACTACATCGAAATCCCAACCATAAACTCACTATAATTGAAATCCAACATTCACAATCTCCAACTAAACCGATCACCCATAAACATTTGACTACGCAATCGTAAAGTGATTTCCTCGAAGTCTAATTCCAATGCCGTTAGCACAATTGATTGAAAGCCATTGGGACGTCGGAGACGATACACGGGAGTCGTAAAAGGGACATACATACAGAAGAAATTCTATTCATATTATATTCTATTAACAAACACAAGATTATGCTATGAGATTCTATTGGATTATCAATTTATACAATTTACAATTTATTCATACAATTCTCAGTAAATCAAATCAAATCAAATCAAAATCATTTATTTGGTACACATATTTGGAACATATAATATACATTGGCACGACGGACACCTCAACTAGGTTCTTAGACCTGTGCTAGGGGCAGAGGTGTAGTAAATTAACAATACAAAAAATTCAATTTAAATGATTACAGATTGAATAAACTTAGATTTTTACATAATTTAATGAGACCTGTAGACACTAAGATATAATCATGTGCCGTAGATCTGTCGCCTTCCAGATTTAAAATCACACAATTTATGTTTAAGTTAAAGTGAATCTATACAAAATATTAAATTGCTATAAGAATGTTTGTATGATTATGAGATTCAGTAACTTCTGTTTACTTTTATTTAAAAACACACATTTTTATATTTTCATTTCCACTATATTAACATTTTTTACAATAATTATTTATTAAACACCGGTATACGATACCGGTGTTTAATCATCATCGTCAAGTAGTTAAAATTTATTAAAAATATTTTTATTACTTTTTGATTTGTTTGCCTTCAAATAAAAATAATAAGTTCCGAATCGGTGGTAAATAAAAAAATAAAATATGTATGTGACGTTGCAAAAGAGCTTTGAAAAAACCAATGATTTAAATTTGAATACTATGCAATCCCATCAAGAAGTATCAATACAAAGTATAAAGTATACGTTATGTTTACATGACGCTTCTTTGTATTAAACATTCCATTACCAAGCCATATTCACATTCATCACGGTAATTACCGAGAGTTTTTATTAAAAAAATCCCAATACCAACCAAAGTTTCCAATGAGAATTTAGAAAAAGAACCTATCCGGGATTCAGAGCAGCGATCTACAAACAACAGCTATCAACCATTTTTTTACGAGGGGAAATGCCTTCGCCCCTCGATGTTCTAGCAACTACAGACCAACTGAATTATCAAACAGTCGACGTTTAAACATTAGCATTTACTTTATGCTCGCAATCAACGGAAGTAATGTAACTTTAATGCACATGAGATAGGATTAAGAGATTGCTCTTTAATGTAACTTTCACAAAGATCTATTCCTGAACAGTGGAAAATGGGAAATGAATGCTTTCGCAAATGTAAGTATAAATAAATATTTTATCTCTTGCATATAATACATTTATTCAAAGCTTAGTAAACACAAATCAATTTTCAAACACATAAATCATTTCATTATATAGCTGTTCAATAGAATAGGTACCTAAGTAGCCAAGGGCAAATAATTTAAATATTTCGAACAATAACTGTATATGAATATTCATACTAATATATTTCAATACAGAGCGATCAGTTTGATAATATTTTATTATGTTTTTTCTAAGTATCTTTATTATCATTGTTTAATGTTATAGTACACAAGCTCGGCTGCTACTCTAGTATGTGCAGTAAATTATTAATAATTTCATTTAAAACTTCTGTATCGAATCCGGTAACTTTTCGCGTCGAATCTTTTGAAGCTTCAGCAAGCGACGCGGCCGTTCATTCTTAAATCCTGCTCAAATATTCGATTGATTTACAAACAAATGGTACACATAAATAAAAAATCTCAACACGTAAGACCCAACGGAACTTTCACATCTTGAACCGTGTAACTGTCAAAGCCCTGACATTCAGCGAACCCACAAGGTCACCAGGACGCCTGAATTAAAGGCCAAGACTTGAAAAAAAAAACATGATGCTACCGGCGTAGTATCCACATAACTGAGCTACCTTGCTTACTGCCATCCTTATAGAGAACTGCTACGGCCCGGTTCCTATAAACGACGAAACGTCATAGTAGAACAGATACGAATCGTTTTCGTTAACGAGCGGTTATAATCAACCAATCGGAACCATGTTTTGATAGTTATGTTTATTATAGATGTGGTTTAGACTTACGCGTAGTAGAATATTGTACTGTCCATAAGTAAAATACCTCGTTTTATTTTTATATCAATTGGGCATTCGACAGCAAAAAGATATAGTCACAATTCATAGGGACTTACTCATAAATCAAATTCTCCACACGTAAGAGCAAACGGAAACTTTCACAACTTGAATCGTGTAACTGTCGGAACTCTGGCATTAAGCAGTCTCTCCTGACCTGACGGAACCCGCAAAGTCACCGGGACGCTGGAGCAAAAGGTCAAAACTTGATAGAAACGTGCTTCTATGATATCGACAGGTTGTATTAACCACCCTCCTATATACCATCGTCCTTAAAAGCTATGTTTAAAAGAATAGTTGCAAAGAATACCGTACATGCTTATGACCCATCAGGACTTTCACATTTGGAATCGTGTATCTGTTGGAACCCCAGCATTAAGCGGTTTATTCTAATCTCAGGCCAACCTGCAAGGTCACCGGGACGCGCGATCTTACGGCCAGGGGGTTAAAGAAACGATATGTTTTGTGTGATACCGAGAGGTTGTTTGCGCGAACTTTGTGTAAAACCAACCTCAGACTATAATGGTATATCGGGTAAGCACCTGATATGTTCATTAGCAGAAGTTATAGGCGTAACATATTTCAGACAGTTGGTTTGAACTTGACGTTATAGAATAATTTAAGACAGAAAAAGATGCACTAAAAATTTTAAAAAACTCGCTTACCCTATAGAATTAAAAAAATATGGTCAATAAAAATCACCTTTACCTATCAATATAATTTATTTGTAAATGTGAAAAAATGTAGTCTGTGAACCGAAGGCATTGCACCTACAATACAACCGGCCCGTTTGCATTTTTTCGAAACGTAAACATAAATTATACGTTTTTTAAAACGTGTTCACCATACTCAATAGCTAAGTGCAGGGCTGCCCAAAAGCCCGGAACGTGACTATTTGTGCGAACGTGGGCCACCGAGGAGGTTTTAATGGGTAAAAATCCCATATAACTGCATCTTCTTCCTCTATATTTCCTCCTCGTGAAAAAAAGGTGCTAAGTTACAATTTTAAGGCATAATAAATACTTCTTGTCCCGCAGGTCTCTCATATATTAAAGAACTAGATATGCCCTGCGATTTTAGCCACGTAGTAACCCCAATGCAAGAGCCCAGCCAAAAAGTCAAATAAAATTTTTCGAAACCGTTCGGTCGTTTCGAAGAATATCGCGTTTTAAACAAGTGATTCAATTGTAATTGTTTAAATTTGTCTCTGGTACAACCCTAAATAAGCCGATAATGCATAAAGCGCATATTTTTAATCTCATCGAAATCGTGTGAAGGCTTGCGTTTTCTTGTAAACAAATTTCGAATTCCAATATTTTATTTTCCTTTAAGCTTAAATGTTAAACAATCAATAACAAGGGTCACGGGGACATGTAAATTGTAAACAGTATTTTTAAATGAAAACAACTTGTCAAGATAAATGAAGAAATTGATACAGACTTCTAATAAAAACTTCTTATTTTAACTCTGTATCATAAGTCAAGATGAACCTTTCAAATTCTTCTTCCATCTTCTTGAATTATTCTTATCTACTATGAGACCTTCTACTACAGTAGTAGTAACTAGTAAGTCCTACAGCGCTGAAACTCTAAGTGGGTCTTGGCCTCTGAGACGAGAACTCCCCATCTAGCTCGGTCCTGCGCGGTCTCTTGCCAGAAAGTTCTTATAAACTTGTGGTTATTTTAGACTATAAAAAGGTAGCACACATAAAAACGCGCAATCGTTCAGAAACAAAATCCCTTTACGGTAGTACAAATAGTCGTATGGTGGCGATAGATTAGCGAAACCTATGTTTATATCCTCTCTTTCTCCACCTTTGTGACTGACTTTAGTTTACACAATCAAAACTAATTAAATCCATACCGAATCAACTATAGTATAGATACCTTTAAGTGTCTATCAAACATAATAAGCAACATAAAAAAATATGTGTATTCAAGAGCATTGCTTATCAAGGCAATACCAATATCCATACAGTAAATAGAAATAGGAGACAGGAGGAAAGGCCTACGTCCAATAGTAGACTAACAAAGGCTGATGATGATGAATAGTCAGATATTAAGAAAACACAATGTTTATACTGTCCTCGTCCACCTGACACTGATACATTTAGTTCCCACAGTTAGCCATAACCAATCACATTCTATTACTATAGTAATAGAACGTTAAAAATGTCCAGCATCATAAAAATACGCAGTCTTCAGCAATTCCCACTTACGGCAATACAAGTAGGCGTACAGTGAATAGCAATAGATTGGGCAAACTCAATATTTGCCCGCGGGTCATTCACCTGCGACTGTTTTTACTTCACACATGGCGTAACGTAAGCGATGAGCTTAAAGCAGATGCGTTATGACTTATGAAAGGTGCAGTACCATTTATTTACGTAAATCTTGAATTACGCATAGAAACGTACAAGAAATTATTAATTGAGTTTTAGGGTCAAACGCGAAACTATAACGAATATCAAAAATTGTTGAAAGCAGCCTCGTTGCCCGTTTTGACGAATAAAAAACTGCTTTATTAGATGTAAAAAAATATAGCATAAGTCTGATATTCTTATTTCGATTACTGAAACATAAAAATAAACAGGGTGGCGGAGACTGAAGCCCTTTTAAGGAAAACACAAAATTAACTTGTCGTCACAAATAAATAAAAAAAAAATTTTCAAACAAAATAATTGTTACAAAAATTATTACAAATAAAAAATTAAACTTTTTTGAATAGTTGCAGAAAAATAAAGATGACAGTTACATTATACATCGTTTGTTCTTACTCCAATAACATTTCTCTTCCTAAGTTATTTATATTTACTTTTTAATACTTCCACTACATGTTAAACTAACATTTCGAACCGTTAAACAATGGTGCTGAGCAAATCGTGTTACACCATTATTCAGCAAAACCAAGCCATATAAAGCTACAACTCACTCCATATTCGCAAATCATACTCATAACGGTATCAGATAAACACGCTTCGAAACAATAGACATAAACATGACTTGTATTCCAAAGATTGTATCAATCATGATAACAGCCGATTGTAATAGGGTCAAATCGGCGACCTTCTGTAACTGATTTAATTGCGGGTCAATGGTCATAATTAGAAAGCACTGATCTGAGATGTTATACCGTTGATAATGTTTCGACGGAATAATTTAACGAATGGAATGATGAACTTTTTTATATTATTGCAGACAATAGAAATAACACGAGCAAAAATAGACCTCTGCAGATACTACAACTAAAACTAAATCAATAGACCTGACTCTTAATAAAATGTTTAATATCTATAAATCTGAACAATGTCTAATCATTGATAGAATTATATATCAAAAAACTGGTGAGTGTTTATCAAATAATTCCGTCCCGCCCACTCTTTTACCCGGCACCACAAATGCAGCATCACGCAGCATCATAATTGAGCGACCATCCACAGATCTATGCTAATGCCGGTTCCGCCTCATTTGCATTTTAAATAATTCATAATGACCCTTATCCCCGTTATCATAAGGTACAGCACCACGAAAATCACTTTCAAAACTCATCTGAACTGTTTTATAGGCGAATAATTCAATGTTGTGACTAACAAGATACTAGTACATACTTGTAAACTTGTTTCAGTTGATTGGTTCATTTTTTACAAGTTAATTGGAACATTAAAATTTGTTAAACGAGTTTCGAGTGGCTTCTATATCGTCTATATAATTTTGATAATTACTTCTCGTAATGGTGCAGCTTGAAAAAACCTCGATTATTAAGACCAAGAGCAAATACCAATGTTGCGTTTTAAATTAATTCTGGTATTAATAATTTTTCTTGAGCGTAAAATACAGTAGGTATAATTTTAGTAAATAACTACCTTCCAAATATAAAATCTATTTTTCGTTTAGCTTTGATTTTGATTTAATAACAATAATTTGGTTTAGTATTTTCTTGTGTTTGTTTTAACGCGAGTACTTTCTATATTTAATAAATACTTTTTTAAGGATAAGGCTGTAAAGTGTTCAAGACGTAGGAATAATGCTAGATAATGTATAATAAACTGCGTTAAAATCTTTAAAAAGTATTTTATTTAATAATTTGTTTTCTATAATTCCGCGTAAGAAACCTGAACAATATTGAAATTGTATTCACAATAAATTACACATAGACGTATAAACATTTTCCACTATCCAATTGAATCCCAAACTAAATCACTCAAAACCCACTGCACAGCATACAAAACACCAACCCGTTACTCAAGAGACGATCAAATTCCCATACATTTCCACTGCATCTTACATACAATAGCCGACGGATCGGCTGTCAAGCGACTCAGCGTGACACTGACTTGGCAAAAAGACGAATTCCCTGGGGAATGTAGCGTAATCCGAGAAACGTCGGGCGGGCGAAGTAGAACATGCGTTACATGTGCATTTCCTGCTGTCGCCCACACTTGAATTTGTATTCAATGGCCTGTTGAGTTATAGTTATCGTTTGTTTTATATTTCCTTGAAAGAGTTAAACCACCTAAAACTTCACGTTTGGTCTTGGTTGATTTACATTTTCTTCTATTTTTACACAAAATACATTTTTTTCATGAGTCTTAGCCTCATTCTACCAATAAATATTCTACGTAATTATAACGCAACCAATACCAAAAAAAGGTACAAATCGATATGCGTTTTCAATTATTTCGATAATGTTACCAATTAATATCGAGCAATATTTTGTGTTCAGTCAAATAATCTAATTCGTGATAATGCTTTCAGTTGCTCCTTTTTCAAAAATATTTTTGGCTACGAGCGATCTATTACCTATTAATAAGTTAATATTTTTGCCAGAATGGCCACGTCTTATTTTTTTAACCACACAATTCATATTTAAAAAATGATTGCTTCCATTCATTATGATTGGAAATTACCCATCACACTAAGATGTTCCGACAAGCAAAGATGCAGGTTGCAAAAACAAACAGATAATAAATTAAGAAATTCGATCCACCGCGTAACCAATACAGCAATGAAACTCGGTTATAGCAAACCGCAGAGACTGTGCCGTTAGATACCGCCGTGTCGCAAACTGGTTTAGCGTCACTGAATAATATGCCTATTTAGATGCATTTCAAGGGAAAATGGAGACGTAAAAATAGCCGATGAAGGTATCGGACTTGTGGTAAACGGCCGGTTGACGCTGTAGCACCAAACCTTAAAAGGTAAATCCCTAATAGCAGCACCTGCATGAATATGTATCAATTAGATTGAAATGTTCTTCGTTTGGTTTTATTTTTGCATGAAAACAAACCGCTTACTATGTACAAATTAAAGCATTATAGTCGAAATTAAAATGCCCTCACATTTTTGTAGCTTTAAAGTCTATCTATATTAAAAAATCACTTCATATACAACTTCAAAGACAAAAGAGTGAAAGATCGATGGTTAAATATTAACAATTGTGCTTGATAATAACTGTAAGCATAAACTTACAAGTTTGCTTGCACAAGTACACAACAGAAATAATATGAAATTTTCGCTGTAACAAAGCACATTACCCGCCCCAAACATTACGGGCACGGTCGTAACGATCATGACATCTCATTAATCAAACAAAACAAGCCATGACCATTTACAAAAGACAAAGGAAATGCCGTTGTCACTGAAACAAAATACATGAGAGGCATTATTCAGGATAATAATACAATCCACATTACACCGAGAAGCTTTCTCTTTGTGCTGAGCCAAGTGTAATATAATTGTACAATTTCTGCTCACAATTCACTTAGGAATGCTCCATTAAAACTATTTAACTGGAAATCCAGCTCGAAGGACCAAAAGTATCAACACATTTAATGGTCATTTCATCTAACAACACGGAATATAAATACTCAAAGTAAAGTGTAGTTACCACCTAGTGCGATAGCGATATAGCGAATTCATCTTCCCACGAATCAACGTACATTTACAATGCTCATAACAATTTAAATGGACCATATTCACAAATCCCTCGTGTTTTACGATGGTCGCCCACTCCGCATACAGACTTCGTCGTTAATATTCAAGGGATCGACGATATTAGCCATGAAACCCCGCTTAATCTCCTCGGACACATTACGACGGGTACAATGTATTGAATGTTAATCATTGAAATGGTACATCAACTTTTGCAATAAAGTTCGAAAGCAGGTTGAATATTACCTACGATATCAAGGAAAGCTTAAATTAGCCTACATTTCATTCATTTTAGATATACAGAGCAAATAATTACGCTTTTTGCATGCCAATGAATATAAATTGTTATATTTTTATTCTATGGTATTATCAAAAGGACCTTTTCAATTAGAATTAGAATTCAGTTAAAGCAGCACAAGGTAACTTTCTAGAAAGTATAAATCACACCACGAAATTTCATACGTATGTATATGACTGGATCATTTATCCAAGTCGTTTATCCAACCACCCTTGATGCCCAAGTAGACAAAGCTTTATCCATCCAATTTTGAAACAGACAAACAATTTCCAACCTTAAATTGCTCTGCATAAGATATATTTTCGTGCGTTAACGCGTTTTTTTCGTAGCTCGTTGGGTCTGAGAGTGATATTATAACGCCAAGTCTCAGCAGGGTACACAATGTGTGCCAAAATAAACAAGTTGCTTTTGTTTCAGAAATGTAGGCGCGTCTTGGTTTTGTTTCTGAAAATGGCTTTTCGTTAGTACAACTTTGTTCTACAGATTTCTTGTAAGTGGAGATTCGAATGAAATGTACATTTCTTTAAGGAATTATGATGTAGATTAAAATTAGAGGAAAGTTTCTTAATTTATTTAATGCAAATCTTGTATTAGTCATAAATCTTATGAGATACTCGGTTTCCTACACTATCATTAGCATAACGAACTATGATTTAATACCCACATTCGTCGAGGCGAGATATTAATATATCGGATATAAATATAGTCTCTTAACGAGTCAATGTGACTTCTTTATACACGTTAATGTTGAAAGAAATCATAACAATTATTAGTGACAAAAAACTCCTACACAACAGCAACTTTCACTCACATCCATCAAAATATATGGCCTGCTCTATCCATTAACAATAAAAACTAATCTACGCTCGATTTCAGAAAATAAAAGTCAATTCGTACGGGCGGTTGCGCACCGGAACCACGCGCATTTGATTCAGGGCGATAACGATCGGCGTGTGCGCAAACAATGAGTGAAAGCCACTGTGCTGAGCTTAATCTTGATAATTTGTAAGGGCAACTCATATAGAGGGCATATGCAATATATGCGGTACTTGAACCTAGGTGATGATTTGTTAATATAGCCCTCAAGTTTGTTAGCAGACGTATGCTAGATTCCTGAGTCACTTTAACACAAGTTTATTTTATTCGATAGCACTAAACGTCCGGTAAATGTGACAATTGTGTCTGAAATTTGCCAGTTAACTTGTAAGTTAACTTTAATGAATCCATAACTACAGAATCTAGAATACTCAGAAACCGGGTAGTAGTCGGTTACTTTAAATATCAATGTAGAAAAACGTCAAATGTATGGACACGGATCACTTTATTTTTCATGAGACAATATGATGCAGTAATAAGTCATTTTTGCTCAGTGATTGGTATATTGAATACATAGAATTTGTTCCTGAACAGTTGTCTGCTTAAGGTATAAGGTCAAGTTTGGTCAAATAATAATATGATGGCCTTAAGTGCGTCATGCGGTAAAAAAAAGTTTAATCCTTGAGGATATAAAGAATACTTCATTGAATTACAAATCTGGGTTCCCCTGTATGAATTGTCTCTTAGTCACCACTAGTATTCTTATAGTAGAGAAGATTTATTAAACGCGCTTACTCATACCTCTGAAACAATAAAATAATCGACGTTGCTATTTGCCCGCGTAATTGGATCAAATTCGATAAGCTTGTCTGAGAGGCGATTGTAGCGTTCGTTCGTTGACAGAGATAGCCACGAGGTAAGCTAAGGTTTTATACCACTGGTGAACGGGGAACTAGTTGAAAGCGTAGCTATAAAGCACAGTTGTTTTTGTTTGCGTTGCCCCATGTAGGTCTTTGTCCAACAGAGGGTCCTGTTTAGCAAAGGCGTCCCCCAAATCTTTCCACTTCCTTCATTTTTTGGCACTTTTCGATCAATTTTTTTTAACCCATCGATATCGTTTCGAGATTGATAAATTTATAATGAACATACCAAGTTCGAAAATAATTTGAAAAAATGAAAAAAAGTTTATTTGCAACAATTGTGTACATACATGGTGATTTAATTATAGAATGAGGAAAAAAAATACATAATATGCACACAACTGTCACAAAAAGGTCCAACCTCAGCAAATTGCTGG
>LQNK01000884.1:20739-46058 GCA_001586405.1 Phoebis sennae
CAGGACACCGAACCCCCTCTCACCTTACGAAACACAATGCAATACTGCTTCAAGCCGGTCTTCTTCTGGAGGGGTGGTAATTTCACCGGCGCGAATTTGGCCCAATGGTGCAATACTCTTTTATGACTGAAGATGTTATGCAGCAATATTACCCTCTGTCGCCTCTTACGACACTCTCGTCGGTTCTTACCCGTCGCCACACGGGCATATACAATTTTATAAAAGACATTAAGACGAGTAAGTAAGTAATCAAGGGTTTCAGTAACAGAATCAATCCAATAAACATTCCGATTTAATTACACAAATTAATATTCTTTTTGAAATCCAATAACACTCAACCGTTAAAATTCACCTTAAACCTCATAAATTTAGCGAATAACTCTAAATACAATTATATGCTTCGTTTCCTGCACTTTACTATCAAGGCTGGAAATGTTAGCAAATTCTATATAAATGTCTAAGGTAAAATCGTTACTTTACAATTAAAACGCTCCGACCTATGTTTCGCTATCGAGGCTCATTTTAAATCTTAAATACCAACTGTGTATTCATTTTACTTCCTGAAAATACACAACGCCACAACAAAACAAGGGCTAATAAAAGTTTTTAAAGTTTCTATTGTTACCTAAATCTATAAGTGAGACTCATACTTAGAGGACGAGAACAGATTTCTCTTCTCTAATTTAAATAACGCAAAAAATATATATAAATTGCTGATTCCAGCGGCTTCGCTCCCGTATCAAAATGTTATATATATAGCATATAAAATATAGCATATGTCACTCGTGGATAATGTAATGTAGCTTTTGAATGGTGAAAGAATTTTGAAAATAGGTTCAGTAGTTTTTGCCTATTCATTACAACCAAATAAACAAATAAGGTTTTCCTCTTTATAATATTAGTATAGATAAATTATAATAAACACAAAAAAATGCAATGACAACATAATGTCAAGTTATTCCTTCATTCTTATTAAAGGTCATTTAGATATTTTAAATTATGTTAGATAATTTTTGAAAAGCCGAAGTATCATCACAAAACACATCCTGTATAAACACCTAGTGGACCTATAATCAAGTTGCAATAAGTCGAACTCTTTAATTCCAACCGTTGTATAACCATATACAACAATCGTAATTTGTAAGTCATGAGTCAACCGCGTCTATTCTAATCGCCCGTGACCCAACCCCGCAGACCCCGAAATAGCACTACACCAAACATCCTGTGTCACGCCACGTGGTAGCTCTTACTATGCAATATTGTTTCCAAATTAAGTATAAAATGAAATATAAAAATTGTATACTTTTTTCTTTTTAATCATAAACGTAGGCCACGTAAATGATTTTGTTTTCCTACATTTCTTCCTATGCATATCTCTATAAATAATTTTTATTATTCTTCAAAAACATTTTGTATTTACTTCACTACCAAGAAAAGTTTGTTTGTTGGAATGCGTTATTTTTTGAAATCGCCAAATATATTGATTTCTGTTTGCACGTGTGAAATCGGGGGCACAACTAATTAATATATTTTTTAACTAGCTGATCCGCACATTATATATATAACCTTTAATATATAGCCAATGTTACTTGTGAATAATGTAGCTTTCGAATGGTGAAAGAAGTTTTTAAAATTGGTCCAGTAGTTTACGACTATCAACAAACAAACAATGTTTTCCTCTTTTTAATATTAATGTAGATAAAATTTATGCAAAATACTTATAGATAGTCAATTTAGGAAGATCCCAACTCCCATCCCAAGGATTATAGCACTGGCAAATAAATTTAGTGATATAGCAGATATTTTCTATCACTCACCCAACAAGCTCCGAAATATTTTTTTTACATCGTCATAATTAATATTTTAATCGTCACTAGATTTTTAAGTAAATTTTGGTCTATATAAAAATTTATGTAAGGCTTACGTAGTCTCTCATTACTGTATTTATTTAAAAAAATACCTCTGTATAATATTGTGCATGCTGTATCAACCAATAATTGTTTGATACATTTAATCAAGAAGTTTACCATATACCTAGTTTTAGATATAAGTATCATTGTACTCAAACGTTGGTTGGTCAATAAATAAAATAAAATAAAATTAGATTATAGAGCACCGCCATTCAATTACGGCACCACACAAACACAACATTTCGGTAACCTCATCAATACAGTTACACGAATGCATTACGCAGTCGTCGCGTGTCCTCTCTTCCTTCCTGCGTTCAAAGCCGCACCACCGCCGTCAATTACACGAAACGCCCTTTTGAACGTTCACAGAAACAGTCTAAAATAAGGACCGAAGGAAAAAATAAGGCAAGTAGTGGACGCATTCGTCGAGAACGGGATGGTTTACAAATAATTTTATATTTGCCTGTTATTTCTGATACGAGATGAATTTTTGAAGTAGGCTTTTAGCGGACCGACGAAATTAGTATCGAATTCGTATTTATAAATAGAAGGCCAGAGTCTAAACTATAAGCAATATGAAAAAATGCTAAAACGAGTCTCGAGACTGATTTTGACGTAAATAAAAACTGCATCCAAATTTACCGATCTAGGAATCTAACCAGTTAATATTGCAAAAATTATCGAATGTACGTCATTAAAATAACCTTACAAATTCATAACAGACACATTCAACACATCCATTATATGTATAATAAATTATATTATTTGTAGATATAGATTATTATATATAGTAAGTCCTTAAATAAAATATTTATTAAAAGAAGTTAAATTAAATTAAATGTTAGTCCCTCAAACAGTTCTTATTGTTTTTCAAGAAATAAGTTGTCAGTATATGTAGATCTAGATGCGCTTCATCTAAAAACAAGATTATTATCAAATCGATGACCGATATAGACTGAACCGGTTTGATTGTGTTCACTGATGCTCGGGATCTTTGGGATCAAATACCATCTTCACGCAACGAACTTTTAATAGGTCAAAATATAGCACAGAAGTATGATAGTAAATGGAAGATGGTAACGGGTTAAGTGAAAACATTTTTTTATTCACAATAATATTTTCTGACATTTATTTTTTTTTATAAAATGTGTGCATTTCTTACAGAATACCAAGAATCCGGTAACATTATATTTGTTAACAAACTTCAGACAAACCCGAAAACAAAGTTAATAATGAAATGTAAAAAGTTTTGTACATACAATACTGTATCAAATGCCAAGATACCAACTTTATAAAGTAACTTATAACAGTGTTAAAATAATACAATGGTTGCACGATTTTTGACGTTTGAAAAGCATCAGGGCTATGACAAATTCGGTACACACTGGGAAGTAAAAATCATGGCTTTTGAAAGATGTGTGTGTTCATGTTTCACATTATAAGAAATAACCTTTGTTTTATGTAAGGCAACATTTAAAATGTAATATATTACAATACGTATCGACGATACTCTTTTCAACTTTACACAAACAAATTTTCGTCCCACAACACGAACGGAAAATGTCGACATTTATCAAAGGAGATCTGGGACGTTGTCTATGTGACAGTTTCGTGCAACAAAGCTGTATTTATTCTTTAGACTGTGCATAGGCTCTTTAAATAAAACATATATTTTTATCTCAATACGTGACGCCCATACATCTCCCTCGCAGTAGGAAGTAGTCACATCAGTATCTCTATAAACAATACAAAAAACAATTCCCACAAAAGAATCGCTTCTGTAGATAATTCATAACTTATCGGTGTCCATAACAATGAGATTTCTTGCACAATGCACGTCAATACACCATTGAGGTGATGTAAACAGTGGCCGATACCATCGGACGGACGCACAATACGGCGCTGACTCACCGGTTGGTGGCGATAGACAAACGTTTGATATTCGGAAACAATAGACACGCAGAGCTACGCACTGGGAATGTAAGCCCAAAATATATAAGGTGTTTCATAGCGTTTCATCTGTTAACAGGACATTCAGAACATGTTCCTAAACACGTAAAAAGTAATAAAAAAATCATATTAAATTAACAAAGCCTCGCCAACCCTTTTCTTTATTTTTTACGTGTTTAGGAACATGTTCTGAATGCCCTGTAAACAAATGAAACGCTAGCTATAAAACACCTTATATAGGCACAGAAGGTAAACTCCATACAAATACCGATGTAGCGACGCACACAATCGTCCATGAGTTGAGAAAACTTTTTGGTCAATATAACCTACGTGTTTGAGGCATACTGAAAACTTGTATGCCTGTCCATTATACCTCGACAGGGAACTTTTAGTGAGTAGCAGGGAGTTTTTTCAGACCTGGAAATAAATTGATTACAAGAAATAAATCAAACGTATTACAGGAAGCACATTACATTGCAGTGTCGGTCACTCATCATTTTTATCATATATCTTCTACAGATTAATACATGACTTAACATAAATGTGCGGAAAGTCATAACGATAAGGTTTTAAATACTTGAAAAAGCATAAAATTCTTCATAAATCGCCTTATCAGTTTATCAGTTATTTACGAAATACTTTATAATGCAATTGATCTGATGATCAAATTATGATTCTGTCGACTAAAGAATTTAATACTTCTTATTGGAAATATTACAACTTTGTGTCAAACAAAAATACAACCCACTTCCACTGGACTATACAAGTATGTATATTTTCTTAATTTACCTATATCTCTAAATTACTGTACCAATTTTAATAAAACAGACGATTAAATTGAGTACTTAACTTAAATCAAAAACGGTATATAACTCTAAGATTTCAAGAAATTCTTGGAGAAACAGAAATATAAACCAATTTTTGGTTAAAACGTCATAGCAAACACATGTCTCAAGAAGCATTCAGGTCTATAACATTCCCGTCTCGTGCAACAAAAGCCACAGGAAACGTCGGAGCGCAAGCCGTGTCATCAAAACGTAAACTAAAAATAGAACAATCATATCGATTCAGCCGTCCATCCGTCAGCCGCGCTTTGCCCCGCAACTTTGTGTCCAAATTAGAACTCCTTATTGTTGAACACGAACAGCTATCTATAATGATATCTTATATAGCTATATATAAGATATCAGGCACCAACGAGCAATTGCTAATGTTTCGTTTAAATGCGATTTTTAAGTGTTTAAACTTAAAATTTTAAAGAAATAAGATAGATTTTACGGGTATAAGTCTAGATAAGATCACTGTTATCAAATTTTTTTGTTATATGTTAAGTTTGTATAGATAAATTCATCTACGAAAACGCGCCCTATTTTTCTCAATAAATAGTAAAATATTTCCAAATTCAAAAAAGGTGGGGCGCGTCGTCTTCCGAAACTTCTGAACCAATATTTGTAATTATTTTGCGACCAAGTACCTATATTTCCTGAGGTAACAATAATTTGGTAGATGCAAAGTAACGTTTTGAAAAAGCCAGACCGAGTAAAATGCTACGATTCAATTATCTACAATTCAGTGAAGGGCTATCCCTTTTAAGTACTATCTTAATAACTAGTAACGTTCCGATTTATTTCCTTAGCTTTGCACCAGTGAGACTTGTAGGAAACCATTATCAAACACATATACCACGTCACTTTCCGTATCCCACTTCTAATGTTACATAACCGCTACAAATACAAAGAAAATGCCCCCGAGACACTGCGGATATCGATTCCATTGCAGCCAATTACTTTCTCCTTCGTATCATTACTTATGCCGGTGAAGTCTAGGGTTAGGCCTATAAGGATGGCGTACGTGGATCACATTTGTGTATGCAAATATGAATGTCAAGTTAAGGTCAAGGTCCTTTTTCTTTTTTGGAAGGTGTCTTTGAGTATAAAACGAAATAAGCTTTTTTAATCTTGTAATAATTTCGTAAGAAAATATAATCTTGAGATATTTTACAGATCGGCATCTAGATGCATAGATGATTGTCTAGACAATTATCTATATTTACGCTATGTGAACTGGAAAAACAGACGAAAAACGAGAGACAAAACATTAACCCAGACATTGAACGTTAACACGTGTTTGGAAAACATGTCTTAAATTTAATCCAAGATGTAACTATTTGATATCATTTGTCATCAAGGGGAATAATTTTTATACAATCATTATCATACTCCTTGCAAAGCGTTTCCTATAAAGCGACTGAAGCCATTCATCAAGCCTCCTCGATTCCACCTCTTTAGCACCAATAATTCTAACACTGATATTATTCTGCCAACGATCCCCTATATTACGTTGAAAATAAGCAGAATTTACACCCGATTTATCATCGAGTGTACATTTAGCTAGTCGACTAGTTATATTTATGGCCCCTAATCGCATATAACTGATACGCTATAAACCACCGTAAAATTATCACCGGTAATGACTGTCATACAGAGATTAATCGTCATTTTTAAGGCATTAATATATACTAAGAATTATTTATTCATACTATTGTACTTATGGTAGGAGTGTTAATGTTCTAAGAGGGTTGAACAAGGTCTCTAGAATGAACGGAACGGCCTCGAAACATCGAAATCTTTTTTTGCCGAAATTTCCTTTCAACTATTTAAGTATATGTAAGCAGAAAGCACAGTACCACTACACACTCTATGGCATCCTACTAATATTATAGATGCGAAAGTTCTACTCTACTCTTTTACGCAAAAATTACTGAACCGATTATAATGAAACTTTGTATTGACTTGCCAAGGGATCAGATGTTACACGGGTGAAAACTGCGGCTAGTATTATATATTATAAAGTTATGATCAAGAGAGACAAGAATACACCATTCCCTGAAGTAAAATTCGAGTTATTTATGAAAACATTATCACATTTATTAACCGTAGCATTGACAGGATTGGGGAAAACGAACGGAATTACGAAAGACACAAAATCACCCTATTACATTACTATGATGCCAGTCGAGAGTTATTTTCCGCAATACACTGCAACTTTCCCATTGCAAAATCCATTGTTGACAGGGCAAGTAGCGTGACGAGGTATAGTCTATTATGACTCGTGCAGTGGTTAGATTCGAGCACGAATCAACGGTACCTTCATTTTAACTCGAGTTTATTTAAAAACTACCTGTGCCCCGCCGTTTCACCCACGTTTTCTTTTTTCATCTGTTTTCCCCGTGCCCGTGGGATTTGATCAAAATCCTTTCTTAGCGGATGCCTACGTCATAACATCTACCTGCATGCTAAATTTCTGCTCGATGCGTCCAGCGGTTTAGGCTGTGCGTTGATAGATCACTATGTCAGTCAGTCCCCTTTGAGTTTTATATATGTAGAGATACATATCAGGACCAAGAAGTTCTAGTATACCACCGTTTTTCGTGGAATACGCAAAGCTGTTATTTCTACGGCACATTTTCCCTTTTCTCGTATTTCATATAATATAAGTATGTAAGTGAAGGAAGGAATAATTTTAAATGTATTTTATTAATTTAAAATGTATGTATCCTCTACAACTACAAACTTGTCTATTGCATCATGTAAAGGATCCCAAAGTACAGGCCTAGCCTAGTTTGGGTCCTAATCCAATCTCATGTATATATAATTTTTAATGTTGAAATTAATAAATAAATAAAAAAATAATACAGTACAATAAGGCTAATCTATCTAACAATACTTGCTCACAATAACTCCTGCCCAATTCAACTAGGTTTTGAATACAAAATTTATTTATTAACTCATTACCGGTCCCTATAAAAATAAAACGAGTCGATTTTCATACGGACAGTACCTTAGTTTATAGAAACCGGGTGTTACAGGCATTTGTTTCACAAAAGTTTACCAGGGATATATATTATAAGAGTTAATAAACAGATTTTGCAAGGAAGGTTCGTCACGAAATGCGAGTTGACAATTAAGGGCCCTCATTAAACGAAATAATCATGTTTCCGACTAAAATATTACTCAGGCGTGTCCGTAATTATCATTGCTATGTGTAAAGGACACGCAATATTAGAATATATATTATCTAATTAACATATTTCTACGAGATTGCTTTATGCGGTAAAGGGCGGAATGCGTAGAAATCTTCTAATAATAACTTTATGGATAAAATTACTCACTATATTGTAAGAAACCGCATTAGTTATAAGCCGTTAATGGGCACTTAATAAAATAAATCGCAATGTTGTAGCTTATATAAGTAAGATTACAACGATAAAAACTTGTACAAAAACAAACAACCCTTGTGGCGACGGGTTAGAATACGTGTGTACATTTACATTTTTTACATGTACATTCCTACCCGTGGGTGTTGTAAGAGGCGATAGAGGATAATAATGCTGCATTACATCTTTCGCTTTAAAAGAGCCGAGCATTGCACGTAATAAACACGTCCCTTCAGCAGAAGATCGACGTGAAGCAGTATTGCATTGTGTTTCGTACGGTGAGCGGGGGCCCGAAGGCCTGTATTCTCATCCCATTCCTCTCCCATCTTGTTCCACTTTTATCAATTTTCCTTCATTTATCCTTTCCTTATTCCCCGTCCTTCAAGCCATTAAGGCATCTACGGCACTTTAATGTTGTAGATGTTCATGGGCTGCGGTCAGGTGAACCGCATGCTCTGCGTGCCTCGTGTTACATAAAAAAAAACTAAATCCAAAACCGCATTGGACTAAGTATCTATGCAACTCATACTTTTAATTTGTCAGAGGTCTTACGAATATCTATCTCTTATGAACTTCACTGACAAAAAGTTTTTTTTTTAATTCTTACTCTACGTTAGGTAGCTTGGAAGAGATCGCTCTTTAGCGATAAGGCCGCCTATTGTATATATGTATTTCCATTGTTATTGTATTGTATTGTTGTTTATGTAATGTGTGCAATAAAGTTATATTCATTCATTCAAAAAGTAAGTTTAAAGATTCATAATTGAACCAAACAATTAAAGCTAGTTGAGATAATAATCTCCAAAGAAAAAGCAAATCAAACATTGACCGTGACACCAACTGCATAGCTCCAATCAAAAAGCCATCCATCTCAATGTACACGCATGTGGGGACCAAAACGCACACGCAGAAACAATCCTACAATCCCGTTTGGAATCTAGAATAAAACCTAGATATAGATACTAGGGCTGTCAACAAAGCGAATAATAGTAATAAATATTGACGCTAGAGATGTACTGCACCATAAGAACTATTAATTGTTGATGTGCCTCGAATTGCGTCAAAAACAATTCGACTCAATCCAAAAATACTACTTACAAATCTGATAATATCTTCTGTAATGAAAAATAAAACTCGGATATATAGATTGTATGAGGCCTCACAATAACGTGAAATATACCAAGTAGAAACGACACTGTAAAAATACATATAAAATTGGCTAAAAATACTTGGATTAAAAAGTATTTTTATTCAACATGGGAAGTACTCACGTTAATACGAACACAAGAAAAAAATAATAATAATAATAAAAAAGCTAGAAATAAATAAAGCTAGCTAGTATATAAAAAAGTAGCTTCTAAAACAGCACTGTTCAACGCGATTCTGCTATACCAGTAGAAATGTGAAAAAAGCACCATAACTGACCATGGGTGCACAGCGTCAATGAAAAAGCCATCCATCTCAATGTATACGGAGCCAAAACGAACACGCAGACACGGCAATCCGATAGTCCCGTCTGGGTGCCGACGGCCGCTTTCAATTACGACTGGAACAAAATCTAGATATGTATGAACTAGGGCTGTCAATGGCATAAATTATAATAAATTGTCTACACTGACGCTGTATGTACTTCTAGGCACCAGTACGTTACAGTAACAGTCACATTTCCCGGAAAATATTACGCTACGTTCAATTTCCGACCCTCGATCATTTTTTTCTTCATTTATTTATTGCACCATGATTATTAAGTGAAGTATATATAGGTATCTATTCTGTTTAAATATTATTTTAAACATAATATTTATAATGATTCCGTTCCTAAAACTGGGTCAGATACAGCCCTATATATCTACTATGTATATATCTCTAACTCAAAGATGCGCGCGTACGCAAAATCCGCATTTTTTGTACTCCAAATGAAACTGTAGCGCGAAATTGCCTACGGGCCGTGCAATATAAAAAGGGATTACATTTCAGCGAACAATACGCATTCATCAAACAACTGCATTTATATGCACTGTAAAATATCTTTAGTAGCATAAACCCGCATTTTTACGAGCTGCGAATGATTCCACCAATGCTGATATGGAAAAAACGTAAATTATTTTAATGATTTCGAGAGGCACGTACATTTAACGATGTGACCTGAACGTGATTCTGAATAATCACAGTCGATTTATATCTTAAAATATATTTAAGATTAAAAAGTCGCACATGTACAGATCGTTAAGAACCAAATTAATGCCAGTAAAGATTATGCTCGCGAAAAGTATCTCTTATATTTGCGATAGCAACTTTTTGAATAAAAAGTGAAACTCATTTAATTTCACCTTAATGTAAAACGTTTAATTGAAAAGTCATTAAAGATAATAATGAACATCAGATACCTACGTTTACTTTACGAGTAATTGATTTTACAGTGACAGACACTTAAAACAACAAAAAACCTGGTAACTGTGATACCAATTATAGACGACCCGATTAGCGCAATGGATACAGCAATGGTCTATTGCGTCAGAGGGTGTAGGTTCGATCCCCACGAGCAGAAAATTATTAAGTGATGGACTTTCTAATTGTCTACTGTCTCGGTGTTAATTTATCTACCATAGTACAAGCTTTGCTAAGTTTGGGCAATCCCAAACCCATCAAATTATCTAATGTTAACGTTATGGTAAATGTCCCTGAATATTTATATTTTATGTATTTATTAAGTTTATACGCACAAATTAAAAATACCTAATCGATACAATATATACCATTACGTTCAATCCATTTACATGTCTACCATTTCAAAATACATCGAATGACCACAGTTTTTTCGTAACCAACATTACCCGCAAAGTACTCATTAAAATCCTTCATTATACAACTGCATAATCAGACTGCACACCAGATGTTGCACACAATTGAAGGTCGCGATATCTCTCCCACCAAATATGGAAGCTGGAATATCAGCGCCCGGAATTGAGTCAACACCTTAAACAATCTTAAACAATTCCATATGGTAGGAGCAGTCAATTAAACAAAGATGGATCACGTTTGAAAACATTTTCTCAGCAATTACTGATTCAGCAGCTGCAGTTTTTAAATGCGCTCATAATTTCTCTTGACGCAGTTCAATTAAATAATTTTTACATCGCATTGTACATAACACTTAATTAAATCCTATCCTATCCTAGTCTGTACTAATATTATAAAGATGAAAAATTTGTTTGTTTGGTTGTAAAGAATAGGCTCAAAAACTACTAAAACGATTTTAAAAATTCTTTCACTTAATACGCTGTATATATTTTGTTTGTAACTAGGTATACTTTCACGCAAAAACCGCTGAAAGGATATGTATACAATTTTACAATAGTAAAGTTTATGCCTCAAAAAGACTTATAGGCTACAATTTATTAAGGAAATAATAAATATATGTTTCATTTAATACACTGTGAGATCTTATGATAACGTTCGTGCCAAGACGTACCAGCCTTATGTAAGCTGAACATATGTACGCGAAATTTTCTGAATAATGAGAGACTCAAAGATGGTAAACTTCGGTAGCGAATTGCGTACTCCCAGACATTATATAAGACAGTTAATAAAAGATAATAAAGCATTAGTAAATTGCCTGGAAGAGATGGCTCAATAGCTATAAGGCCGCCATGTGTGCATGTCCATTTAGTATCTAATCTTTATTGTTTTTGTTTATCTATACCAATATTATAAAGAGGAAAGATTTTTTGTTTGTATTGAATAAGGTCCGAAACTATACGACCAATTTGGGTGAAATTTTGTACTGAGATTGTTTGAAGCTCCAGGGATGACATAGAATAGTTTTATCCCGAAAATGCTACGGGGACGGAATATATACGCGGGTGAAACCGCAGAGTTCAGCTCAGCTATTTTATTTTGGTGTGTACGTTAATTCATTCACTCATTACCATCCATCCCTCAGGACTAGAACGAACATTTCTAATACATTAGGTACAGACATCCGCACTCATCAATCTCTTACTGTTTCCACTGCACTTTGTTCGATGTTGTTGTAAACAGCTATTGCCCAGTTAGTATAAAAATAAAACGAGTGGTTTTACTTACGGGGAGTACAATATCCTATTAATCGTGAGTCTAAAGCGTATCTATAATAAACGTGGCTATAACATAACCACCAAAACTTGTCTTCAATTGGTTGATTATAACCGCTCGTTAATAAAAAAATTATAACGCAGTAAAATTAACATACGATATAAAACATTGCCGTTTCTTTTGTATTCTTGTGTCATGTATTTACCATTATTTATTAAAATAACACAGAGCAATAGTCAAACTCTAATATGTTAAATTCAAATAAATAAAAATAATTCAACGATGTTTTCGATAGCGATTGCCGTTCGCACCCGTGCCTACAGTTCATACCCGCAGCGCACCTCATAGTACCCGTGCTTACAGTTCATACCCGCACCGTACCCAACACAAACAGTGGGAACCTCCAAGTGCCGCATGCACTTCACACGGCTCAAAGGAAGCGCTGGCCGGCCGGCACATGTGCGCTGACGTCAGCAACGCGCGCACCGAATGCATTACGTTCTCGGAACACAAGGGGGTATTGTTTCAGCCTGCTGAGAGAAGGTATAGTATACACTATAGATTCCAGACTATTTGCTGTGCGAGGAAAATTTACGTACATTTACGCTATCGGTTGCGAAACTAAAATCCTTGCTAATGAATTCATAAGCAGACATTTTTAGTAAAAATTAACATATCACTAATCAAAATTGATACAAACGATATGAATATGCATTGACTTGACACGACAATTCAAAGAATAATAAAAATTATGCAAAAAAAAACAACCATAATATATACCTAGCATGAATGAATGTTAAATTTAATTCTACCAAACAAAAACTGGTGAATTAAAGGAATAATTATCACAATAAAATCTAGAAACACACCCAAACCGATAATAAAATAATTTTGCGAAACTGCACTCGTAGCGAGGTTTAAACGATTATGAAAGTATGTCAATCTGTCCTTTAATCTGATCGTCGATAAAAATGTCAATTACACCTTGCCATTAGGGTTGCCAAAAGGCCGGGAAATTCGCAATAGAAAACTATACCCAGTAAGTTGCATAAGGATGAGGTTGTACATACATTGTGAAGTCTTTCATATAAATACAAAGCACTTCCGTCAAGACCCGCGCCCGCTCTCTGTGTGAGACGTCCATTAAATTGATTTGTACAAAAACACGTCCATTAAAGTCAAAAAACTTTTTTGTGCCCTATGAAGGAGGTAAGAGGGAAGATGTTAGTATTTTGAAGCTTAATATTTCTTTAAAACTCCTTACATGCATACTTGTTCATTACGACCCTAAAATCGTCCTAAATGTTCAGCTCTTAACTGGCAACCCTAATTCCACCGTAGTGAATCTAAAGACATTTCAGTCTGCGGTGGAATAATTTGACATTTCGCGGAAATTGACACACTTGTGCATCGAGCATAAAAAGTCACTAGGAAATTGCCATATAATGTATGTTTGGAATGACATTAGAAAAGGGGACTTTTTTGTTAACATTTTCTTCTCATGGGGTTAGAATTTTAAAGGCTGTTACGATGTACATAAAGAGAGTCACTTATGGAGGTCTTACAAGTTAGGTTTTGCCTGATAGTTTTAACCTAACATACATAACATTACAAGCAAAACAGTTTCATATTATGGAGGCCTGTACAGTTTATCACATACACGCTAGGGTTTGCCTGTTCGTTATGCATGTAAAGTTAAAACAATCATGCATACCCTAACGAGTACGGCCTCTATAATAACGCTAACTTTAATGATTTCTGTAGGGCGTTTTAGGATCTTATACAAGTTAAATATTTTTCAACTGTTAATTTAGCTTTCTCAAAAATTTCAGTCTCTTAAATGTGTAATAATTACAATGTACTCGCTTCTATTTAATTAGCGAACATTTGACTTATCAATATTATTTACGTTTATGCCACTATAGAGGCAACTAAACACCTGTTTGTCTTCCGATATTATAAGTGTGTGAGCGCAATGACTAAATGATAGTTACGATGCCTTCATCCCAATAACTTTACTATACTCTTTTCATCCAAAGCAGCGCGATAAGGAGAAAGAAGACAAGGAGTTGAAACGGAACATGTGGGAACTCAGGTATGCTCATACGGTAGCGCTTTTAAAACGAGATACACAAAATAGCGCATTAAAAAGCGATCATGCGAACGATTCGTTCTTGCAGGCTTCTTCCTTACACTAGCAATAAACTATCAAACACCAAATCCACGTACAAATGAGACTAATGCGCTTAATTTATCGTCGTTCTGTTCACGGCTCGTTGGCGAGGTGGCTATTAATTTCGGATCGAGTAGCACCGATGAGCGTCACGCTACGATATTTGAGGCGTGGGAACTTGGGAGCTATATTTATTGGTTATTGGTTTTGTAATATTTGTTAATGATGATGAAGTATCGTGTATAATATTTTCTATGGGATATAGAATAGGAATCAATTCTGCAGTGTGTAGATTTTAATTTAAAAAAGGGACTGTGACTTTTTACTATTAACAAAATAAAATTTATTAATTTATCTTCATATTACATCAAAAACTTAAAAAGCGTACATAAAAAGTTTACCTTTGCTTGACCGATTTTAGGGGTATATAGTTAATACCAATATTGGGTCATAAAAAAATAATCATGTCGCAAATAAACACAATTGAATATAACACACAATTATATACACTAAACACAGTTATCTATTGAATAAAAATACTTTTCAAATGATTTTAAACACGGTTTATTATATATTATTGTACATATTATTCTTTAACTCGACGTTTCAAACACTTATAATAAACCGCGATTAAAATCCTGTAAAAAGTATTTTAATCAATGTTGAAAGTAATCTCGTTAGAACAAACATAAGAAAATACTACAGTTATCCATTGTTTATAATCGCCACCTGTTTTAAGTAACCTTAATAAATTGTATAATAAACAATTGTAATAAGTTGAATTCACGGTTTCACCAAATACCTTCAACGCAAAATTAATAAACACAAAAATCAATTCATTACAAAAAAGTCCACACATGATTAAAACGCCATTAAGATAAACATCAACCAAGCTGCGGTCAACGACCTCCAAATCTCGCTGAAGCCCAATCTTAACTCGACGCCCATCGACGCGGTGCCAGCTCTATTGGGATAACTCATGTGTAATTGAACTTTAATTGTTCGTATTAGGGTTACTTTTTGTGGACGTAACCGTATCTGATATAACGGTGACGTATACGATGTTTCAATTCATGAAAAAAGCTGAGTAAACTGTTAAATTCACATAAAGTTAAACTTCTGTAAGTGGATATTTTTTATTGCGACAAATTTTTATGCAACTTATTTTTTATGGCAAAAGGGGGGCACACGAAAGATCATAAACGCTGACAGATTGAGAGAACTCGTGGGTTATTATCTATTGTTTGAGAATAAGCAAATAAACGATATGCGGGTTGGCCTAATTTTAAGTGATCGTTATACACAAGAAATGTTCAATCTTGTCTTAAGAGGGGCCAGGGAAAGCAATGATGTGAAAAAGAGACCAACTTCTAAAAGGGATAACGGGCCGGATGTCTTTATTGGTGCACCCCCACTTATCGAAATATAATTCCAATTCAAGCGGAAAAAGTTATGATAACTAAATAGTATAAAATAATAATGGGTATCCGATCGCCTATATCCTCTGACTATATGGGTTAGTAAGAATATGGCCTTACCGTTATGGTGTCCGCCCGTCTCACCTAAGCATCATAGCATATCTACGAATACTGCGTCTTTTATAATCATGAGCAGAAGGAGATAAATGTAACGACCAATCAATCGCCTATTACGTCTAATAAGACCACGGTTTGCGATGATGCGCCTGTCTTTCCATCTGTCATCCACAATGCTAACACCACGAAAGTAATCGAGTATGAGTCAACGTCTTTGAGTAACTCCACAGCGATCCACTTCACGGGCAGTAGATCTTACATCCACTATTCAATTACCCATTTCCTTTAACTAAATGGGTTAGTAAGAGCACGGCCTTGGGATGTCAAGCCCAGCCCGTCACGGTGACCGCCCGTCTGTTGTTCGCTATTCGTTCACACCTAAGGAGTCACCGTATATCTGTGAGAACGCAGACTTTGTTGTTGTAAGATAAACATGATAAACGATGGTTATCAGGCTATTCTTTTATACTACTATTCTTTCAGTTTCATGTTTAAATAATGTCTTTTGTTTATGGATATTCTTCGTCTTAAGTTCAGAATTAAATGATGCTTTAGATCTCAAAGGATATATTGTATTATGTAAAGGATCCCAAAATACAGGCCTAGCCTAGTTTGGGTCCATATCCAATTTCTGTTTTGTTTTTATTATTTTGAAGGTTTAAATGAATAAATAAATAAATAAACAAATAAATAAATATAATCGTAGTTCAGGTCTTATTATAATCGCAATTATCTATACTTCCAAGTCTCCTATCTCAAGACAATACAGTACAAATTTCAAAGAATAAAGCGAAACCTTTTTGTAACAAAACCACAGCTAACACGTGAAGATGTGTGTTAGACTGTGATCTCGAGATAACCCGGCCTATTATTTTTATGGATTTATCGCTATGTGATTCCGACGATGTAACTTGTAAAATACTCGTGTACAAAAAGTCAACTTTCGTTTGTTTGCGGCATGTACTTGGTTAAAACACAAATGGATTTAATTTTAAAGTAGCACTGTACATTCATAGAGGTGTACTGAAATGACATGAAATTTTATCTTTTTTGAAGTAATTTAAAATTTTGTTACCCTTTTTGATTACCGCATCGAAGAGTATACTACTCTTTAGTTTAGTACATTTATAATAATTTTTAAAGAGAACTTAAACAGAAATCCTATTTACACACAATGCGATAAAGTCGTTTGCTAAGAACTGCTACTTATATTCCTAACTGTTTCTCTGCTATGTTAGTTTGTTACATCATCATAATCCTAGCAAAACATCACACACTTACACAAAATCTTAAAAACATCCTTGCATATCGTATTATCCAACCAATTATAATATCACAGAAAACCTGCAGTAGGGTGCACATTATAACTGCATACCAACTACCCGCATAATATTCCAATAATAATTCCTTGTACGCGATATGCAGCAGTGCGATAATGGTATAGATCTATTCATATTGGATGGTACGTAATATCCGGCAATATCTACTGCATCTGACGCTATTAATCTTACGAGTACCGTGTGGTGGCCATACTTTTGATACATGTGGGACGTTTATTTTTTTACTTTTTGAACCATACTTTAGTTTATTTTTATGCCTTATACATATTTTTCCTTTAAAAATATCCAAATATTAGGTATTCGCTATAGCTCATAGTATGATCTTATTTTGAAGCAGTAAATATTTCTTACGAAATGGTAATCCGGGTATATTTTTCCTAAAACCAAGTTTAAGGCAAAAAGCCCACACGTAATACATTTATTATTGACACATGTAAACATGCTCCGTGTGATAAAACGTCTACGTCAGCATGAAACCGCTGAAAACTATTCTTTGAAAATTGATAAATTACCTTAAATGACATAAGCACCCGCCATCGAAGGATTTCCCTAAGATTCTATTACAATATGCCGTTCATTTGATGCTGAGTCGTCACCGTTTTCAAACGTCAATAACAGCAGAATAGTCATAGATCGGAATTTTCACAATCTACCGGAATCTACCTTTCCGCTTATAATCCCTAGAAAGTAGCAGAAACCTTGTTTAAGACTATATTTGCCTATTTTATTTATTTTTCGACTAATGCCCGGTTTCTGAGTATTTTAGTTAAACTGTCAATAGTTAAGAATTCATTAAAGTTAACTGTCATACAAACAGACGAAATATGACAATGATGCGTTGCAGAAACGCATTTATCACAGTTACCGGACGTTTAGCACTATCGAATAGATAAACTAACGTTAAAGTTATTCATAAACCGGACATACGCTAGCTAAGTAATCGTTCAGAGGTACCTATGTATCAATCAAGATGAAGCAATAAATGCATTTTATTTTTTTTTGTTTGTCACCTGATCGTCGATACCCAAACCGCACACACCCTAGCCGCGGGCCGGCTGCATTCCACGGCGCCTATGGCCGGCCCCGCGCATAATATTGTATAATTACACGACGATTGTGCGATACTTTGTAAATATTGCCAGTAATATCTGTTACGTGCGCTTTATAATTACGCAATAGGACTAGAATGTGTCGGTATTCATTTTGTCTATCTAGCGAAATAATAACTTTTTTTTATATATTTATAGACCACTAGCATAACATAATGCTAACAAAGATTACAATCTAGACTTAAGACTAACAAATAATATAATTTTAACATAAACTGCTAACTAGAGTAAAACTAAGAATTTGTCCATTGACACTTTTCTTACAGATTCTATTATAGGAAAGACTTTTTAGGAAAACACTTTGATATTGTGCTATTTGTTTCTTATAATAACTTTTGTGTCAATGATGCTTCTGACCGCTTCAATGGTCAAGATATAAAGTTATTTATTTATTTTGTTCCTGTAATGTCCCACTGCTGGGCAAAGGCCTCCCTTTCTCATTTCCAATTCTTCCTGTTTTAGGCTATAGCGGTCCAGTCTTTTAAGTACAAGTCAACTTCGTAAAAGTTAACAAACACAAGAAACAAACGTTCTTCACATCCAAAACCATACCAAAAATAAAATCTTAACTTAAATAAAATGTTTCAATAATTTATCTGACAATGAGTGTATAATGTTTGTGTAATTTATATTGATCTTATATTGTTGACATGTAATTATCTATTTTTATTTTATTGATTACTGATATTTTACTCTATCCTTGTCTAATATAATTTTATAGTGATGAATAGTATGCATATTGCAATCAATATAAGTCACTCAAATTTTGTATGTGATTATAAATTTTGCACGCCTTTATTTGACATGTTATACATGTTCTGCGTATTATATTTAAGAATATTGTTAACAGTGTAAAATAAATAAATAAGAACTACTACAACTAACAGTCTTGTACTAGCATGGAGGTTCATTACGCAATGCGTCAGACCGCCGACCGCATACACTCCCATAAGCTACGTACCTAACGTCAGTGCACGGTGGTGCATTGCGGCGAGCTGATGCCACATTCGATGCTAAACTAATCGATTAGGCAGATCGAGTCGACAATAATCGAAACATGTTTTATCTACCCTTCTGTAATCGTATTATGGAGAGGAGATATTTGATTGTATGTTTGCATTGAAGCTTAATGGAATCTTTAAAAACATATCATTAGAATTCCAAATTATCCTTGATGAAGATATTATGCAATAGAATTGATTTAGGTGTTGGACTTAGTCGGACGCGAGTGGAGCCGCGACTGCTAGCCTGTATTAACTAATTTTCATAAGATTCAAAAATAAAAATTCTACTTTTAGAGATGTTTATTGTTTATATAGTACTAGCTTTCCGCCCGCGGCTTCGCACGCGTGGGCTACTATTTTCTGTATTTTTAGAGGCGCACGACAAAAGTTTGACGGTCGTAGGACCGCTCATAATTATATGCATATGTCTATATGCTTTTTATAATTTTCCATGGAAATGGGTTTCACCAAAATCTCACAGTACGCGCGCCTCTTCCAAATACAGAAAATTGTAGTACACGCGAGCGAAGCCGCGGGCGAACAGTTATATATTTTGTGAAGGTTTTTGAGAATTTATTGAGTGTTTTTTACCGTATCTATACGTAAAGAGTATAAAAAGGCATGTCCGCAACTCAACCAAAATCTCACATTGTCACATGGTATGACATTTTCACGACTTTAGAAGCATATATCTCAAAAAATATTTAATTTATCGAAAAACGCATATAGAAACCTTTATTTCATTTTTAAAGACCTATCTAATGACATCAAATTTAATGATGTATTCGCGAATTTATTTTTTTACCCTCCGTTTACATGTATGGAGAGCCACCCCTAAAATTATTTTTTTTCAAATAAAATGTAGCCTATAATTTGTACCTAATATGGATCTATCAGCGTGTGAAATTTTATCAAAAACTGCCTAGTGGTTATTACGTGATTGACGCACATACAAACAGATAAACAGACAAACAGACAAACAGATAAACAGACAAACAGACAAACAGAAAAAAAAAATTATAACCACAGTTTTTGTATCTATGGAACATACATATTGCATACCAATTACTCTTTTTGAAAAATATTCAATGTACAGAAATGGTTCGTTTACTCTTTTATTATATGTATAGATACTGCACAGTTATACTCTCATTCTCCCTTTATTTGAGTATTTATAGTGACAGGTTAATACTTCTTATGAGCGTGTTAAAGTTGACTATTAGTTTCAGTATTTGAACAATTACCATAAAGTTACCCCATCCAAATCCGTTTCACTAATATAAAGACACAAAAAATACATAAAACCATAGTAATTCCCATCCTCGTACTCGTATATCTACCATGGCGCACTTAATGGTGCATTGCGGTGCGTACAGATTCCCCATTCGATACAAACTAATCGATTAACCATCGAGATCGAATATAATCGATTCGCATTGTTCTATTTTATACTATCTGTATAATCATTTGTAGAGCGTAAGAATTGTTTTTTTTTCATATTTTTTTACTAGCTTTTGTCTGCGGCTTTTGTTCGCACCCTTTGTGTTAAATTATGTCACTGTAAAGTTTCATCTAAATATTTTCAGTAGTTTTTTCGTGCAAATACTAACAAACTAACATACATACATCGTCAATCGCTTTCTTATTTAAATTAATAAGATAGTAGTATGAACATCTATTATTATTCTATTTTCATACACACTTTTTCGTACTATTTCGTTTTCACCAAATACTCTCCACTTTTCTTTCTTTTTTTGCAAATCCTCACCTGGCGGTTGCCTGGAGGAGATCGCCTTGAGCGTTTAGACTACCAATTTTTTATTTAGTTCTTAGCAAATTGTATAATATTATATTATTTTTTTATGTTATTCTTATGTTAAACTAGTAAAAAAATAAAAAGTACATATATCTATCTCATGTTGATTACTGCTATTATAGAGTATTCAGTAAGTCCATTTGTATTTAAATGGATCTAAGCTCATGGTATAAGGCTTACATAAAACATTCAGCAGAGACGTGTTTTATCAAATGCAATAATCGTCCGCTTGAATAATGAGACGGAATAAGGCACGCGACGTATAAACAAACATAAATATAACCGGCCAAGTGTGAGTCGGACTCTCGCAAGGCTTCCATACTAGACACTTAATATTTTAATTATCAACACTAATATTATAAAAAGGAAAACTTTGTTTGTTTGGTTGTAATGAATAGGCTCCTCAAAAAGTACAGGACCGATTTAAAAAATTCTTTCAACATTCGAAAGCTACATTATCCACGAGTAACATAGGCTATATTTTAAAGGATATATATATATATAATATTATGCTACGAGAGCGAAACCTCGCGAACCAACTTATATTCGATTAATTAACAACGTAACAAAAAGCTAAATTATAACATATAGTAATTTATTTCTTAAAAAGCCATTTACAAATAACAGTTTTTATTCAAGGCTGAAATCAAAACTGTATTTACATCGTATACATATTGTAACCGTTATCAATGCAACGAAGTTTTTAATAGTCAAAGGAACTAACTGTTTAACCTATGAACTGTTAAACTACGTCGATGTACGCATGAGTTTGAATTGATTGTATTGAATGAACATTACATGAACGAAGCAAAGAAACATATTTATATCAAAACTATATAGCAGAATAAGCGTTTGTTTGTCGGTTTATGGCTTGTATTCGAATATATAGGGTGGTTAAATATCAAAGATACGCATTAGACTAACGCCCAGTAGGATATTGCACTGTCCGTATGTAAAAAGACTCACTTTATTTTTATAAGAACTAGGCATTGATTAACGCGGGTAAAACCTTGCAATTTTAAAATTAAATATCTTTATTTTTAGAACTGCATTTCATCTCTTGTAGTTGCCATTTTCAATTTATACTATCGGATACAAACTTACTGCTGAGCCACAGCTAACAGCGATGCGAATTGCGACGCGGCAGGCGGTAGACAAGAACAAACGTAAGAATTGTCTTACGTCTTACTTCATAAATTGCTATGAAGCCATAGCTACTGCGATTTTTTTAAATATTCTGGGACGTTTAACACTACACCATCTAGTTTCAAACTAAGCAAAGCTTGTACTATTGAAACTAGACAACTGATAGACATACTTAAAAATACTATTTGTTTGTAAATACATACATATTATAGACTAGCTGCGCACCAGGGCTTCGCTCCCGTGCGAATATCGGGATGATATATAGCCTTTAGCCTTCCTCGATAAATGGGCTATCTAACACTAAAAGAATTTTTCAAATCAGACCAGTAGTTTCTGAGATTAGCGCGTTCAAACAAACAAACAAACAAACTCTTCAACTTTATAATATAAGTATAGATAAACACCCAGACAGTAGAAAATTACAGTGTATCACATAAAAATTTTCTACTCGTTTGAATCGCACACACTCCTCGGCGCAATAGACCGTTGCCATACACAGCGCCCAATCGAGTCGAATGGGGTGAGCGAAGCGATATGCGAATTTAATATATATACCAGCGAGTATGGACGAGGGCGTACTCAGGTTCTGGGCTAGGGGAGGGCAAATCAAACCGTTTCTCAGTAGGCGACGGCTATTTAACCTAAGGGAATTGACGAAAGTACTGGTTTTTTTTTTCAAAATAATGTAAATATATTTACTGCAAAATAAAAATTTAAATCAATAACAATAGAGAGTAGAGAGGTATACGATATCCAGGGGGGGACAGCTGCCCTCCCCTGCCCCCCCCCCCCCCCCCCCCCCNNNCCATGAGTATGGACTATCGAGGCGGCCACAGCTCATCGCGCCGCCCGCCGCGCCTCAAGTCGCACCGCTTAAAGCTGTGGCTGTCAAACACAAATCGCATACAAGATTCCTTCACAAAATATACGGTTTAAAGGATTGGAAAGAGGCGGACTGTAGTAATTGTATTTGCAAGGTAATTCAAGGTTATTTATGTACGCAATAAACAAGGTAAGTAAAATAGTTTTATGTATTTATCGAGCACCTGATAGATGACGTAAAGTTTATTAACGATACCTTATTAAAAATTAATAAGGTATCGTTGATTAGAGACCTACGATGGAAATGAGTTAATGATTAGATATGTAGGGTTTAATCAATAAAAAGGTATTTTAATTGAGCTAGGTAGTATAAAAGGTAATAGATATGAATATATCTATTACCTCCTCCTACCTTCTTTCTTTGTGAATCGAAATCACGTAAAAAACTCTATCTCTATAGAGAATTGAATTTTAAAAGTGGATGTTACGATCTTTGAGCATTCCAGGATCGAGATTATCAGTCTGTATACATTTTTCTAAATTCCTGCGGGCTTTCAACTTATAATCTATACTAATATTATAAAGATGAAGACTTTGAACGCGCTAATCTCAGGAACAACTGGTCCGATTCGAAAACGTTTTTGGGGTTAGATAGCCCATTTATCGAGGATAGTATTGTATAAGCACTTAATCATATGGGCAATGTTGTTCAAGTATAAAAAATCAAGTACGTACATACGGTATCTAGGTAAAAACATGATGCAAATTTAAACCTCCCTTTTTACCTTGAGTTACCCAAGCGCAATAAATTATCGTTTTTTATGGCATGACGTTAATTACAATACATTCCGTAAGCTGCACATTATGTATTATTATGAGACACAAAGTGATTATTGTGAATTTTATCGCTTTATTGTCGGATTTCGGTTTCGAATTTAAAGATTACCATGTTTATTGAATATGTGGTAATGGTAAAGCGTGTGTAGAGAGATGGTAATTGTGTATTCAAAGTGGTACGAGTATTTCTAATATTTTGTATATTATGTGAAAAAATGTGCATTGCATTTATTACTGCCGATAAGCGAAGCAGATAGTAATTAAATACTTTTCTTTCGTATCTAGGTAGGAATTACGATGCCATGACTGTATTAAGTGCTATTTGAAAAGATTAGAGCTTTCTTCCTAGAAGATTTATTTTTTAATGTTACAGCAGGCAAACAGAGCATGCGTTTCACAGCTGGTTTTAAGTGGGTGGCGGCAGCCCATGCACATCTACAACATCAAAGTGGCTAAACTTGTCGACTTTAAATCATCAGTTAGATATATTACCTAGTTTCGTATGGAGAATTGAAGCCTTTATATTCTGCCAAGCGAGCCCATTGACGTTCAGTTCGAAATTATTGACGAAATGAATGAATAACAATGGTGGCGCAGCGCCAACTATGTTTATTATGTGCGAAGGTATAACCAATGTTACAATGTGTGTTTTTACATATAATAGCCACTCACATAACTGTTTTTCGTATATAAGTACGTGTTAAATTCATATGTTAAAAGCATAACTAATACATTTTAAAGTTTACTTTTGTGTTTTTTTTTGTTTTTATTTCAATAAATTGTGAGATTGGTTGCATTGCTTAGATTTATTTCGTTTTAATTCAAAATTGTCACCCTAGCGACATGCATGTTATATTATTTAATCATCTTGTGCACAATGCGGTGGATTACGTTATTGATATCTGTATATATTTTAAACTTGTTACTCCTTCATAATGTAATTGTTTATTGTACCTTAAATTAAAAAATAAAAATAAAAAATAACTATATAGCACTATGCCTCCTACACAACAAGCAAATCATTCTCAAATGTACACGAAGTTACAAACATGAATTAATTCATTCAGCCCATTCAATTCCCTTCCTCATTTCGTCACACTGCACCCTTATCACGATAAACTCGTAACGGCACGGCGACATTAGCATGATCTTGCGTCGGGTTGCTTTTCACAAACAAATGTTTAGCTCTAGTGTTAAATACAACACGCAATCAAAACCTTTCCGTCTATTTCTTACGTAACAAGCTATATCATACTCAAATCACTTGCAAAATACGAATTAACTCGTTCAACTCCTTCTTATCATGATTCGCGTCCAACAGTACTATATGATCCTACCTCGGATTGCTCTTTTACAAACTAATTTTTTATTCCAGTGTTAAAAACAA
>LQNK01000884.1:54927-116640 GCA_001586405.1 Phoebis sennae
GTCAGCACGAAGAACAGGTTCTCGGTCTGGAAGCGAATACGATTGGTGTGGTAAGAAATGAAGTCGCACTTAATTTTAAACGTGAGAGGGAAATTAATATGTCAAACTTATTATAACATCGGATAAATGATTATTCGTTACCAAAACATATCATAAAAGATTTTTCATTAAATTCAATAATATAAGGTGTTTCATAACTAACGTTTCATATTTCATTCAGAACGTGTACCTAAACACGTAAAAAATAATGAAAAGGGTCGGCGAGGCTTTGTTAATTTAATGTAGTAGGGGGATCCCCCTTAATATTATTAGTATGTGTTTAATATTAGAGAAAATATCATCTTTTAGCGTATCAGACTAAGAGATACATCCTGGTGAGAGACAGCGAAAGCTGAGTAAAAGGATTCCGTTTTCACCTTTTTTCACGGAACCCTAAAATTGGAGTTAACTTACATCACTAGGCGACGGTACGGGTTGGCGGATACAGTCTTCACAACATTTGCAAATGAGCGTGAGCAGCACCTGGAAATAAAAAATTGCAACATTGGTACATACAGTAACGTATTAATTTTGTAAATTATTATAACCTATTTATATTGATGAGCAGGTTATCAAATCGGGGAGTATTCATTTTTTACGTTACATTTTATTTTTTGCAAATTCTTTTTATTTTACAAATGCCTTTAGCGGCCTCAGCATAGATAATTGCGTTATTTATTAATAGCGGTGCGCCAAATGTTTATTTCGTATTCGGTATTCGGGATATTCGGAAACTTGTTACTATTTGTACTCGGCTGCAAATATTTCAGTTCGAGTATTTCTATCGGGAAAAAGGAATGGGATGGGTCATTCCTCTTCCACCCTGTTCTGGTTCTCTCTCCCCTTCCCTCAAGCCGGCAAGGCATCTGCGACACTTTGCTAATGTATATATTCATGGGCTACGGTCAGTCACTTATCATCAGGTGAACCGCTTGCCCGTTGCTACATTTTTTTATGGCAGAGCAGGCAAAGGAGCAAGTGAGTCACCTGATGGTATGTGATCACCGCCGCCCATGAACAAAAAAAATATAATTAAATAATCCTTTTATTATTAGTTACCTGTCCAGGTTGCGCGCTGGCCCCGCGCCGCTGTATGGCGCGGCGCCGCAGCTGGCAGTACATCTCCAGCAGGAACGACAGGAACGCCATCAGACGCGGCCGCCCACCCCCCACTATCGCGCCCAATAACTGAAACGTGTAGAGAGAAATCAAGAAATGGGTCAAGGAATCCGGACACCATGTCAAATCATAGCAAAACCCCATAAAAGACCAGTTGTAACCCGAATAGACCCATGAAGCGAATGTCAACAAAAAATATTGCATTAAGTAATTCTCGTAAAAGCGAAATACGTGCAGGAATTTCGTCTTGGAATCAGCTACGTCAGTAAAATTCTTGTAGAAGCATTATCGTAACAATCATAGATATGTTCTATTTTTCAAGAATCGCGATATCATACCCGCTCGAGTAATCAAGCTTCTCAAAACACCCGTCCAACTCGAAGGACCATTGATTAGAGATGGGATAGTCTATGTCATGTTTCTTGTTATGTACGCTTGTTATGTACATCTTGTCACGGTCATGGTACGACTGCTGACACGTGTTGGATTCGCTCTGTTCACGCTCCGCCACGATACAACTACGCGCGGCCGGTAGTGTGTAGCGGGGCGTTTCCATCGCATGACCCACGTGCTCGTTCGCAATTGGAATACTTGAGATATGTTTTGAATTTACCTCTATTATTATGTGTATTTTGTGTCCGAATCCAAACAATTATCAGACATCAAAGCACATCGTCTCAACAGGTCCGATCACACATAAAGTATGGAAAATGAACTGGGTGTCAAACATCAATGTCGGAGGTCATAACTAGCGAGTAATGTCACATAATGTTTACTCACCTTGTCGCGGTCGTGGTACCACTGCTGGTACGTGTTGAGCAGCGACTCGAGGAACGTCTCGCTCTGCTCGCGCTCCACCACGGCGATGCAGCGCCGCGCGGCCGGCAGTGCGTAGCGGGGCGATTCCACTTCCATTTAGATATGTTTTGAATTTACCTCCATTCTTATGTGTCTTTTGTGCCCGAACTCATACAATTATCAGAGTTCAAACAATTCACATCGTCTCAAGTGTTTCCGTCACACGTAGACGAATTGGGTGTCAAATATCAATGTCGGAGGTCATAACTAGCGAGTAATAGGCACAGAACATTCACTCACCTTGTCGCGGTCGTGGTACCACTGCTGGCACGTATTGAGCAGCTTGGAATATTTGAGATATGTTTTGAATTTACCTATATTATTATATGTATTTTGTGCCCGAATCCAAACAATTATCAGAGTTCAAAGCACATCGTCTCAAATGGTTCCATCACAGAACGTATGAGGGATGAACTGGGTGTCAAACATCAATGTCAGAGATTGCAACTAGCAATAGCACAGAATATTCGCTCACCTTGTCGCGGTCGTGGTACCACTGCTGGCACGTGTTGAGCAGCGACTCGAGGAACGTCTCGCTCTGCTCGCGCTCCACCACGGCGATGCAGCGCCGCGCGGTCGGTAGTGCGTAGCGAAGCGATTCCACTTCCATTTAGATATGTTTTGAATTTACCTCCATTCTTATGTGTCTTTTTGTGCCCGAACTCATACAATTATCAGAGTTCAAACAATGCACATCGTCTCAAGTGTTTCCGTCATACGTAGACGAATTGGGTGTCAAATATCAATGTCTAAGGCCACAACTAGCGAGTAATGGCACAGAATATTCGCTCACCTTGTCGCGGTCGTGGTACCACTGCTGGCACGTGTTGAGCAGCGACTCGAGGAAGGTCTCGCTCTGCTCGCGCTCGACCACGGCGATGCAGCGCCGCGCGGCCGGCAGTGCGTAGCGGGGCGACTCCACCGCGCGACCCACCAAGTGGCCCACGGCGTCCATTAGAGTGCGCGCGCATACGGCGTTCGGATCTTTGCATAGAGTTACACGTTACAATTGAAGGTATAAAAGTCTTATAAATACAACATGATATAGGGTGGCGGAGACCGAGGCCCTTTCAAGGAAAACACAAAAATCTCTTGTCATGAAAAATAAATTAAAAGGAGAATTCAGCTATTCTACGAAGAAATAAAAATGTATTTTCAAACAAAATAAATGTTGCAAAAATAATTACAAATATTAAACACCAATAATTAAGATAAATGAGACATCATTGCAACTGTTTAAAAAAGTGATTCCGTCGTCGCCACCCTGTATAATATCAATTGTAACAAAGATATAAGCTACATGGTAAAAATGAAAAAAAAAAATTGCAAACAATTTAAAAATACAGAAATAGGCGGCAGCCATCTTGAATTTTTGTACACTGAAAAATGTCGCCCCCGCTCGCTATCATCATCATCAATATATACGGTAGTGCACGCGGCAAGGCTAGGAGGCGTATCATGACATGTTTAAAAGCTGGAATTCTCTTGTGAATAATTGATATTTTGCATAATATATGCAAATATAATATTTGCAATACCACGTCTCAATTATTAATATTTTTATTAACTTCATTTTTTCTAAATGTCACAAGTGCTCGAAAAAAAGGCAATGTTTGTCTTTAATTGGTTTGTACATAAATTTAAGACACTGGCAACACTTACACAACCATTTTAAATATTTTAGATAGTGTAAAACTTTATAACATATTCCATATAGAGCTTTATATACATAATAAGGTTTTTTAACTCTGAATACGAATAAATGAGCCATATGTAGACATAACATTCAACGTTGAAACCTGACTCATTATTTTTTATGTGCTGGGGCCAGAATCGGATTCAATGCAAATCAGACATTATTAAAATTTATTATTTGAGAAGATGTGACAAAAAATAAAACATATAATACGTTTCAAAACTGCCAGCTGATGACCGCAATATCGTTTAAAGTCTTCGCAAGATCGTTTTAAATCTTATCTTTTAATATAGTTATGGTTTCACACTTCGATAATTTAATCTACATAAATTGAGTCTTGAACAAAAATTTGTACACAAAAAGTAAAATATCTACAAGAATAGCTAAGTTTGTGCCTAATTACTTTACAAGATATCCTGATAAGCTCCTATTTCCAATATTTTGCATCACCTAAAGTGACATTAAGTCTCAAATTGCGACATTTCACCACCCTCACCAATCCACACCGCTGCGTATATACAAGTGTTCCACTCCCGTCTTGTGCAGGAACGATAAAAAAACGTCTACAAACCAGCATTCTCACCTTCCAGTGCCTTATCGATACACTCCTGTATCTCTGGCGGGAAGGTGCCGAGGTCTCCTGAGTCTGCAGCGAGCCCTAGGGCCGCCATGCCACTTGCTAAAGCATCCGCTGAGGTTAAGGACTTGGAGCGCTTCAGGCCTGGCGTGAAGGATTGGGGGCGGATGCTCTTCCCGTTGCCGTTGGTGAGAGACGATGGAGGGGACTTCTTCTTCTCCGAGATGATCTGTTGTGGCTGCAACTTGAAGTGGACACGAGGACCACCCTGCAATGAGAGAGCAGTTTGATTAGGTCTCATTTGAAGAAAGTAGATATCAGCTGCTACATTATCCTTATGAAATATTGTGCTTTTAACTGTCACAAAGTCAAGGGTATATTAAATATATGTGGAGCCACTCTCTTCTTCCTTCGTTTAAAATAGATCAACTAATTAAGAGAAGATTCTAAGTGACAGATTTTAAGAGTCCATAACTCCTTTACTTTCCACGACACGAGTCGCAACGTCTTCTGTTGGAGATCCTCTACGGCTTCAGCATTACCGCAGTGGGTAAGCAAGAAAGTATGAACGACTTCAAGTGCTGCAGGCCAGGCGTGCGGTGCACTCACCGTGGCGTGCGGCACGTTGCCGCTGGAGGCGCTGCCGAGGAGCGCGTGCGGCGGCATCACAGGCCGGTAGTGCGGCGGCACCTGCGCGTGCAGCACCGCCGAGCGCGAGTGCTGCAGGCCCACGCTCGCGAACCCCATGCCCACTGTTGACCTGAAATGTACAAATAATTAATTAGCTACATACGAAAATTGGAAAAAAATGTGTCAATAACCTAAATATATGTAAATCAATAACCTTGGACCAATACAAAGATAGTTAATAATTATTGGTGCCACTGAAAATCAGATGGTATTCCTTTCTGACAGACACCGTTAAAGCAAATGTTACAGTCTGTCTTGTGTAATTTGTGCTGTATGTGTCCAAATAAACGTGTTCGCACCTCCTTTCTTTTGTTTCTACCAGACATAATCTACGGCTTGGATAAGTACCTAAAACCAGTCCACCAGAATAGTATTCTTAGATCTAGGTAACACATTGGTAAAATAACTTTCTTGTTACAATTTATATCTTCGAAGTTGTTGTAACTTAAACAACATAAACATTTTTGCCAAAAAAAAGAACCGACTTCCACGCTCTAAAAAGTAGAAAATAACTTTTATTTCAATTTTGTTGAAATCTATACAAAGTCGGTGCAAAATCTTGTTAAATTGGAAATAGATAAGGCACCGACTTTGTATAGATTTCAACAAAAATGAAATAAAAGTTATTTTCTACTTTTTAGAGCGAGGAAGTCGGTTCTATTTTTTGGCAAAAATGTTTATTTTATCCTTTTTAGTGTCCTGTGAAGGGTAATCACATCATCTAGTCTCAATTCAGTTGATATATACATCATTAAAACTTAACCGCAGAGCTTATTCCGTTGATTTTCGAGGAGTTCCCTGGAATATCTTCCACATGGATGATCAGACTTGAACCAAATTTCTATGGGACCACACATGAACTCTTCTCTTTCGAGTGCAAAAAAAAATTTTCAAATCGGTCCATAAACGCCGGAGATATGCGGTAACATACATAAAAAATAAAAAAAAAAATACGGTCGAATTGATAACCTCCTCCTTTTCTTGTAAGTCGGTTAAAAATGAGAATATTCCGTTTCACTAGGCTTTCTTTTTCAGTACTCTAGGTATAAAAACTCAATAAAGCCTGTTTATACAAAGGCTATTTATATTGATTTTTGCTAGTCATTATCAGATAAACTAGAAGATACACAAAAAATTATAATTAGGAAACTGTAAACTGTCCAGAATATTGAACTCTGCAACTCGGTAAATAATTTTATTTACCCTATATTTACGATGTCATTGACTGAGTCCGAGAATACAATGCTATTGTTCATATAACGCTAATAAGATTATAAATGCGAAAGTATTTTTATTTTTGTCTTCATGTTACACTTTCACGGTAAACTTGCAAAATAATATAAACCGTATATAAATTTATGCTATAGCCTTACAAATCAACTGAAATAACGAAGATTTTAATATAAAATTAATTTCCAAATTTTTCATCATTGCAGAAACCGTTATATAGTTCAATTTTCATCTAAAGTCTCTTGATTGAGGACACCATACAAAACCTTATCTCAAAGTAAATAGGTGTTGATAACATCTAAAGCAACGCAAATAAACTGCAATAATTCATACAATTGTAGCGCCAATGTACGCGAGCTAATTATAATTCATTCGCCACATTGTTATATATTTATGGCGAACAATGGTTGCCAGGAGTGACGGTGGACGGAAGTTTTATTTTCAAAACATTTTCGTAATCTATTATGAATTTTAACGTTATGCTTATTACAGGTATACGTAATTACCCATAAATCATAAGAATTCTTATACGTATCACTTACATTACGTACATACGTTACAAATAACTCTAGTTCTTACAAATTTTATTCCTTTTAAAATATAGGTATAATAATTTTAAGAATTATATTGGTTAACACCTACTGGTATTAATTGAAATCATGTGGCAAGCCTTTGTATTAAATCAACGTTTTTAGAAAAACGTCGAGGCAACGGATAAAAATATGCCAATTACAAAAACTACTAATATCCACATTAAAAAGAAATGCGAAATATACAAAATACAATACAAGCAATCCCTAAGCCGTATTGCGTGATCTATTCGTGGATTATAGAAAGTTGACATCCAAAAGTGACTACAAACAAAATAAACGTTAGTTATTTATATAAATTCTATTCATAATGTAATGTTTTCCCAAAGTAACTTAAGCAAGGCTTTCCAATACATCCTTTAAACAATTTAGGGCAACAGACAACGTATATAACGTTGTCCAATATAAATTCCTATCACAGACAACCTTTCCCACTTTGGGAATCGGATCCTCAGAACGCGAGGTGTATATATCATGCAAATGGTCTTCAAAATTAATCCGGAAGTATGCAACGTAGCGTAGTGATGAAATAATTCGTGCTACAATATTATAAAAGTTGTTCCGATTTTTTTAATAGTGATTCATTCGCTGTTCATAAGATGCAAATTTAATTTCTAAAGTTTAAATTAAACCTCTCAGTGTAGTTTCATTGCTAAAAAACAGTAGACATATCTGTGACGATAAGGAATCTAGACGTCATAGGAACAGAAGAATCGCAGCGAATCTTAAGAATTTATTTATTTTCCTACAAATCCTACAACTTCTAGTAAATTGGATCATGCCCGGTTTCTGAGTCACTTTAACGCTAGTTTATCTATACGATAGCGCTAATCGTCCGGTAACTGTGACAATTGCGTTTCTGCCTGACAGTTAACCTTAATGAATCCATACCTATATAGACAGTTTAACTAAAATACCCAGACACCGGCATCAGACATGCAATAGACTCCTATTATAGTGAGATCTAAAGTGAGCAAACTCACAACGATAACCGAGAAGCGTCAGAATCTAGACTGGTGGAATTGTACAAGTGGCATATCCTGTCTGTTCTGCTGTGTCTGACTATTGACTGGCATGGATATTGCCCTTGAATCACTAACATTTTACACTTTGACGCGTCATTCCTTATAAAAACAGCCAAGGACTATAATGCCTAACCTGCGTCTGTGTTACCTCCTAATTACAACCTGGATCTATTCAAGGCGAGAGTGAATGGGTTTCTTACAGGTAGGTATGGGACCACCTAGACCACAGTGCCACTTAGTACTTATCAGGTGGGCTCGTGGTCAAATACATGCCTGTCACTCATAAAAAAAAACTTTTCCAATTCTGTAATCTTTTTTATTTTGTTGGTCATACTTTATACGACCAATTTATATTCAATTTTAGTATGGAAGCCTAACTTTTACTTGATCATTAAGGTCCTTAGTTGTCCTAGTACAATAATACTTTAGAATTAAGCATAGGTAGGCATACGTTTAAAATTAGCAAATAGCGAATTATAAGAAGGCATAATAAACATTTTAAAATCAATATTTTGAGCGTACAACCTTTTCCTTCTTATCAAAATTTCCTCCAATAAATCTAAATTCATCATCTTGTAACTGGTCTTCAATCGAGTGGAAATAACTTTGATTGCGGTTACTTTAATTCCGGAAATTCATCATTACATTTGGTGTAGCTGCCAAATTATTATGCGTCGGATTTGAACACCAACCCAATAAGTTACTGATTACATCAGTTTGCGTGTAACACAAATAGACTGGAATGGAAAAATTCACAATATTTCTATGTTAATATGTTTCTGAAGTCTACAATTCGTGTCCATCAGTTTTCTTTTTTGGCCAATGATTCGTCTCCTCCTGAGAATTAAATTCTTTTAGCAGCATTCTTTATTAGCATTCTTTGGTCAGTAATTTACATGTTCGACTAAGTATAAGAATTAGTGATTGGGGCGAGTCGGGAGTTGTGAAAAATCATACCAAGACTATAAATATTAGGCGTTACAATTGTTAGTCTACATTATAAGTGGCAAGATTAAAATTTACAAGACAATTAGACAAGCAAGGAACATGGAGCACCTTACTATTTCGCTTTAAGGACATAAATATTACGACCTAACAAATCATTATTCTTTACCCCAATAATCAAGAGAATCTATTATTTCACGGCATTGTTACAATTAGAATCGTGAACCCTGCAACATCGTTCAAGGCAACGCTAAGAGAAACTAAAACCTCTTGCACCGCACACGTAATGCATCGGCAGGAAGCAGACACGTGCATTTAACACGCAATAAACCAACCCAACTATGAGGTATGTGCTTATAATATGGAATATGAAGACCAAGCCTTTGTTTATAATCAAATGCAGCGTAAACGGAGTAGCTGGACGTGTTGCCTATAAATATCAATTATTTATACTCTTATCAAATCTGTCTGCTTGAACCATTTTCAATGAGAAACTAATTATAACACTTATAACATTATGTCATGTCAAATTGCCCTACTTTCATATCCATTTCTACGATCATAAAAGCTCATGGTCAAATCCCTCTTTGGATAAAATTCTTATTAGGACAGATATTTATAATTAAAATTTAAAACTAAATTAATTTGCTTGTTGCAAAGTTTATCTTACCTGAACTTGTTTTGAAATAGACTAATACAGTCTATAGACGTAAAATACGGCTTAAAAATGTAACAGTTAAAACAATTGAATCTTTCAATATATAGTACCATTGCATTGTGAGGATACCACCGCCCGCTATTACGACGGCGGCTCTTATTACAGCAATTTGTGTGATTCATACATAATGCCCGACTTATGTTGCATACAATTTGTTGTGAACTATATTTTTACAGTAACGTGGAATATGCAGTGTTTCTATCACAAGGGAGAAAGTTGCGGTTGTTGGGAGAATGTTTTTACGTAATATGCCATATTCACCACGTAATATAATCGCTCTTCCTTATCCTATCGTACTGGAATCGAAATTTATATTGTTGTGCAAAATTGAAAACAAAAATAAAATAATGAAACAACAATGAAATTTTTTTTTAATCCAAAAAAATAGCTAAACTAAAATAATAAGTAAAGCAAGATGTTTTTGACGAGACTTAACCAACATTATAGTCTATAGAATGGGTTTATTTGGACCCAATAATACTTGCAATACATAAGGAGCAGAATAAACTTCAGCACCAAAACAAAAGGACAGCGTTACAATATCTTTATTGTGCCATTGTCACTGATGGCTTCATAAGTGAAACTACTCAAGATTCCGAGCGCGTCTCGACACGTCAACGATCTCAAAACGGCTAAAGTAATTAATATCTAATTATTACGCTACTTTAATGAATCAAAATTATCACGAGATCTTGTACTTTGTCCTTGACTAAATTGTTTGAAACGTAGGTTATTGGTTATTAGTAAATCGTGATTTTTACATGTTAATCTTGGGCTCTTAGCTTTTTGTTAGTACTCCAGATATGAACTCATAACTGATTCATATATCACAGAACCTAAACTATTTAATAGGGAATTTGAACATTGTTTTTATCTCATCACCCGCTAATTGATTCTTCCTACTCGGGTGTTTTAATCGACTAGACTCATTCGCAGTAGGGTCCTTTAAATTTCGCCGTTTATTTAGTTGTGCCCGATAGAAGCTAGTTTTCATACCTACGTATATGATATGCACATTGACTCAAAAGGGTTATGTTCAAGCTCAGACAGTTACGACTTGCGACGTTACCCAAGGTATCATGTCGAGCAGTCGATCACGCTAATAAGCAGTTTAATTTGAGTACCTATGTATTTTGTGGTTCAAAATCATACAAGTTTCTCTGTTAACTATCCGATAAATGTCTGAAACAGTGCTCCAGACTCAAGACGTATCGAAAATATAAAGTTTCACGTTCATACTAACGAGAGGAATGCAAACAGTTTCCTCTTTATTGTGTAGAGTAATTTTCCTAAATTCATTGTGAGTCCGTCGCCGAGTGAATCATGCATGTGGGTGGAAATGACTGCTGGTTATACAGACTGAGGGTCAAAAAACGAAAAATTACAACTAGTTTCATCATACTGTTGTATCAACTGAAATTGACTGCACGATCACTTGAGAATAACAAACAATGAGTTGACGAAATCTTCTTGCGAGCCATATAGACGCTGCATCTAAGTAATATTATTGAATATTGATTTTATAAAAATACATATAGTTTTAGCGTCGTCTTAGCGACATAATAGTCTTGTTCTTAATTTAAAAATCCTTAATAAACATTTAAATAATTAAAGACTTATCTTTCCAATGATAAGACAATCTGCTTGGATCTAAAAGCATGTAACCGAGAAGGTAAATAAAACAATTGTAACAAAAATCGTACTTAACATGTCAAGTTAATGCGTATAAAAGGCCGACAGTGCATGTGACATTTATCAGGATTAACCTGGCTCGACTTGCTCTAAGCCCTTTATTTTCATTCAATATAAAACTTGCATAAATTTGCGTAATTGGTTAAAGAGTGCTTCTTAGTAAGGTTTCACGTTCTTGTCTATAAAACCTCTGGACCAAGTAACTCCTGTTGGTTATCTGAGCGATTATCTTAACGATAATTACGTAATAAGTTTATTTGTATGATGAGCTCATTTGATTTGTCCAAATACAGTTTCTACCGAGATACATGAAGTAGGTAACAAGAAAAATACACTTTATTAGACTTTTATCTAGAAGAAAATTATAAAAATGTCGAAGCTCAATTAGCATTAGGAGTTATCGTATAAAACAAACACTGCAAAAATCTTTCTATTTTTATACACAGATCTTTTTGCAAGTTCTTACAACTTTTGATTCTGAAAATAGATCCAACCAGGATTAACTTTTAGAAATACAAATTAAGAAAAATAATTATGACTCAATTAAATGACAACTTTCATCAAGCGCATAACAATAATCTTCAAACATCATCAATGAAACAAAACTCAGTGGTCGTTTGAGTCACTTTTATAAATGGGAGCGGCGTTCATCTAGCGGCCTTGATTCGTTTTAACGAGCCGGTGGACAATACCATGGCTGTGCTCTAAACAATGTGTGACGCGATGGTTCAATGGTTTCAGCTTGGGTTTGAGTAAAAAAATAATGTATGGTTTGTATTGTATTGTTTTTTCGGCGCCCTTACGTCCATCGACTTCGATCCCTTACAATGATTGATTTTAAATATTTAGTAGCAAGACATATTTTTGATATTCGTTTGGTAATAATATAAGGTGGTTATTTTTAAAAGCTGGTTGACAAACCATGGCTATTATGACTCTATAAGCATGTATGACACAATAGTTACCTAGACCCTGCTTTGGTTGGGATAGAAAAAAATAGATACTTAAGTGAGATGGTCATCTTCCGTGTTTCAATGCTTGACAACAATGACTTTAAAAACATTCTATGAAATAAAAAAAACAAAGAACTAAAACTACGGCTGGGCAATAATGCCATAAATATCCGTTGTAATTATTAAAAATCTTTATAAAATCGTAACGCATTTTTTGAAATTATGCAACGACTAAGATTTGTTAGAGTTATGAACGCTAATTAACATATTAACTAAAGCAAATATATTATACAATTATTCATGAACTAAATAAATGTACAATTGCGTCTCGCATTGCAATAAAGAAGATAGACTATCATGCAAACGTGAAAGACCATTCAAATGAAAACGTTTCCCCCTGTCAAAGTTCAACATAACCATTACAGACCAAAATAAACCAAGGCAATGACAGGAACGGGGAATAACAAACCATCAGTGTTGCCATAACAAAGCCGACTAACACACGTCTATTACTCTAAAATGAAATCTTTTTATCATAATATAAATTATTTATACATAACTCGGCGTAGTTTCTAATTTAGCAATTACATATTTACTCACATATCTGATGTGGAGTATCTTCCACGAACCATTTTAACATTCGTGCAATAAATAGAAACACACACTATTTAATTCATCACAGTATTATAATAAAGATAACACCAGCGTTTTCGCACAAAATATAGCACTCACTCATAAAATCCCTATGCAAACTTGGCAGTCTTAGGTAGAACTACGTTTCGACACGATTTTAAAAATAGAAATCCAGCTGGCCAAACAGAAGACGCGGCTAGAAAAATGTGCCGACAAGGATTTCGTTGGGTGAGCGTGAATGAAAAAAAATCGCGAGGATGGAAATCGGTTCGTTCGTTGCGTTCGTTTTGTTTGGCTGCGTTCGTCGGGACGTCGTTCCCCGAGCGCGTGCGCAGTCTGTGCGCTCCGGCGTCACGATGTTAGAACCGAATTGGCGCAGGCGTGCTCACGTCATCGCAGCCGCGGACAAAGTGATAACAAAAACTTACAATTGATACTACGCAACTACGCGGCCGGCATCGCCGGAAACATAACTATCTTCAAATCCTCTCGCTTCTTGGCGGGTTGCCAACGACGCTGCTTCTCACTACCGCTTTTGACGCGACTTGCAACAAGGTCGGTTCATAAGCTCGGTGCGAAACGTAAACATTCTCTGAATTCGTTGATCGATGGCGAACTAAATTATTTTAAAAGTCGACAAACGTTTTCATACAGTCCAGAATAGTATTCTGAAACTTCATAAACAAACTGCTGTAGAGTTCCATCGACAAACATTTCCCTGTCTAATAAATTTATGTATCAATAAAAATTCACATCTACAAAGCTTATATATTTTATCAAATTGTGAGGTTTTGAAATACCCTAGATGTATTACATCCAATATACCCTCAAATCTGAATTATATAGGTATTATGTACCTAAAAAGAGTTCATGAATGAACACTGTCTTAATCTGTTTATATTATGCAGTGTTATAAATATCGTCCAACAATATTATGAAGAATTACATCATAATCGCTACGTAATGTATGATACCTACGATGTAAATATATCAGATCATAAGGGCCAGAACCTTCTACGCGTGGCTAGTCTTTTATAATATAGTTTGAATTATAAATAATAGATTAATACAATATATCAAAAGAGGTGAGGGGAGAAATCTAACCTTAATGAACCTAACAAAAGTTTTGGGTTCTTTTATGTATTATTTTTTATATATCATTAACATACAGAATTTTAATTTTCACAGTTTTATGTATAGATTTTCGAGATAGCTTTTATTTTAAAAACTATAGAGGTGCTTATTTTGCACCTACATTAGTTTTGCATAATAATGCTCATATTAGCACCGATTATATTATAGCTAATTTGGCTAGTAAGACCAAATATCACGTCACTATATGACCACATTATCATTAAAGCTAAGTTTACCAAAATTTCCCAACTACATTCACACGGATAAACAATGTGCTTTGGTGCGAGTCCGTTTTAAATTAGACTTTATGTATTTCCTGTTCTGTGAAAGTTTAAAATGGCACTTTGATATACACTGCCTTTAATATACAGCTATATTATCTCAACTTGCCATCAGAGAATCCTTAGATTTTTTGGTTACTTGGCTCGACGGGAATCGGACAATCTTGAAAAATTTTTGCTCGTCGGTCACGTAAATGGTAGAAGAGGTAGGGACAGAATACCTGCAAGATGGATAGCAGCTATTGGGGAGGTCACCCAGGGCAATCTCCAGGACTCACTACGCAAGGAAGAAGACCGGCCTGGATGGAGAGCCTTATCACAAAAAATCCAAACAATTGGTGGTCACGACCCTCAGTCATGAGGTTACGACTAAGAAGAAGAGACATTATCTCAAACATCTGGAGAGTAGGTCATAGTAGCACCAGATTGTCAAAACACTTTTGGTCTTGTAAATAGGGAATCATAAAGATCTGATCCACGTTACAGTTTTGATTCACTGTTCGTTCTTGCCGCTCAGCCCACAGAACCTCTTTTAATCTTCTGTAGCTCAGCCACAGCTAACAGCAATGCGAATCGCGGCGTGGTGTGATGTGCGAATTTACCAAATGTACTGGCGAGTATCGCGTTGCCCCCCGCGCTTTCAGTCGCACCGCCAGAAGCTATGGCCGAGCGGTTAGCCCGATATCAATCCAGTTAAATTTAAACTGATTCTAATCACAATTCATTTTTATATAATTGAGACGTATGCTGTAGTATGGTTTGATCGGAACTTGACCGTTAGTTATAGTATAAATAAAGTCATTGTTTCTTGTTTAACCATATCTTACAGGATCGAGATCGAGCCGAAAATAATGAGATCAACACTGTAATGTGGAGCCTAAACTACCACTACAACAAAAATCAACTCAACACATCATTCTACTCTACAGAACCTTTAAAACAACCAATGTCCTAAAAATATTGAGTTATTCAAATTCAAATTCAAATCGTTATTTTTCCAAATTGGCTTTTTGAAAGCTCTTTTGAAACGTCACATACATATTTTATTTGCACCGATTCGGAAGCCAGTGTCTACTGAGAAAAACCATCAAAAGACTCAAACAGTTAATTTATAAGGTTTATCTTTAAGGTAAAAATTAAAATCGATTCAAAAGCGTTAAAACAACTCACCTATTATGCAGATCAGCAGGTTTGGCCATGGTGAACTCCTTCGCGTGCACATTCAGCTTGTTGGAGGGCGTGGTCGGCGTGCCGGCCGAGCCTGCGCCTGCGCCGCTCACCGCCACGCCGTCTGTGCGGACGCCTGGCGGTCAGCGCGGTGGTCAAGAGAAGAGGACAGTTAGATACGTGTGCCGGAAAGATGGGTGGCTTATTAGATGTACAGGTGAGTGATGGAACCATGTGTGATAGAGGCAAGACCCAACTTTTAATGAGGTTGAAATTGTTAATTTTGAATTTTAGACTACTAACGGCCGTTTTAGATAATGCATCTAAGATTATGGATAGATTGCTATCTCAGATCAAATGACATTTGATTGTCAAAAGTCATAGCAAAGGCTATCCGACGACAGCATATTGTAATCAAAGTGCAAATAGATAGATTTGCCTGACTTTAGTAAGCAAAACAAGGGATAGATAGAATATTGAAAACGGCCGTAATCCAATTTTATACGGATAAAACACTTGTGTTTTTGTATGAAGGTTTGTAATATTTCACAAAAAACTACTGGATCGATTTCAAAAATTCTTTCTGCATTTCGCTGAAGAACAGACATATAACATTATGCTTGTGATATAATATATGGTATTCTAAAATCTTAAATAAATCAGGTCAAAATAATCTAATAATCTAATAGTCTCGAAGAGAAACGACATACATATGATTGTAAGAAGTATGGTTGATGTCGTGATAAAGAATTGATATAAAAGTATAGTTAAGAAATAGATAATGTGCATGCAAATGTAGATAGATCTTATGGATGAGAGAAGTAGAGATTTTCAATGTTCGTACAAAGAAACTTAACTTTTTTCATGCTACCTTCATAAATCATTTTTATCATATTATCCAATGTCTTATTATATTCACCATACACAAAAACGGTTAGGAAAATGCTGCCTTTAACGACGTACCGAATTATCGCCAAAGAATCTTAACTCTTACTAAAGTTTTGGCTACTTTATAACAACGCAATATATATATTTCATTACTATTTAAGGATTAAAATATAATCTGATTTTAGCCAAGATATTAAAACTCAGCGAAGCCTTATCTATACGACTTATTTAAACCCTCAGCTAATCCTTTATTTATACTCGCTTAGTTTACACAACGGTATTATCTAAATCATGAGTATACTAGAGCTCCCACTTAAAATTGTATCATTTTAAGTTTTATAAAAGTCCAGGCAAATAAGTCAAATTAGGACAAGAATAACAGAATGAGAGAGAATCAACTATAGACTTGTAAAGGACTTAATTTTTACAGCCTAAAACTTATATGTTTTTCAGACGTTTCAAAGTTTCACTTCTCAAAATGATTGGCTGGAAGAGATGGCTATGTATCAAAAAGGCCGCGATTTTTATACTTTTATTTTTCCCTTCTTTTTGTACTTTTATCTACGTTGTTAAATTACTATAATGGAGCGTATAATAAAGTGTTTCTAAAATTCATTTAACTTCGTTTCACTTTTCTTAACACCCACTTATTGTATAGTATAGTTCACCTGCACGTAAATAACCAATTTTTTCACAAAAAAATTGTCTATTAATCAATTACAAAATGCATTAAAATGTTTCTTTAAGTACTGTTTAATGATAAAACACATATCTTGCAGAATAACCCTTCCTTTCCCCTTTAAATGAAATGTTAATGTAATTTATAGAAATCCAAAGATATGACTAGAAAATATGCACAGCTCCGATTCACTACAATCTAGAATATTCGAATTAGTTTCGGATTAACTGGCTCTTGTCTGTGCGTGCGTCTCGCTCAAATGCGCAGCTTTCTTATAGATTTACAGCTATTGCTTATGGACGAATTGTGTTCTCTATGGCCCCAATAGTTCCCAGAACAATTTCGGTTATGGTAAAACTGAGCAGGGATAAGGCAGGTCAACCAGCCATAGAGCAAAGTATGCCTAAGTATGTGCACACAAAGGTACACTCTCTACAAGATTTAATTTAATCTATATTATCATTACCTTAGCTTTATATGATCATTATTTACTGTATAGGTACATCTACAGACAGAGTTTGTCCTATAAGCGATCAAATGAGGGTTTATTCATACAATAATCTGCAAGAGGCTAGAGGAATATTAATCGACTCTACAACAGTCGATATTATGACTATGCATAAGTCATGTTTATAAATTATTTAAGCAACGTTTCATCTACGTATATTTAAGTGTAATTCATTTAGAAAATATGTGCACGAAAACAACAAATATTTAATTTTTACGAGCCTCATTTCATACGCTTTTTTAATGTTACAGTAACCTACATAAGAGCCAAACGCACAAGACGGGAAGTATCGCGCGCCCGTGGCACGCAAATCATATGTTTACAAACCTGCATCTGCGGATTGCTCCGTAACCGCAGGAACCAGCGGCGGAGGGGACACCGACGCGATCACCGGGGACACCGGCCCCGGCGGGCTAGGCAACGCCTGTTTCACTATAACTCGCGACATTATCACACATCGAAACTTCTATCGCGTCAAATGTCGCCCACCGCAACAAACATCAGACTGTCGACTCGTTCCAAATATGAAGTTTTGTTTATTTTTAATTTTGGCGCCAATTGCTCGTAGTGACGCTCTTCAGCCAGCATTTTCCATACCGCTTATCGATTCGAATAATCGATTTTTAAGGTTAAATGATTTTTAATTCAATTTTAAGCTATCTTCTTGAAAAAATATAATTATACTCTAAACAATAATTTACCTGGTGGTCTGTAGATTTCAAGAGTAGGTTTTCCTTTTGTGTTTGTTAAGATCATGCTCCGCCGTTTCCCATTATTCGGAAACTGTGAACAGAAAATGAAAATATAGAGTTACTTTTGGGTTACAATTTATTATATTATGGTGAACATATTATTTAAAAAATCGTTATATTGAAATATTGATAAAACGAGTTTTAAAGCAATAGAGATTTGTATACTTAAGAATAAGTTTGTAATGTTTGTGTCTTTATCTTTCGGAACGCTTTTGCCTGAAAATTAGAGTTTCTTAAAATTTAATCCACTAAAAATAGCAGCAATCATGAATTTTCAGTTGATGAACTGTCACAATTTATTTCTACACTATGCACAAGATGCTACGCATGCCTAGCATCATCGACGAATATAAAACAGAAATGAGTAACATCAACCAAAATATTTACTTCGCAATTCTAAATGCGCGATATTTCATATAAAAAGTTTATTAGCACCTCTGCACAAAGTACGTTCGATGATTAATATAAAATTCTAAGAGCAGTGAGCTGTTTATAGATATATGTATAGCTATTATAAATAATGCAGCCCTATTGCACGTCATCTTTTCATCTGCAACACTTGTATCTATTATTTATTATATAAGGAAAGCATCGACTTGGTAATAGTGATTACTTATTTTAAAGGATTAGATAGAATAAAAGAAACAATGTCTAAATCGGTTTATAAATTAGAGAATTTTGGGCTCTACTCCATAATTATTTATTCTATTTTATTCTTAATGTGTATGATTTAACATAGAAAATAATCCTGCTAAATTTTTAAAACAGATGCCTTTTTTTCGAAATTGATTACCGTTCGCAATATTTTTTCATTTACCAATACAGGTTGACCTTTATGTATGACCAATTTGATTAAATAGATAATATTTGGACAAATATATTTCATAACTAAGACAGAGGCCATCAAGTTATATAAATGCAGCGTAGGCGTCGAATTGTGCAGTATCTAATCACACACGTCTAGATTTACAATGCCATCAGCCATTTGAATATTGTATTCTAACTTTTACTTTTCGTCTAGTTTCATTATTTGACAAAGCCTATAAAGATGCACATTAAAAATGAATGTCCAATAAAAACTAGCGTTATTCCAGTATCCATTAAGAGATACCCTTCTAAATTCTATAATTGAGAGATCAAAATAATTAGCAAATGTTACTCGACTAACATGTTATTACCTGGTTATGATGCATATTATGGTGCGACTGTGGCCGTACGAAACTCCGCTCCCGCATAATAACTCCCGGGGAGGCAAAGTCCTGCACCCGGTAGCTTCTCTGCAACTCTCCGCCGACACCCATTTGTGCCTGCATTTTCACTTCTGGCTGTATGCCGATAATCCTTTGCCTTTATTCTTGACACGTCAAATTTACGCGCCAAATGGACGGTTTACACTCTTTGGTAGTTATAGATAAGATATAAAACTTTTTTAATAAGAACCACGCATTTTTTTATTATTTTTTTACTTTTAAATAGATTAATTTAAATAAATACACTAGATGAATGACTAGTATTATAGTTACAATGTCGTTAATAATTTATTGAAATATTTACACTCTGTAAGCACTAACTAATATGCAATATACAGATTAGAAATGCGGATTAGTTTAACCTTTTTTAAAGATTAGAAAATATTTATGAGACGTGACGTCACGTTAGAGATCTCTTCTCCTTAAAATTAAAACCCCTCCTGTGGCCACAAAGGGGGGTTTGTTCGAGATATTTCGTTTTGACGATTAAAGAGCAGTGCAGGATAACTTGGTGCCTGACAGTCACAGAGCGATATATTTCGAGGGGCAAATCCAGAAGGTTCTGAGCCTATCTCGAATCGTTTCGTTGTAGGGATCTACGATACCCCTGATCTAGAACAAAACAAAATCATTTATATTATTATCGAAAGAAATATAACAAATCCAAGATTATCGTGTTCTTTTTGAATAGAATAGAATATAACTTTTTACAAAGTTCTTATGAATAGTCATTTTTTAAGTTACCACCGGTTCGGAAAGTCGTTTTGATTATTGAGATACTAATACTTTAAATATTTTTAAGTTCAAATTTTGCAGTTTCAAATTTTAAAACACGCATTATTTTACGTTCCACAAATTATTCGAGTACTAAGGCCTCTTCATTGATCCACAAAAAACCATCTAATAGTGTTTTTTGTCCCTAGAGCGTAGAGCCAGTCGATAACCTTAGGCGAAGTACTGTTATGTCGTACCGATATCATGGCTGTGGATTGAAACTAAAATTATACTTTAGAATATAATAGCATGAACCTTATAATATTAACTTAGAAAGAAGCATAAACCTTATAATATATAATTATATACATATTAACCTAGAATGTTATAGGAAAACTTAAGATTATCAAAGATGAAAAAAATAGAGTTCTTCTTTTGCTTAAAAAAATCAACTATCGTCATTTTTCTTGATTTGGTGATGATGGTTCTTAGGTTGGAAAAGATTTAAACCTTATACTGGGATATATAGCTATAAATCTCATCGAAAAAATCGATCAATCCTCTGGGATAATTATGTATCATAGGTTGGACTTTTTTATTCTATTCCCAAGGACATTGTCGTTTGTTAAACCTAATGTTTGATAAAATCCATCCGTAAACTGTGAACATTTCTTGTCTGCAACTTAAAATGATTGAATAAACTAATCAAATATTTTCATTGCTATAAACTTCCTCAATATCATTGTTCTCTTAAATGATGTATTTTGGGCAAGATGGCGTAAGGTCACGCCTGTTATACGAAACACTCACCGCTCTCTCGTTGTGCGGGTCTGTCGCTCACTGCACTCGAGACTCGTTCACTTTACTCGTATTAGTTCACTGCAACAAAACAAACAAATATTAAATTATAATATTCACGGTTTTTGAACTCTTTAGTTTTAAAATCGCGTTAGGTCCACAGTTTCAGACCGTTTCGGGGGTCCTTCAACTAGTAATAACTCGTTCAAGAAAAACGATATTAATATTAACTAGCTGTGCTCCGAGGTTCTCCGAGGTTATATAGCCCGTTCCCATATGATTTCCGGGATTAAAAGTATCCTATATTCCTTTTCTGGACCTGAGCTATCTCCCTACGAATTTTCTGCCCAATTGGTCCAACAGATCTCAAGTCCTAAGTGTAACACCCCCGCCTATGTTTTATATACTTATATAGATGTTATTCATAGTCTTAATTTTCTGTGACATAATTTTATATTATAAAGATTTAAAAAGGACGAGCGAGGGTAATACTGTTCTTGCATTCTTCCAGTTAGACTATTCTAAAAAGAAAACATTTGTGTGTTGGATGCCTTTAATGTTTTCACACAAAAACTACTGGACCGATTTCAAAAATTCCTTCACAATTCAAAAGTTGCATCTTCTTTGAGTAACAAAGGTTATATAACATTATGCTACGGAAGCGAATTCGCGCGGAACAGCTAGTTTTTCATTAATTATTTCATCAAAATCCTATCACCTGGCTTACTTTATACGAGTTTGTTGTACAATTTTGGTAAAGCAGATTGGCCTTCCGATATGAGTCATACAATCAATGATCTTAAATGTAACACTTCATTTACAACTTTTTTATTTTATTAAAATGCATATTGTATCGAATATTTGTTGTATGTATCAAACATACAGTACAGGTATAATACCAACCAAAAGATTTATTGGTAACTAGCTTTCCGCCCGCGGCTTCGCACGCGTGGGCTACTAATTTCTGTATTTTTTAGAGGCGCACGACAAAAGTTTAGAAAAATGACGGTCGCAGGACAATAATATATGCGCATGTCTATAGTGTTTTTGTTATAATTATCTATGGAAATAGGTTTCACCAAAATCTTACAGTGCCTCTTCCGGATACAGAAATTATATAGCACACGCGAGCGAAGCCGCAGGCGAAGAGTTATATATTTTGTGAAGGATTTTGAGAATTTATTGAGTATTTTTAACGTATCTATACGTAAAGAGTATAAAAAGGCATGACCGCAAGTCAACCAAAATCTCACATTGTCACGTGGTATGACATTTTCACGACTTTAGAAGCGTATATCTCAAAAAATATTTACTATTGCAAAAATGCATTTAAAAACCTTTATTTCGTTTTTAAAGAGCTATCTAATGACATCAAATTTAATGATGTATTCGCGAATTTATTTTTTACCCTCCGTTTAGATGTATGGAGAGCCACCCCTAAAATTATTTTTTTCAAATAAAAAGTAGCCTATAATTTGCACCTAATATTGATCTATCAGCATGTGAAATTTTATCAAAAACTGTCCAGTGGTTATTACATGATTGACGAACATACAAACAGATAAACAGACAAACAGACAAACAGAAAAAAAAATTCTAACCATGGTTTTAGTATCTATAGAACATACATATTGCATATCAATTACTCTTTTTGAAAAATATTCAATGTACAGAAATGGTTCGGTTACTGTTTTATTATATGTATAGATTCGACGTATTAATTGCAAGATGTTAGAAAGCTTAAAATTATTTTTATTTATTTATTTATTTACACTTTATTGTGTTGAAAAAAAGTACAGATATAAACTTAAATTCTAATAAGGTTACAATCAACACAGAGGGCGGCCTAATCACTCAAAAGTGATCTCTTCCAGGCAACCCACCGAAATAGGAGATGATATTTTAGGAGGCAGGTAAAAGTGTAAAATACTTAGAATAAGGAATAAATAAATATACAAATTTAAATATGTTTGTGCATACTATATACATATTACATAAAATAAACTAATAAATTACATGTATTTGCTAAATATAACAATACAAGTACATACAAAATAATTAAATAAATAATTTATGATGAATCATATACAGTACTTAAATAGTGATTATGAACTAAGGTTTTAAAATATACTTTCGATATATTTGCAATTTTATGTTTATTTTAAAAATCATACTTCGACTATTTATTATGGTTTAAATTAATACTTATAAGTACATTAAAATGTAGCACAAAAGTGCAAAATAAAAGTTATTATCAGATGGTAGGCAAATTAACGTCATTGTCAATATAGATGCAATCTTATCTTTCTCTAGACAAGATAACAATCATAATGTAATTTGGTAATTAAAATTATGATTATATCCAAAATATTAAAGCATTTCCTCTTTAATATATTCCTTATTTTTACCGATAAAACTCTTATTATTTATTTTATAATTTGCATTTGTTCGGTGTTTTTACTAAAATTAAATGTCGTAAATTAGTACTCTTTGCAATTAATATCTGAGGTTTACATAATTCACCAATTTAGATAATAAGTTGAATTATAATATCCAAAAAAAATGTTATACGCGAATTTGAAAATAAATTCATCAAGTTATTTTAAATGTCAATATAATACTGCTTATATCAGTCCGTCTCAATGGACCGTAAAAACCTCGACTGGAAAATGCAGTAGGCGTTGTCGGATGACATCAGCATTCAGCATGTACCGTGCAAGTCTACATACGCAAGAATACGTAATACCATTGTTCAACAATCACCTTTATATCTATTAATAATGAACACTAAATCGTATGAAAGGACAGTATATAGAAACACGCGTGTGGCATTATGTGCTTTACGTCTCAAGGATAAAGTTCAATTTACATTAATGCAAGAGGAATGGAAAACATCTGAGTACATAGTTGGGTTCTAGGTCAGTGGGCACGCTTTGTTTTTAATCAATTAGATTAAAAATAGCGAAGAATTCGGCTATCACCCGATCACATTGATTATGTTTCATAATACTTTATTGCTCTGTTTATTTGCGTACGAAGGCTCTCTATAAAATATTATACATAAAAATCTTTCCTTTTCATTTACAATCGTTTTTTATAATTTAGGGTATATTGAGTAAAACTCTTGGTACACTACTTGTGTCACGGGTGTTCACACATCTAAAACGATTAAGGCGATATGGTATTATATTTGATTATATTTGATTGATCTAAGTACCTAATAGATCAATGGGGGTACCTCAACCAAGACTACCACTACTTATTATCGATACCAAGACTTATCATCGATATATTTCGTAATGTTTTATTTTGGAAAGTATTTTAGTCTGAACTATTTTATTATCATCTGGAGTAAAAACTAGGCAGTTTATGGAGGTTTTTAGTTCGAAACCGCTACTAAAAGTGATCGGAAAATTCAAGGCTACGCTTGTCTTATCTAAAGTTTATTTTAATTCAGAAACAATGCCAGGTGTTTTTGAATGAATAAGCATTTCAGTAGGTATCGGTAGTACTAAGGAAATTTAAGTATTTATATTCTAGAGCTAATAAGTATTATTTATATAGAACTTGAAATGAAAGGAAAATTATTTATTGTGTACACAGGCAAATACAACATTAAATAGAGAAACAATAGACAACACAAAAGGCTTTATAGGCTTTATTGCTAATTAGCAATTTCTTCCAAGCGACCCAATGGAAGAAATGTAGCGACATTAAACAGATAGGGTAGATACTTATTGAGTACTAGCTTTCCGCCCGCGGCTTCGCACGCGTGGGCTACTAATTTCTGTATTTTTAGAGCAGCACCACTAAAATTAAAAAAAATACGATCGCAGAACCAGTGATATATGCGCATGTCTATAGTTTTTTTAATAATTTTCTATGGAAATAAATAGGTTTGACCAAAATCTCACAGAGCGCGCGCCTCTTTAAAAATACAGAAAATAGGAGCCACGCGAGCGAAGCCGCGGGCAGAGAGTTAGTTATTTTTTAAGTATTTATTGAGTGTTTTACCGTATCTATACGTTAAGAGTATAGAAAGACATAACCGCAAGTCAACCAAAATCTCACATTGTCACGTGGTATGACATTTTACGACTTTAGAAGCGTATATCTCAAAAAATATTTATTTTAGCAGAAAACGCATTTAGAAACCTCGATATCATTTTTAAAGACCTTTCTAATGAAACCTCACTCAAAGTTGTATTCGCGAATTTGTTTTTTTACCCTCCGTTTACATGTATGGAGAGCCACCCCAAAAATATATTTTTTTAAATAAAATGTAGCCTATAAGTAGCACATAATATTGGTCTATCAGCATGTGAAATTTTATAAAAATCTGCCCAGTGGTTATTACGTGATTGACGCACATACAAACAGACAAACAGACAAACAGACAAACAGACAAACAAAAAAAAATTTTTTTAACCATGGTTTTGGTATCTATAGAACATACATATTGCATACCAATTACTCTTTTTGAAAAATATTCAATGTACAGAAATGGTTCGGTTACTGCTTTATTATATGTATAGATATATATGTATAATTAGAGAGAGAGAAAAAGAACTTTTGTAATTTCACGAAAATCATACAAGATATCACTAATTATTGTTTTACTTATTTTTTTATTGAATTCACTTTTTAATGTACTAGCATAATTAAAAACTGGAATATATTGAATTGATATACATACACAGTACATTAGTTAAATTGGGCGGCCTTATCACTTCGTAGGGATATCTACCAGGCAACCGGACAAACATTGATGAGCAAAGTAGAAAAGGCAGGTTACTAGTGCTCCTCTCCTCCGTATATATCCAGTTCCCGTAGGATTTTCGGGATAAAAACCATAGGATAGCTTTCATTCCTGGGGTTTCGAATAACAACCTCCAACCTCTGTACAAAATTTCATCAAAAATCTAGTTTCGGAGCCTATTTAATACAAAAAAACAAACAAATAAACAAATCGTTCCTCTTAGTAATTTTAGTTTATATAAAAAAAATCAACAAATTAATATAAAAATGAAAAAAGAAAGTTTTCAGTTTTTATCCGAATGTTTCTCAACTACCTCCATCCCCATCTACTCTACATTAACAGCATGCTGCTATTATGTAATACCACAAATATAAGCCAATATTTTTATTTCTATATAAATAAGTAGGTGCAAACTTCGCACTCGAGGATCAGTAAACACGGTGAGTCATAAACTCGTTTTGCAAAAAACCTCTTAAGGATTTCGAAAGTATACTAAAGATTAGCATACCGTGTTTGTTAAGGACTTAACTACGTTCCTCTCAAATAGTTTCTGGTCAGACAATAGTTTCATCATTTCGGTTTCTAAAGTGGAAGTATTAAGACAACTTCAACACCACATCCAGAATCAGAACGAAGAGATTTCCATCGAAATTTTTATGAAATTTGTTCCAATTTTTGATACTTTCCGATCGGATTCGTATCTGTGAATAGGGGGCCTGGATAGTTGTCATTTTGTCAATTTTAATTTCCTTAACGTTCCTAGATGTAACCCTATAATTAGACAAAATTCACACGTTAAGTTTGCAGCACAATCGTAAGATATGATGCATTGATTTGTATTGAAATTGTGCTGAGAAGAGTTCTTCTAAGATTTTATCATAGTAGTCTTCTATTCTTAATCGCATAGGTACCTTATTGGGAAGCGTGCATCTTTTAAACCAATTTCTTGGAACTTCGATGGAGGCGTAACAAAGTCTCGAACTGATAAGACATAGGAAAGCTGATCAACTAAATAAAATTCTAGTACGTTTTTGTAAATGAAACAATCTTTGGTTCACCGACCGTTGTGAAAAAATATAAGCAACTCTCACTTTGCTTGATTTAATACGTACTTAAAGCGGTCTTTGTAATTGTAACATAAATCTTTTCAACAAACGGGTGAAAAACACGAGGACTTTCCCTGTTATGTACAACATTTTGTGAGATAATTAATATATTTATCAAATAACTAGCTGTTTTGCGCAGCTTCGTTCCCGTAGCATAATAATAGAGCCTATGTCACACTGTGAATATATAGCTGCCTAAGATAATTTTTAAAAACGGTCCAGTAGATTTCTGTGAAAACATTACAGACATACACCCAAATTTTTCCTCTTTAGAATATGAGCATAGATAACTAAAAAGTTAACACATGTATATTAATTAAAAGGTTTTATTAGAGTGACCAAAAATGCAAGTATCTATTCAAGTTAGCACTATAACAAAGAAAATTCCTAATGGGCGAATCTTTCTTAATACTAAGCAAATTATTGTAAAATCCAGATGGCCTTGACGCAATATACAGTGAAATGCACTTCGGTAACTTATTTGTTTGTCTGGATCCTTGTGAGGCATAAATTAGCACATTATCAATAGTTATGACAGGTGCAACGCGCGTCATGGCCGCACGCTTCGCGCCTTTTTTTGAAACCCACCATACGCCTGCGCAATGCCGCCATTTTTGATTTATACTTGGTATTACGGAAATCTACATAGTGTTTATAGAGACTATGGTGCAAGAGGAATAAATTATAAACATATTTTTGTATAATATTTTGTATAAATAATCCATTGGATTAGAGTTTTTTCTGAAGGACTGTCCAGGATACATATAATCATATGGTATTTGTGGTACTTATAAGTATAACCAAGAGCAATAAATATTACTTAATGATCTAAGAAGGTAAATAGTAATGTTTCAGAACTAAAATATATAATTGATGCAAGCACTGCAAGAATTATTTTTAGTCTTTAACTATATTTCTATAAAGAATATTTACATATAAAAGCATGCCTGTAAAACGTTGCTAAAACGATAACAAAATATGGCTCGCATTGTCAAAGTTATCAGATTTCATATAGAGTCAAATTTCTAACTCTACACGCCCTAACGTTCCTAAACTCTACAAGACCTACCTTCACAGACTCTATACTATAATCAAAATAGTATTTTGGACATTTTGCTGTCTTTACATTTTAGGTGTAAGGTGAAAAATTCATCCAATGTTCATATCCTTCTTGTTATACAATCGTTTCAGAAAGAGCAATGATAAAACAAGTTCATATTTAAAAATATCCATAAACATTAACATTAGTGATTTATCTGTTAGGGAGCTCCTGAGCTGATTTTAATTTCAAACTTAACGAATGTGAGAATGTTTATAACTATTCTGCATGTTAACACTCATTAATCATTATAAATTCTACTTTATTTTCATTTTTTGTAGAAAAGATTGCTACCGAATCTTGTATTGTATCTTTAAACTGTAAGTGTCTTAAGTATCATATCTTGTAACAATAAATAAATTCCGCCTTATTGTTTGATCAATCTCGTAGGGTTGCGTTTGCAAAGTAAGCTGAAAAAATGATAATTAACGACATCACACTAGAAACCTCAAAAATAACAATATTTCTCTACTATTTAATGGATGTTATCATACATATAAACCTTCCTCTTGAATCAAAATCCGTTGCGTTTCAAAGATTTAAGCATACAAAGGGACATAGGGACAGAGAAAGCGAATTTGTTTTATACTATGTAGTGAAAAGCAATAGTTTTTGAATTGCAAAAGAACTGTCTTAACTAGAACAGATTATAAATAGTTCAGTTCAATAGCAGTCTTCATTACCTGTATCAAGTGCAATCGTGAAAGCAGCGAGAATGATTACAGTAATTCCGCCGGTTCGGGGGTGACTGACCTCGCTCAATGGGCTGTTACTAACCGCTCCGAGCATTGTTCAATTCTCTTTGCTATTGATAATACGATGATTTATACTATAATGTGTACTAGGTTTTATATCATCAACGTCAAAAAGATGACTTCGAAATTCGAAAGGACCAGACTCCAAACATTTAAAAAACATGTCAAATAGAGCCTGCGCTTCCAATTTTAAAACGTTTCTTATTTGTTTCGAATAACCTACTTTTTTGTAAGAAATATTAAAAAAGCTAGAAATTGTCAGATATCTATTGTAAAATCAATATTTAAATGATGAAAGAATTATTTATTTGTTTGTAGAGGCTCCGAATCTATAGGACCGATTTGGATGAAATTTTGTACAGAGATTCTTTGAAACCCCAGGGATGGCAGGATAGTTTTTATCCCGAAATCCTACTGGAACGGGATCCTACTACACGGTTGAAACCACGGAGCTCAGCTAAATTTATTTAAAAACAGTATGTGTAAAATGCCATGCCGCCAGACGCGAAATTGTCAAAATATTTTTTCAGCGTTCTTGCAACTTTATTCATAGTGCAAGCCTAAAATAGGAAATAATTGTAAAACTATATTTATAATTACAGATGATCGCTGATTTTGGTGATGCTGTGGCGTTTACCTTAGATAATTTAATAATATTGCTATCGCCGAATAAATAATTTCAACTAAATCACTGGTTCTCATAATAGTTATGGCATGCGTTATTTTCAGTTTTAAAACAAAATTAAGAGAAAGTAACCATAAAGAAATAAAAACAAAATTAAACCCAACATTATTCACACGTTGCGATTCACATGTTTTCGAATATTTAAAACAATAATACTTCTGCTGAATAGTTTAAATGTTTGATGATATTAGGTTTCTGGCGTATTATATCTGAGTTAAGTCTCTATACTTATTTTTACAGCGTACAAGTCACAACTCACAATCCATACAGATTTCCGAATTACTTGCAAATCATTTCAACAGTAATCACTGCATGAGCAAGTTCAAAAATATTTTATTTGTGACTTGCGCTTTATGAATAATATAATAATAATACATATTTATTAGAAACAATCCTCATAAACTTTAGCGTTTATCTTCCCAAATATTGATAGCTAACTGGAAGATTAATTCAAATTACCAAATCATAATGCAAATAATATTTTTATTATTTTACCTTGTACTGTTTTTTTCATTTCAGTGGATTAAACATTAAATATTACTTTATCTCTAATGGACTCTACCTAATCAAACGAAAACCAATACATTAATGTATGTTTATTTTAATTGTGCTTATATTAATTTATGAAACAATATCACTTCACCACATTTAATTAACGTATGAACACAAACGTAATATTTAATAGTTAAAAGACAATAAAACTGTACTTATTAAAAATAATTCAAATTTAAAAAACACAATTATATTATCTATGTCAACTGACTGATAGAGCGATGCTCTATGCTGTTTTCCATATACATACAAAATTTGTCATAATTTCATCAAGGATCGTATTATATTTTAGCTCTAACTTTTCAAAAACATATACATGTACGAACAGTTATACACACATGTCAACTTAACTTAAAAAAGTATATTACTTGCACACTAGGCCTTAACGCGTAAATAATAAAAACACCAATTCGAAAACGTACCATTATTACCATTATTGCTTGAAATCTGAACCTACTTTATATCACTGAGTCACTGCAAAAATATTACTAAAGTATATATTACAATAGTACGGCCATTCATATGGAGCCTTGAGCAAAACGTAATAGGATTAGAATAATGAGTTGTTATAGGTGTTTATTTAATATTACAAGTATTCTTGGATGTTGTTTCTGCAAGTGTAAGATTTGTTTCATGTTTCTTTTACTTTTTTTTCTAAATAGTAGACACATGTTGAGACACTAAAAAAAAATAAAAAAAAATAAATATGTCATGACTCATGATATATTTTTACATTTACGATGCACCTATTTTTAAAAAAATAGGTGTATTATTCTACTCAGGATTTAAGTGTAATTTAAGCTGAAGGTAATAAATACAAAATAAAAGAAAACATTAAGAAACTTCCAGCGCTGTTGAAGACAATATTTAGTTAGGTAGATACTTGGCGACGCGAAACCTGTTTGTGGTAAGTTACGATAAAAACCTCAACATCACCCAAATGTACAATTGAATAAATAATTAAAAGTTCAGCAAAAAATATGTTAGTGTCGCAGTGAAACAAATTCATTGATGCGTGCGAAGACAAAGACGTATTCTTGAACCATTCAACAAGTCTGTTATGTAAATTTATATCTCTATTTTTTACTAATATAAAAATTAATCAAGACCAATGTTTTATACAATTACAGTAATGAAATCAAATTAACTAATGACATTACATTCAATAAAACTACGTTTTATAGATAGCGCCATTTTTGGCGCCATGAATGAAAAGCGGGAAATTTAAATTTCGATTTTTTTATTTGGCAACCCAAAGTATTGTTTTTTTAAAGAAATGGTATCTTAAATCGTAACTTTTATCAACAGTTTAAGCGTTTAGGTTATACTGATTCATTTAAACCTAACCTTGAAGTCTTTACACAAAAACTAGGCAAAATACTAGTGATGTCACCTTTATAGCATAGACGATGACAAATTATAGGTACGGCATCTTAAAGAGCGCATCATTATATGAATGTTCATTACTGATATACAATATCAGTATCGAATTGAAAGTAAACACAGACATTCTCGAGTAACTCTATTTTTAAAAATAGGTTAAATTGTGAGTTTGCGTGTTAAGTTCAATGGAAACAGTTTTATCACACTCGCATTCCGTTTCAATAGTTCCATAATATAATTATACTCCACATTGAAACTGAAACATGTTTAAAAAAGGTAACGTATTAAATTAATATTCGTAAATAATCCGGTAAGTGTTCGTTTTAGATTAACTTTTCCTCCAACACCTTGGTAAAAGCATATTCCCACGCGGGCCGCTAAATTGATCTGAGATCTTTATCAGAAGTGCATTGGAATAAAAGCCGATAAAACGCATTAATTGGATAACATCATTAACTAGTAATGCGAAGCGCGCTAAAAGAATCGGTATTTAGGCCGGCCGTCTGACGGAAGCTAAAGAAAATCTATTTTGTCTAAAGCAATTAGTAGAAACTTGAGGCGTGGTGCAAACTGCATTCACTTTCATTTTGCGGTGAAACTAATGCCTATTCCTCGATTTGAATGAAAACTGTAGCTAGGTACTGAAAGTGTAAACGCATAACCTCTCGCAGCGGCCGAAAATAACACTAATTAAAAATAGATTTATTGAATATTTGTGTGTTTTCCTATCGTAATAAGTGTATACTTACCAGAATCGTGCGCGCGCGTATCGACAAACGTGTGTTCGCGTTATATTTCACTGAAATTTTATTTATTGCGAATGTGTCGCTCGCGCAGATTCCGGTCGTATGGCGCCCGCCCGGGCGGTTTGCCGACTGGTGCGTCGCGCGCGCACCCCGGTGTTGCTACACCAGAAATATTGATATCCCCATTGCGCAGGACCATTTCCGCATACATACTCTTGATTTATTACTTATATGATATATGAAATTTTCTTTCGCTTGGAATCTATTTACTATTTGTCGAGAATTATTAATATTTTTAAAACTGTATATATACAGTCTTAAAAATAATACAGAAGGATTAAAAATATAAAGGTACGCTAGAATATAATATTATAAACAATGATTGATAAGAGTTGATGCGTTCACAAGATAATAAAATTACGCAGTATTATTACTTTCCACTTTACGAAGAGCTTAGCACCTAAAGTACAGCTAAATATAAGATAAGCAAAACGAAACACTTTTAATACAATATGAATATTAATATACCTATGTATTTTTATTCAGTATTTCATTTCCCTTAAAACATGGAGACTTTCGTGGCTGGCAACTCTGTATTACCAATTGTATGTCCGATCTACACCGGGCGGCGCTCGTCCGTATCTACCTATAAAAACTGTAGGTATTCGTTCGTAAACTTGCGACTATCCGCAAGTGTTTAATACCCCTACCATGAGATAGCTAAGCAATCGCCTGAACATAAAAATATATATTCTGCTTCATTCTCACTCGTGTCTTCGCTTCGATGTCTCTACTGACTGGGGTTACCGAGCGTAAAGTACAATTTTCAGTGAACATGATACGTTACATGTTCGCTTCGAGCAATCACGTATCAATGAAAGAACTAATCAAAAACCATTACCGCAGTGGTGTAGGCGTAACAACGAAGCCTCCAGGCTAATTCCTCGTACCGATAGCACGAACCCTGGCTGTATAACACGTTATATTGCGTCCCATATTAATCTAATCTAATGCCCAAAAACTGAAACGGCTATCGACTTTAAAAGGCTCTTAAATGTCATGCTGTCACTATAACTCTAATGAAGGGAGAAAAGCACCAAATTATATTGAAACATATCTCAAAGTTAAGCCTCAATGGGTATTTGGACATGAGTGAATTATTCAATAACCGTTATTCGTGGTAGGGGCGCTTTATATATATATCTCAAAGTTAAGCCTCAATGGGTATTTGGACATGAGTGAATTATTCAATAACCGTTATTCGTGGTAGGGGCGCTATGATCCTCAGTGAGTCAATGTTTGCTCTACATCGCGCGTTGCATTCGCAGTGGATTTGCAATGTTACTGGCATTTGCTTAACCTATTACCATTGGCGAATTATTTGGAAATAAAGAGTTTACAATATTGTCTACCTAAAATTCATAAGTCTACAAAATCCTGTTGTATGTAGCAAACGTGCAAAGTTGTGTTTAATACCTTCGGAAATTTTGTAACTTATTATCGTAGTAACTAATTACTCAAAGTATATTATATATTATATTATTATGCAGTAAAGGTATCGCACTAGTCATTTTAAATTAATACGATTCGTAATTACTTTTTTTTATAGAGAACGTGTAAATTTTCACAGTAAATATTAGAATATAGTTATATTTTTCGAAAAAAAGAACATAACATATACGAAATATATAAAAATGTTAAATTAAAAAAATAATGAACCGGCTCCTACGGACAAGCTAGTTATAGCCAACACTTTAAGTTATTACTTTATCCTGTGAGCCAACCATAAGTGGTACAGACTCTAAAAAATACCCCTAAATTGTAGATAATGTTTGGCTGGTTAATCGATAGATCAATAACGTAGCGTGGGCTATCGGTTGAAAAACTACTTTACATAACTAATAATCCCACTATTATTTAAAGTGCAAGATTGAATGTTTGTGCCTATTCCGCCGCTCTACTACTTAACTGATATTGATGAAACTTCGTATCTTAGTCTTAGCCCTAGGGATTCCACTGCTGGACATAAGCCTCCCCTAAAGATTTCCAATACAATCTGTCACCAGCGGCCTGCATCCAGCGGCTCCCTGTCACTTTTATCGGGTCATTTGTATGGTGGTGCTGGTGGGAGGCCTACCTACGCTTCACCGCTACGCAGAAATCTTAACATAATGGGCATTTATCGATAAAAATAAAACTGCAGCATTCGTTCAGATATTCTTCATTTCATAACAAAATATACTTATACATGAATCTTATTCGAGTGTTACGTTTCGATAGTAATTGCTTAGCCTGAAATAACACAAGCTGAATGTGTGGAACCCTGTTATGTACTATTGCATTTTGTAGTGGTTAAATGACAAACCATTATTATCTATTATATTGAAAATCGTCGAATTCTGAAACGATATTTAAATTAAAAACTTTACTTTAGTTTTATAAAAAAATATCAGTCCTGAATTTACGCTATATGAGTTTAGGCCTTTGCTTTGTTTTTTTTCACAACGCAAGCAAAGGAAAATCCCCGAAAATCACGTCACGTCATGTCCCGTGTTCCCACCGCCGCCTATGAATACCCAAACACGTTATGTTGTAGTTGTTGAAGATAAATTTGAAGTTGAATAATAGGCATTGCATGCTCCGGTACTTATAGGTCGTTCGTTTATATCAGATTCCTTGTAATGATTTTGATGACTAGTGTCTCAAGTGTCACTAAAATCTGATTGATAATTAAACTTAGCTCCTATTTCGTTTAGTGACTCACAAAAATTTCGTTTCAGAATTCAATTGGCATCTCAAACTTTCGTAAATCCAAATATAAAAGCCAATAAGTTGATAATCGTATAAAAAGTAATTCACCTTTAAATATACTAAGCAATTAGTAATTTGCAGTATTTTATTATTTGTTTGAACAATTGCTGTACATAGAAATGCTATACAATCTTAACATTAAACAGTATGTACACATCATTTGTAATTCATTTAAAAATTCTTAAACAAGGAATTTTACATAGTTGGATGTAATAATAATAATGTAATGCATTGGATAATAGAAAAACAGATTTCATAAAGTATAATTGTAGCAATTTATTATTTTTTAGATGTTTCATTATAAATTGATTATATGTAACACATTCATATTAATGAAAATACCGAACACTTAATAATATATTTCTTAGATTTTGCTGCTTGTATTAATTTTGCTTCACTATAATTTCTATAGGTACATTTAATATAATTCGGCCTAAACAATAACATTAACGTGGAAGTTTAATAAAAATTGTTTTGATGGATTTATAATGAAATTATTCCATCCATTCGTAAATAAAAAAATATTGTAAGTATTATAAAAAAACTTTTTATTTTTTATGTTGGTGCAAAATGTGTAAGCATAGTTGATAGGAAAAGAAAACAAACTAAAAAACAAATTCGCTTGTTGAATTATTTATTATTTTTTTTTACATTTAATGTCTCATTAACCAAATTTAATAAGAAATTTTAATATAAATACATGTACCGCAAAATAATTGTTGAAAATATAAAAAAAAATGTATTTTAAAGTGAAAATAACATCTATCATAAATAAACGAAGTCTAAAGCTAAGAAGCTTAAATAAAATTGTACTAAACCTAATAAATAATCAGGGAATGCAAACTATTAAATTAACATTGAACTACTTAAGTAACTACTTATTTAAGAAAACTTAGACCAAATACTCAAAGGATAATAGCCTTTGAAAGTTATTAATTGGAGTGATATCAGTACTGATACCCCTTAAGGTTGAGTATAATCTTTGTATTTGGGTTTGAATGCATCACTTTGGTGGTTTAGAATATTATTATAGAAAAGTTATTTTTTAGAATCTTTTTGAAATGCTTGCAAAAAAAAACATTTAATGGTCATGTGTAAAAAATGTCAAAATTCGTAATTATCTGCAGTTACGTAAAAATATATATATATTTTTTTTATGATTAGTTATGCTCATAATTATGGTATTTCATTCAAATGGGGATCATTTCAAGATTTTTAGTGAAATTCCATGCATACATTGTGTAAAAGTTTTAAAAACATAAAGTGATATTTTTTAAGTGACAAGCCATAAACAATATACATTCCATGTCCAAAAACTTGTGATTTTATTGTAATTAATTAAATTTTATTATTAAATGTGCACTTTTGCAAAATTGTAAATGTAGTGAAAAACAATTAATATAATAATATTGATGTTTGCCGAAAAATATGTAATTTATGAAAAACAAACAAAGACTATTTTTAAGCAGTATTTTCTTTTCTAAATTCATTAATTGTTTGAAAATTAATTGCAAAAAAGTCAATACATATCAATAAAAAATATATAATAAAGAAATTAATTTATGGCTCAATTTTATTTATGTGTAAGATTTAAATAAAAGTGATATCTTAAACTTAATGATTAATTTAAATTATGTTTAATTGATTTTCTTTCACACTTCGTAGCACATACCTAATAATCATAATAGTTAACTGTACCTGGCGTTTATTTAAGTAACCAAGCTTTCAAGGCAGTAGCTGTTATTATAACATAGCTTATAACAAACATAACCAGATACCACAAAATAGATAAGTATATAAACCAAACTTGTATATGTACTACACTTTTCATACCTACATACAATGTACATAGTATAATCTTGTGTTTATTTTAACGCGAGTACTTTCCATTTTAAATAAAATACTTTTTAAATTTAAGAAGAAATGTAATTTACCAATTTTCCAAATACCATCTTCGGAGAAATGAGTGGAGGTAGACACACAATTTTTGAAACACTCATGAAGACAACTATCATCTCAGTCTCCCGTGACCACGCTCGCTGTAAAGTGCTCGAAACGTCGGGTTAAATATTAATGTAAAATAATGTATAATAAACCGCGTTTAAAATCCTTTAAAAAGTATTTTACCTACGTACATTGCAAATACACAGACACATGTCTCAAAGATATGACATTCGGGCTTCGAGTGGTCCTATGAGGCTCAAAATATTGGATCACTAAACCATGTGAATGTAAGCATTGCTCGGGCGCGATCTGTATGCAGTTTGATTTATGTACCTATCTATTTTATACCAATACTAAAAATCCTTAATCTACCAAAAAAACACGTCAATAATTCCAGCAATTTATTACCTTATTATCCATTAAGTCACTTTATACACTACACTTTACACTTTCATCACAAGAATCACGAATCACTGTTTTGGTGGGAACATCACAATAATGTTAAACATCCAATTACTTAAATCCTACTTAACTTTGAGGTATACTTAAATATCAATTTCTTTCTCCTTGACATTTAAGAGCCCAAAGTTGAGTAAAGTTTTAGTATTTGGAGATCAGACTATGATACCAATATATTTGAGGGTATATTAGTATGATAGTGTAAAAGTCCACATTCACAGATTGGTCCTTCACTAGTCAATGACGATGACGCCATCTTTGGGCGAACATCATTTGCTCGGTGACGTCAGACCCAGCGCTGCTGAGAGAAGTCGCACTACGTTCTTTTGCTCTGTTGGTTCATTTTCTGCAAAGAGAGGAAGAGATTCAGCTAAATGATAAAGCAATCTTTCTTTTTCTAATTTGTTCATACTCATCAATTTAGCTAAACAAACAAACATTTGTTAATGAAAGAAATTAAATATTATTAAAGTTCATTTCTTTTGAAATAACATCTGTCAGAAAGGTGGTGAAAAGTGGGCAACTCAAAATTCTATAACCCTTAAAACCTTTATATTTGACAAAAAGTTGTTAATAGGTCAAAAGTGAATGGCAATGCAAGACTCGCTTCACTTAGAACTTCGCTAGATATTTTATAAACACTTAAAATCAGTGGTCCTCAAAGGGTTTTAAATTTGGAAAAGTTTGACAACCCTTTTAGATATTGTTGGACAATTGATGAACAAAACAATTAGGGATGGAACGGATAGTGGTTTGGCCGGATACAGGATATCGGATATCCGGCTAGCTACACGGCCGGATAGCCGGATATCCGGTGGCCGGATATTCGGACGCTTATCGCGTTACAAGTTGATTTGAATATATGCGCGCGCGACAATTTCTGCCATTATTCATATACAAATAATAATTTGTGGCAAAAAAAAGAACATACTTCATCACTCTAAAAAGTAGAAATTAATCTTTATTTTTGTTTCTATCTATACAAAGTCAGTGCTTGTATCTATTTTCAATTTAACAAAAAAAGAATAAAAGTTATTTTCTACTTTTTATAGTGAGGAAGTCGGTTCTATGTTTTTGCAAAACGCTATTATTTTTCCCTTTTTAGTGACCTGTGAAGAGTAATCACATTATCTAGTCACAATTCAGTATCAGAGTTAGAGTTTAATGGGTATATGCATCATTAAACCTTAAGCACAGAGCTTATCCTGTTGATTTTCGAGGAGATCCGTGGAATATCTTACACATGGATTATATTGCATATCCGCAACTAAACCCAAATCTCACCCGGCCACGAGGTATTAGCAGCGTATATCGTCTTTGGCAGCATATATCTCGTAAAATATTTATTTTATCCAAAAAAATATTTAGCAACCTCTATTTTATTTTTAAAGACCTATCCAATGACACCTCATTTAATGATACATTAGCGATTTATTTTTTTTACCATACGGTTACTGGTATGGTGAGCCATTCTCAATTTTTTTTCAAATCAAATATAGCCTATAAGTTGCACCTGATATTGTTCTATCAGCGTATGAAATTTTATGAAATTCTGCTTAGTACTTTTTACGTGATTAACGAATATACAAACAGACAAACAGAATAAAGATCTATCCATGGTTTTGGTGTCTACTGCACATACATATTGCATACCAATTACTCTTTCGGAAAAATATTAAATGTACAGAAATGGTTTGATTACTGTTTAATTATATATATAGATTTGCTTTGTGTAAAATAATCAATTACTAATGTTATAAATTGGAAAGTAACTCTGTCTGCCGGTCTGTACGCTTTCGCGCCTAAACTACAGTACCGATTTTGATGAAATTTGATACAGAAATAGATTAGACAACGAAAAACGATATAGTTTTAGAAAATTTTGTGTTTCCACAGAAAAGAGCGATATAAGACGAGTTTAGGGTGTAAAGAATTCAGCGCGAACGGTGTCGCGGGAAACATCTTTTGACATATACATTTATTTATTTTATTATCCGGTATCCGGCCGGATAGTGCACTACTATCTGGTATCCGTCCGGATAGTGAAAATACTGCCGGATAGGCCGGATACAGGATAGTTACCGGATATCCGTTTCATCTCTAAAAACAATATACAACTTATCGATACTTAGTATCAACCTTATCTATACTAATATTTGAACACTGTAGAGTTTGTTTGAACGCGAATCTCAGGAACTGCTGGTCCGATTTGAAAAATTGTTTTAGTGTTAGATAGCCTATTTATCAAGGAAGGCTATAGGCTATAAATCATCCCGATATTCCCACGGAAGCGAAGCACTGGGGCGCACTTAGTACTAATATTATATTATTTCAATTTTTTTTATTATTTGTTATTCGAATTGTGTGTGTTATGTGAGTATGGAATAAACTTTCTTTCTTTCTAATAAAAATTAAAAACAAATTATGGATTGCTCACCATCCACGCCAGTAACGTGTTTCTCAAGTGTGAGTTTCTCCTGTGCGACCTGGTAGATGCCCTCCTCGATGGTGCCGGCGCTCAGCAGCCGGTAGATCGTCACTGGACGGGTCTGACCCATACGGTGACATCTGGAAATAAAAATAAAAATTCATCCTGGTAACACATTTACACTTGGATAGAGCATTTCCGAAAAAAAAAAGTGATGACTTCCTTTTACAAAATTATTAAAAAATATATATTTTGTATTCTTTTTTATTAATTAATCATAAGGAACCCAACACATTTAACAATCATTACATTTATACACTATGACTTCTGTATTATTCACTACCGCACGGCTTCGCACCCGTAACAATGTTAATTAGTCAATGTTTATCACGCATAATGTAGGATTCAAATAGTTAAAGAATTTTTCAAATCAGTCCAGTAGTTTACGAGCCTATTCAACTCAAACAAACAAATAAAAGAAATCTTCCCTCTTTATAATGTTACTGTAGATAATTCACTTGACCCATAAACATATAATATTTTTCTGAGATTACTTTCTACAGAGTTCACTATATTGCATTTTCATTGTGGAATAACTTTGGATTAATAGTAAGTCAAAACTAATACAGCACATCTGTCTTACCGACTGATTGCATGATGGGTCCAGAAAAAATATATGCTGTGTTATTTTTTAGTCACCAAACATGTGACATGAATATATAAAATAATATAAAATGTAATATAATGATAAATTAGAAAAAAAAACTTAGCAAAAATGTCTTTAAAAAGCTCACACGCGTGTTCACTCTAGTGCTACTTGTACTGATCAAGTTCAAGGATGACCTTATGTAACAATAAGTATGAACTTTCTGTGGTCCATTTCCCCTTCATACTTCATACTGGCTTAGGACAGCCAAAAATACCTACGTATTACGCAATTTTTCATAATTATGTTACATTATTTTGTATCAAACTCTTGGTGCATATGCGTTCTTTTATAAGTTGGATAATAGAGTCAAAAATTAAGGATATGGTTGCTATATATTCTTAGAACTAGAATCGAATTCTGAACACCCTCCTTGACTTTGTCTGATGATTACTGAATAACACTGTATAATAATAAATCTAACTCACCTGTCTTCAGCCTGTTTATCGTTATAGGGGTTGAAGTCTATATCATGTATAATGACAGTGTCCGCTGCAGTCAAGTTGATGCCGAGTCCACCAGCTTTAGTCGATAAAAGAAACACGAATATGTCTTCACTGTTGTATTGGTCTATTAAGTCTTGTCTGAAATAAAGAAATGTTATATATTAATTAAAATTTAAATAACAATCAATGAATTTATATAAAAGTGTGTTAACTTCAAATATCTAATTTCACATATTACATATATAAATAAAAAATAAAAACCGGAAATGTAAACGTATATTTTCCGAATAGTGCAAATCAAATTGAATATATTGCACATTGTGGACAAGGTTTTAATGAATAAAAAAATTTGAAATGTTCAAAACGGACAATCGACCACTCGATTGGTGCAGTGGATATGGCAATGGTCTATCGCGCCGGAGAGTTTGGGTTGAATCTCCATGAGAAGAAAATCTTTATGTGATGAATTTTGTAGTTTCAATGATCTGTAGTATTTACAAAAAGAAGTATGTTTCTGTATATCTAGTATAATCTTGTGTTTGTTTTAACACGAGTACTTTCCATTTTAAATAAAATACTTTTTAAAGGATTTTAAGCGCGGTTTATTATACTCGTATACTATTTCGTCAGTCTCCCGTGACCACGCTCGCTGTATAGTGCTCGAAACGTCGGGTTAAATAATAATGTAAAAAAATGTATAATAAACCGCGTTTAAAATCCTTTAAAAAGTATTCTGTATATCTACCAGTTATCTAGTATCCAAACTTTGCTTAGTTTAGGACTACATGGCATAGTGCTAAATGAATATTAAAAAAAAAACAATTTAAAACCATATGGACAGCTATTTAATACTATATATACCTGTCATTAACAGCAGTACTGCCGTCAAGCCTGAGGTAGCGGTACCTCCTCAGCTGCAGGTAGGGCTCCAGGATGTCCAGCATCATGGTGAACTGGCTGAAGATCAGCACTCGGTGGCCCTCCTCCTTCAGCCGGGGCAGCATCTCGTCCAACTTGAGGAACTTGCCCGAGTCCTCTATCAAGTGCGAGGGCACAGCGAAGGATTTTATGCACTGAAATTTTAATAAAACAATAAATGAAAAAAAATCATTTTTAAACTACGAATTGAAAAATTCTATTCTATTGACTCAGATTCACTGAAAAAAAATATGACATGTTAAATAACTATTCAACACTTATATAAAATTTAATGCTGCAAAACTTTAATATGTGCAATACGAACTGACTGAGTAAACAGTATAATATGCTTGCGAATCTGTTTGTGTATGTTGCAAATAAAGATTGTTGTATTCTATCATTTCATAATTTTTTGTAACATCTGTATACTTTCTTTGCATTTAATGTTACAAAAAAATCTCAATTACAGCCGTAAGTCAGGAAATTGGTCGAGTTGGGACACAATTTATTAGTCCTGCACCTGATCTCTCCTGAATTATGTCAGTCTTCTGCCTTGGGTTATGAGAAGAAAAGAAGAGTACACGTGTGTTCACACATACACTTGTTCACTAATCTATCTCCTGCGTAGCAAACTAGTCCCTGATGAAATTGGCCACAATTTCATAATGAAACAGGCCAAAACTAGTGTCAAACTTGACTTCGTCTTAAAGATTTAAAAAAAAACTCGACTCACAGGATACTGCTGGGTGAGCTGGTGTATCTGAAAGTCGGACATGCACAGCAGGTCCTCGAACAGGTACTGCGCGTTCTTCTCCTTGTAGTCGGGGTCCCTGGCGAGCCTGGCGGCTATCTCCCGCAAGGGCTTCTCCTGGTAGTGGTAGCGGAGGAGGAGGGGATGGTTCGCGAGTTTCCGCATGTCCATCATCATCGACATGCCGCTCTGTTCTGTTGTTGCGTGCACCTGAAGGTTAAGAATATAATTTAAAGAAAGAAAAGAAAAGGAAAGAAAAATCATTTATTTGACATAAAGACATGACACAATACATTTATGATGAAACACAAAAAAAGCTCCCAGCTGAATTTTAAGTCGTTTCATTGGGGCAGTTTGCTTTCAGGGAGTATGTCATGAGCTATAAGTGACCTACCACATCAATACTTTTTTTATGAAACCTGACAAATGTTGCTTGTAATGCTAACATGAAACCACTCAGTCAATGAGGCAGTCAAACTTTCTTTATAGTAATTAAATCATAAAATTTTCCTTTTCATGTATATCACTTAAAGGACTAATATTGAAACAGATTGTTAAACTCAGATGTTTAAAAAATACATAAAATATTCACTATAATAGCAGACAACTTAATCTATCCATTAATTTAGACTAAAAATAAAACTAATTCAAAATTGAAAGGACAAAAATTTTAAGCATTTCTTGTGTGACTTGCTACACGCAATGCTTGTAGTACAAACATATAAATAGATACTATATAACTACAAAAAATTGTCTTACCATCCCATCCTTAGCCGATGAGAAAGCAGCGATGAGATTCTTGTACAATATCTGCTGTCTCTCCGACATGGGGCACAACTCCTTGTGGTTGGTCTTCTTCGGCAGGTCCTGCAGTACGTCCTGCTTCAGCCTGCGCAGCACGAACGGCTTCATGATGCGTTTCGCTTGCGTTATCTGACTCTGTTCGAACGCTGGCACGTCTTCCTCTGTGCTCTGTCCGTTTGCTTTTTTCGTTGTTTTCGCTTTCTGTAATTTTTTTTAATTTAAAAGATGTAATGAGTAAAATGCTATGTATTTAAATGTTAAACAGTTATTTTTTTAATTAATTAGAAAACAAAACAAATGTCAGGTAAATAATGTTTAAAAATTCGTAAAAAGGCATTCATTAAATATGGAAAATACATTAAAAAAAACACAAGAAAATACTTTATTCAATCAACAACATTCGTTAACTAAGCATCTGTTTCATTTATATAAAAAATCATTTGTTAGCCTATTTAGAAACGTTTAGTGTTTTATTCATCAAATTATTAATTTGCCAAAAATATCTGTCCGCTGATTGTAATAATTCTGCATATATCTAGTTTTATCAGTTCACTTTATCACTGCTTTTTATTCAAAGCTAAACAATCTTTTATATATATTATTTTATATTATGTATTTTCAAATAGTTATAAAATAATTTGATAGAAAAAAAAGGAATGAACAAAGAAAAACTCACAGCATTTTTCTGGAACAGGTTTTTCAAATCATCAGTCTTTCCGGAGAACATGTGTGGCATCACGAAACAAAGTAATGACATCAACTCTACTAGGTTGTTCTGCAGTGGTGTGCCGGTTAGGAGTAATCTATGTTTAGACTGAAAATAAAAATTATTTATGAGATTAATTCATAGTTATAAAAAGATACATTCAATTCTTTGTTCAGATGTTAAAGCTAAACCTGATTTCCATGCTAATAATATAATATTAGCCTCATTTTTATAAAGATTAAACTTATCTTTATTAAACTACTATGTTTAAATACAGTGCTCAGGTACAAATATTCCAATTCCAAAACTATCCAAATTAAAAAAAAAATCAATTATATGTACCAAAAAAGTCATTAAAATTCCAATTAAGTATATTATAATTTTAATTGGTTTTTTATATTCAAAAACATTTTCATGATGTTAGGTTAAATTATGTATTTCTGTATTGAATATATTCAAATTCAAATAATTTTTTTTAAATTGGCTCTTTGTAAATTCATTGGAACATTCGTCACATATATATATTTTACAAAAATTAAAGACATAACAAACCTTAATCTTCAACAAATTGTCATATCTCTGCGTGGACATGTTCTTAAGCATATGCGCCTCGTCATACACCACATAATGCATCGGAGTAATGCGGAACATCTTGCGTTCTTCCGGACAACTGCTCACCATTGTGTAGCTGTAATTATTTTAAAGATTATTATAAAATACTTGCATCATAGTATTACTAGTGTATATCTACCGTTCACATGGGTTTTCTAAGATAAAAGCTATCCTATGATTTCTAGAGTCTTAAACAATTTCTGTTCATTCATAATTCTCTGTATGCAATGCATGTATATAAGAAAGCAACCCATAGAGAAAACTTAGTAAAAAAATTATAAAAAAACAAATAAGAATTACGGCCACAGTAATATAAAACATTGGGCGAGGTCAACATTTTTGAAAAAACTACAAAATCCTCCATATCTTAAAAACAGTCATATTTTCGTATGACATATACATATTGGGTTTTTTTTATAGATAATTAGCTCAGCTAGCATCGCCCCAGTCATGCTTCCACTCATTACGGGACACCCTGTATAAAACCAATATACCATAAATTACCATAATATACCAAAATACCATATTTGTGCACAATGTAATCATAATCCATTCACCCATATTTGAATGATTAAAAATTGATCCATACAAACATTTTTTGTAAAATTTTGTAAATTTCTAGTCTAAAACACATAGTTACACTCACGTGGTCAGCACGATGTCATAGTTGTGCAAATGCTTTGCGTACTCGATACGCAAGAGTCGTCTCTCTTCAGGATGCCCGTAGTACTTGCTGACACTCAGTGAAGGACACCAGCGGGCTAGTTCGCTGCTCCAATTGTCTGTAAATAGACAATTATTTTACATAGTTCAAAGGTTTTAAATCCAAATTGAGGTTTCAGAGGAACCGCTGTAAATATATATAATATAATGGATTGAACAGAATTTTCATAAGACATAAAGATGACCGCGTATATTTGCCGTACCCGTGGGATTTCGGGAATATAAAGTATCCTATGTCTTTTCTCGGGTTTCAAACCATATTGGGACAAAATTTCACCCAAATCGGTTCAATGGTTTAGGCGCGAAGGAGAGAAAGACAGACAGAGTTACTTTGCATTTCAAATATAAGCAAAAACATGTATTATGGATTTTGTTGTAAATAGACACCATATTATTCACTTAAATGATTATTATTTTATTTTTAGTAGCTATAAATAAATTAAAGTATGCAATTATGTCATAGCAGGCAACCATTGCTTTTCCTTTTGTTATTTCCGACATTATCTAAAGGCAAACATGAATTAAAAATCACCAGTAATCACTCACCTAAAGTAGAAGCAGGCACCACAATCAAATGCGTGCCCTTTGCCTGTCCCGTTTCTTTCAAATGTGCCAGGAATGCTATTACCTGCACCGTCTTCCCAAGGCCCATCTCATCAGCTAGGATGCCGGAGACACCTTGCTTATGTAACACTGCTAGCCAGTTCAGACCTACCAACTGGTATGGGGCTAGTTTTAGACTGAAATGAAAAAAAATATGTGAACAATTTATTAAAAAATATATTATTTTTTTTGGTGTAAAATCTACAGCTGTAATTTTTAAATATATATATTAAGAAAAAAAATTATGTCTCCTTTAAATTAACATCAACTCGAAAGTTGAAAAGTTCTCATGGGTTTTAATTTTATTGAAAACAGCAGAAAGCTTAAAAGATGATATTATCATCTTTTAATCACAGATTTTATTTTAGGTATAAGCCTTGCCGAATGCCGAACTATGATTTGATACAAAAATTTATGGATGTATATTATATGATGTCAATAGTTCAATGTGTATATGTGTGCCTTTTCGCATAGGCTTCCTCCAACGCTTTCCTAGCCTATCACAAGCCACCTTTCTCCAGTGGTCAGCTGCGACTTTGAGATCGTCTTCCCATCTTATTTGTTGATGACCTCTATTCCTCTTTCCGTCCCTGGGGTGCCAGTCGGAGACGGTAGTGCTCCATTTATTGTTTTTGTCCTGGATCATATGGCTCGTCCATCTCCATTTTTGTTTGACAAAACTTATTTAACTAATATTTTTGTTTACTGTAATATTACTCACCTAGAATCCAAAATACTCGGTTGTTTGAGTCTTCCAGCACCAGCGGCCACAGCAGATTCCAGCTGCTGCGCCAGACCCACGCACTTCTTCATCAAGCGCTGGATGTTATTCCTCGTGCAGAGCAGTTCTTGTGTGGAATTTAGAAGTTCTGTACTTAACATTTTGTTGTTGTTGAATTTTTCTACCTGTAAAGCGTATTAGAATTACTGAATATGTGCTAACTCTCCACGTACAATTATTTTAAACTATAAACGTTCTAAAAAGTTTCACCCGCGTTACTTCTGATCCCGTGGGAATACCGGGATTAAAAAATTCTAATTCACCATAATATGTTAAGTTGAAAGAAGACAATACATCTGCGAAAAATGTATTAGATCAGTAGTTTTGCTAACATACAGACAGACAGACAAAAAACTCTTACCATATTCTACTGGGTTCTATATTGATGTAGTAATGTACAGAATTTTCATTTCTACAGTTTTATTACATGTACTAATATTCTTATGCAAGTTTTATAGACTTCTATTAAAAGCTCTAAAGTTTATGCCATAGACAACATTTTGTTTTTATTATGTTTCTGTTATAATTCTCAAAATTATTTGTGTACATCATTCAGCATTGACTGTGTGTTAATCACAGTGAAAACACTGAATGGATTTTAATAAAGGTTCATCAACAAAGTTGCTAGCAGAAGCTAAAATAAATAATTTACACTTTTATGTTAATTAGATTAAGCTGTAGAGCTTAATATTTCATAGTCATAACCTTAAAATCTTAGCAGTCTCTCACCAGTATAGCACATAAAAAACAATACTTTGGAACATACCATATCTAACCATCCCTTGAACGGCCTCTGGGCTATAATAGCCTCAGCCTTCTTCTGCGAGCAGCCGCTGAGCAGCACCAGCTCATTGAGACTACTTGTGTTGAGGAACTCAAACACCTTGCGCTTGTCACCCACAAGGTCGTCCGTTATTTCATTGTCTGAGTCGTCACTGCAAGTAAACAATTACAGATGTAATTCATGAATTAATTGCAAGTTAAATTGAAATTGATAAAATTTGATAAATTTAAAGGCAGTATTGTATAAGTGTGTTTTAAACCTACTAAAGTTTGTAATTTTACTCAGAGACCATATAACACGAAAATAAAGGCAACCGTTTTAAAACTATATCCATCCTAACTTTGTATTGTCATTTACTATACTGTTTTCTCTTAAAACAATTAAAATGCTGTATCATGTTTAAAGGTATCATATTCATTAACTCATTTTCCATGATGCTAAGATAAAAATTAGAGCATTAATTATGAAAATAGCTGCATATATATATTGACTGCTCGGTTGGCACAGTGGATATGTCAGTGTCTATTGCGCCGATTGATTATCGAACCCACACCCTGGGTTCAATTCCCACGGGTAGAAAATTATGATGTGATGAACATTGTAATTTTCTACTGTCTGGGTGTTAATATCTATAGTATGTATTTACAAAAAAAAAGTATGTTTAAGTATGTCTATCAGTTATCTAGTTTCCATAGTACAAGCTTTGCTTAGTTTGGGGCTAGATGGCGTTGTGTAAAATGTCCGAGAATATTTATTTATATTTGTTTATTTATAACATACCTATCATAAACTTTATCATCTTTTCCTTTCCTAACCCCATAATCATCATCTTCACTTCCACTACTGCCCCTTCTCGCTCTCCCACCCTTCGCTGCGAGGGGTCTTCTCACCACCGCAGTCGGTCCACTCGTCACACGTATAATCGTCGACCCATTTACTCTCGCCAACCCGGTGAACCCAGGACGGGCCCCAAAGAAACTAGAGGAAGTTGGTTTTTCATTACTTTCAGGATCATGCTTAAGGAGTTCGTCACGGGATCGTTCTTCATTCCAGCCGTGTTTAACTAACGTATTTTTTACAAACTGAAAAATAAAACAAATTCATAACTGATCGGCACTGATCTAACAAAAATGTAATTGTATTTCGTCAATTTGCATACATAAAAACTTGGGTAAACATAAGCAAAATTAAAATAATAGAATAGTGTACAGTTTAAGCATTATAAATGAAAATGAGGAAGAATGTTATATTAAAATGAACATTTGTTACCTATTGTCCTTATGACATGATTTACCAGTTGAAGGCTTCTGCTTTAGTGAAAATTTTACACTTTCCTTTAGTAAAATTAACTTTAAGACAGAAGAATGCAATTTCCCAAAGAAGAGGTAAAATAGTATAATATGTTTTCTGAAGTATAGAGTATATAACCTACTAAACCTACTACCAAATTTTTAATATTACATTATTATCTCCATGTTTATGCAATAAATTATTTCATTTCATTTCATTACCAATCAGTAAAATAATACAGGTGTTTATTTATTGTAAAATAAATGAGTTCCATTCCTGGCATGGTAAATGATTTTTTAAACATACCACGATGCAGGTTTTAATTTTGCCAAAATCGGCCTAGTGACTCCTTGTTAAGGATTTGGCTCTGAAAGCCCATTTCGAAAACCCACCTGTATGAATAAAATCATTTATTCTGACCCACTTACCAAAGGTGATATATCAGGGAACATTTCTAGCATATTTCTAAATCTCCTCTCTTTAATGGCAGTGGTAAGTTCCACAGTGGCTGGCTTCTTGGCAGGTGTTCCTGCATCATCAGAGTCAGAGTCCAACACCCTGATGCGCTTGTAGACCACCTGCCCACTGGTCTGTCCATTTGATGAGTTTGGAACTGGCATTCTTATTTGAGTGTCTGTAATATTATTTAACAATATCAATCATATGTTTTATTGGAACACTTAAGTGCAGATGCTTTTTTGTCATAGAATATTCATTATTAAATTTGATAGAAGATATTTGTGTTACACTTGGTAGGGACAATGTCATGTATTTAAAACTATATTATACTTGATATTTCAACAAATATATCTAAGTATCTTTTTCTATCCTCCTCAGTTGACAAAGATTTATGTTTATTGTACATAGACAAATTATCACTTAGTTGGCCCTGGATAAAAATTATCATATTAAGTAATTACAGATACAGAAACAAACTGTTCTTTATTTATTAGGAATTCTTTATGGCTGAAATACTCAATATTATAAAATTATGTAAACAGAATAAAATACAATGATGTAGATGAGCATTTATCAAGATGGTAATCAGAGAGATAATACTTATGTTTTTGTAATTTACAGTAAGTAAATAAACTTAAAAATTCTCTTTTCAATATTAATATGCGTTAATTTATTAATGTCTATGAAACATAGATTTAAAGAATGTAGCATAGTATTAGTACAGCTTACCTGAATTCAATTCAATAAACATTTACTCATGTTTTTCACTCTAAGCATGCTGGCAAAGTATTATGCAACATTACAAAACACAAAGGTTTTATTTAAGAGTTTAGCATTTACAGTTACCTCATAAGTTAACATATAATAAGTACATTGCTCTATAATAATGTTTTTTATGTCTAATGGCACATCACCATGTGGTATGGTTGCGACCTTATCATTACTACACGAGTACTTAGAAAAATATGAAAATAAATTATTCAAACTTTTCATAGATTAACGTTTCTTTAATTTATTTAAAGCTTTAAAACTAAGGTAAAAAATTGAAAGCCTTGACTTCAAACGTGGACAAAGTTACTTATGAATTTATCAGAATGTATTTTTATTCCGACACTACATTAAACTACACGTTATTACGATCTACTTGTCTTGACGCTATATTTTTTTTTACTTACGAGAACTTGATGGTGTTACGACTGTGACCGTTCCACTTGAGCCAGGTGTAGGTTTTCTTTGAAACCTATACTGCCTTAAATAACTTAAAACACTAGGGCTAGTACTATCAGACATCGTGCCTATCTACACGTCACAAAATTTCAAATATTTTATGTGATAAAAAATAAAACTTTATTAGAGAACTTTAGTATAAAAAATGTGAAATAAGATTCACACCATACCGTTCAACCACGGAAACAACACTGCGGCCATTTTTATCCGCGAGATTGACTTGTATACAAAATTGACCAATCACAGTGTTGTAAAATTGACATATGGTTTATTTAACCAATAAAAAAAGAACTTCATACTTTTTCATTACCTATTTTAAGCAAGAAACCAATGGAATGTATTGATTCATTTTAAGTTTTTAATTTAGTGACATCATTTTATATAGTTTCTAATCGACAATAGGGTATAAAACATATTTACGCAAAATGTTTAAAAAATGCAAATACGCTAGTTTCAATTTTAAATAAAATATTAAATATCTAAAATAAACGACTGTAGCTTTATTTGAAAAAATCCGGTTTTATTAAGATAATAGAATTGGCAGAATTCATACCCATATACATAAAAGTAGCTCTAAATCTTCAAAAATATAGAAGGCAAATAAATTACTAATATGTGCAATCGTACTATATTTATTGCAATATTGGGCTTAAATTAGTGATACTGCAAATGATCGAAAGAGTATATAAACTGCAAATGTTTTATGATAGCCATTTTGATTGTTTTAAAAACAATGACCCATGTTCCAAGGTGTCAAAACTTTATTTGGTACTTTATTACTATGATAAAAATATGTTTTATTCATTTACGAAATTACAAACAATAATAGAAATATGCACTTACCATCACACTTTATAGAAAGACTATTCATTTTATTTTCTGTCGTTAAATTGATAACCATTCTTACTCATCGAGGACATTAACTTAATGCAAGTTTAAATCTTGCATCATGAGGGTAGCTAAAATTAAAAAATAGTGATACTGTGAAAGAAATATATGAACAGACATTTTAAATCTAAGGAAAGAACAAACAATTAACTACTGAATTAAAAGTATTGTCTAAATTATTAGAATTATTTATAATATAGAGAAAAAGTAAGAATATTAGGGATTAATTTGAACAACTTAAATTGATTGCTCCTTTTTTTCAGTGTTTTATTTATAATTGTTGTGCAAGTTTCATGGGTTCATGTTATCTCTTCTTTTCTATATTATATTTAAAGTTGTATAATTTATTATCTTTGTAATAGTTGCATTATCTTGGTATCATTATTTGATTAATCTGTTTCTAATCAAGATACGTCAAAGTCATTAATGCCACACAGATTTTCTATCTGTCACATTAATAGGCGCGGCCATGTTGGTCTGTAGTGAATAAAATTCATCTAATTATTGCTTTTAGGAAAATAAAATAGAAACAATATGCCCAAATGCGACCTCAAAACGAGATACATCCCCGCGACATTCGCCTGGACACTACTATTGGGCACGACGTTCCTGTTTTTTTATTTTCCGTAAGTATACATTATGTTCGCAAGGTATGAATCTCTTTGATTTGACAACTTTCACATAAAGATTGTAGAATTGCTGCTATTAATATCCTCGGGCTACCTTTGCCCTATTTGACTTCACGTAAACACAGGTTTCCTGCTTTTGGATCAATATATTTAACCGTGTAAAAGTCAATTAATTTGTTTGTCAGCTAATTATTTACACTTCGAGAGAACACTTTAAAATTCGTATCAGACTGTTTTTATCCTTCTATGTTTCATTCTTCATTGGAAGCATTGAGTATATCTTTAAATGGTGTAAACAAGACCATGTTGGTGTTATGAATAAGCTTGTGTGGTTACCATTTAATGCAAATTGTCAAATGTAATAATATACTGATTTGCATATGTGCCCAGTGTTTACTTTTCTCTGAATAATATAAGTTATGAATATTACGCTTTATCGTCATTATTGTCGAAATTTTTAAAATAATTTTATTTTATATTTTCAGTTGCCAGTATTATCTCCACAAACACCCATGGGTACCTGCATACCAAGGTGTCATAACATTTTTTGTTTTGGCCAATTTTACACTGGCCACTTTCATGGACCCGGGGGTGATACCAAAAGGTATGTTTGTAGTGAAATGATATGCTATATATAGTGAAGTGCTATTTTATGTGTGAGTGTATTTATATGAATTAGGACTATTATTGAAGGAATATATCTATTATTTACAATAAATATAAATAATTTCTACTATGGATTGGATTGTGGATTTTTGATCTTAAACATTTTTTTTAAATAAACAATAACAACTCAGTAGACGACAATTCTTTAAACATTTGTTACTACTGTAGTATAATATTAATGTGTATAATTGTACAACTATTTGAAACTAGTTTTTGTTAATGGCATTAGCATCAATATTATATGTTATGTCATTTGTCACATTCAATATTAGGCAATCAAACAATTAGTTAATTACAGAGGATTTATATCCAACAAGTTATTCCGCAGGCCTCATTCTCATAGAAAAATGTTATAGCTTATAGTCTTCCTAAGGTTTTGGTTTATCTACCACAAATTTTTGTTTCAAATTGGACCTGTAATTCCAGAGATTATTGTGTTCACAAAAATATTGAATTTAATAGTATTAGGATTTGATAATTATTGTCTTCGAAAGAGTTGAATTTACAGACTTACTAATATTTCCTTTCTGTAACCTAATTTCTACAATAGAAATATTTACTTGTGTATTTTTAATTAGTGACATTTATGAATAATAATTTATTCTTTTGTTCTGATAAATGACATCTGTAATGAAAAAGATGCAGATTTATATTTTCTTGGTCCAATAGTTTTTGCTTGATTCAGATTAATTTTTTATTTTATATTATAATGGAGAGAAATAAATAATTCTCTTTTCATAAATATTTCTTAGTGTGGGAAGTAGTTAGTCACTATATTAAACAAACTCGTTTCTTGCCTTCTGTCCCTATGTATTCATATTACATTTATAAAACTATGTAATGGATTTTAATGCATATTTTTCATAGATAGATAGATTCAAGAGGAAGGCTTATAAATAGTAGCTACATATATCATAGTATGCATGGAGCTGAGGCAAATCACTAGTATTACATATGTTTTGTAATTATTTAAAGATATTAGTGCTCATTTTATCTTTATTTTCTAGAGATTTGAGATAAGCAGCTAGAATTACCAAACTTCTTATTAAAACTATCTCTTGTTTCATTTTATTTTCTATACACGTTGTGGTGGTAAAATAATGTTAATTTTTATTTTATTTGATAAAAGTGATATGAAATAAGATGGATACATTTACACTAATATTATAAAGAGGAAACATTTGTGTCACTGACTTAGAGAAGATGCAGCTTTTTAATGATGAAAAAATGTTTTAAATTAATCCAGTAGTTTTGTGTGATACCATTACAATCATACATACAAAAATGCAAATAATCCTCTTCTAATAATAGTATAAATGTATCACAAATAGCACAGTTACATTTGTTTATGCATGATTGAATTGAGTTGTAGAGTCCAATTTGCACATTGAATATAGCAGGTGCAGTCAACGGTGTGAAGTTTAAATTAACTTTGCTTTTCTAATGCGAGGTTGTATTGTTGACACAACCTTTGTATACTGTTTGTATACATTTTTAATGTGAACTTTGAAGGTGTTTCAATGGTCTTATTAATGACTAGTAATGCCCTACAGTTTCACTCATGTAGTGTATTATGCAATTAAAAGAAATCATTTTAAATTTTATTTACCTCAGCTTTATTAAAGTTGAGTAAATGAATAGTCAATGATTATTAGATAAATAGATAAATTCATCTAACCATTTCCAAGATTACGTTTAAACAAACCTAATTGTCCGTTTTTTAATATAAGTGCTGGTATCCTTTATTTTAATTTATTCTTTAAATCAAAATCCTTATTTTGATTTTGTTTCTTTTCTTAAACTATTGTAGAAGTAGTTTGAAGGTACTTAAATGGTCTAATGAACTATGCCATCTATACAAATATTTTTTATGTTTAAAATCAGATTTCTTGTGTATTTGTTGGAACAAGTTTATAAAATTTTGTTATATTTAAGGAAAATGCTTCAAATGTGACTCATATATTAATAACATACATTGATAAACGTCATAGTTTTGTAATTATCTATGTAACGGAGGAAGGCTAATACGCAAATATACTACGACTGTTAAACTGACGCAAACTAAACATAAGAATTCTCATAAAATGATGAATCAACATATTAAATGATGCCTACTTTAATATGATCTAGATTCAAATTGGGTTGAAGGTGGTAACAAAATTTTTATTACTTGTTGGTTTACAATACTTTGTATGACTGTAAATGTATCCTGCGTTGAGAACCAGTCCAAACCGAGTTTTCGGCTAAGTGTCAGATTTTTGTTCCTTCAATTTTCTGATTTTAATTTTTTTTGTGGTTGACCATTCATTGATAAAGACTAAAGGCTATACATATAACATTTTGCAATGGAAAAAAGCAGCATGGAACAACTAGTTAAAAATACAGTTTTTTTTATAGCACATCCTAAAGTTTTAACAATTTGCACTTTCAAATTTTTAATTAATAATACATTTTTAGAAGAAATCAGAAAAACCCTAAAATATCATCTAGATAAAGTAAAACGTCTAACGAGGTCGAGGTTACAATTTGTCCTTATAAAAGTAATCCAATTGTTGAATGCTGATCATTTCAGTTTGTCTCTAAGCCGAATTTATTGCATAATTCATTGTCTTACGCTTGACGATCTACCATTAGTGCAGAAATGTTTTCTTATCGCTGATATTATTCATTGTCACAATTCTCAGTGCTCCGCTATGTAAAGGCATATGTTAATTACGAATACTTGTAACTAAACATTGTTTGTCTATAATATTTCAATATTTTAAATAAAATACTTTTTAAAGGATTTTAAACGCGCCTTTAAAAAGTATTTTATTTAAAATGGAAAGTACTCGCGTTAAAACAAACACAAGATTATACAATATTTCAATAGGTAAATTAAAATTGTATGATCTCTTTCTTGTCCTGTTGGTTGTCTAGAAGAAATCGCTTAATAGCGATATGGCCGCCTATTGCTTTTATTTTATTTCTGTGTTCTTATTTCAAGTGCAATAATGTTATTTTCATTTCATTCATTTTTAATACATTGGTTACTCAGAATTATAAATATGATAGTTTGATCCTTAAAAAGCCGATATCCTAATCTTACAAAAATTATATGAAACCTCGTAATTTCTTCTTAACCCCCAATCAGTAAAAAAGTTTATACTGTATTTCTTAAAATGTATCTTTTTGGCTGGACATACAATATTTTAAAACAGTACAAAAGTTTCCCTGAAGGCACAATATCTCCGTTTTAAGTTACGAAATAATGAGTAAGACTTAAGAAGTAGACGTAGACCCGTAAGTTTCACCTTCCCAAAACTTCGATATAATTGGCAATCCTACAAGTAGGGTCAAGTTCCCCTCAACAAGCGGCTCCAGTAATTCTGGTCGTAACCTTTATTAGCTAATTACATTGGTCGAAATTGTGTGAGAATTGCAATTTTATCGCGGTATGCGCGAATTATTGGCGTTCCTGATAGGAATTTGAGGCGGGGTAAATCGGAAATTTATAATAGTTCATAACGATATTTCTAAAGTATTTTCGTATTAGTGGAATATAAATGTATGCATTAATTCGTATATATTTTATTGGAAGGTGGGATAAATTATTCACGATCTAAATCTTGTCTTTTGTCACAAAATTAAAAGAATATATTTTGATTGACATAATTTAAAGTTTTTTTAATTTTATCTAATTTTTCAACCAACCTACTGTTTACTTCTATAGTCCATGTATACATATCTCTTATGATTCCAAATGAGATGTAAACATAAAATAACGTAACATACAAATATGTTTAGATTTTCTGTAAGTTTAACATAAAATTTAAACATGTTTACATGACTGCCTCGTTGGTCTAATGGTCGCATATTTAACTACAGATCGAAGGGTCTCGGGTTCGAATCCCGGATTTTTCTGACAAAAAAAATCTCAGTAACGGCCCCGATTCTGGAAGTTGGTGGTGTTGGAATAACCCCGTGCCTCGGAGAGCACATAAAGCCGTCGGTCCTGCACCTAATCTCTCGCCGATTCTTTATCTCTTCATCTTGTCATCGGGGAGAGTAAAAGAATAGAGAGTGCAACTGTGTTTGCGCGTACACTTGTGCACTATAATATCTCATGCGCAGCTGGCCAGTTTCTGTTTAGATTGGCCGCCATGGTTGAAATCGGTCAAGGGAGCTACTAGGTCCTTAATTTAATAAATACTTACAATGTATAATGATAATTATTTGATTGTAATGACTAGCTTTAAGGGTACTATTGTACAAAGTGAATAAATCAATGAAATAAAATAAATAGTGTTACATAATACGTCATACTTGCACCTAAAAACACGAGTTTTAAATCCCGTCCCAAGATGAAGGAACGCTTAATATATATATAATGTATAATCTTTTGATTTGTGCCCTTCCAGCCCCACCTGACGAAGACCGCGAGGACGACTTCCGCGCGCCATTGTACCGCAGCGTGGAGATAAACGGCATCACGGTGCGCATGAAGTGGTGCGTGACGTGCAAGTTCTACCGGCCGCCGAGGTGCTCGCACTGTTCCGTGTGCAACCACTGTATAGAGGTGACGCGTTTTACTTAAGAGCGTTTAACGATTCCGCGCGCTATTTGACTCAAAAAGGTCTAAATATACCATACACTTTACACACATTTGAGTTAAGACATTCAATATTGTTAAACGACAATATTTCCTTATATTTAAGACATTCAAATGTGTCTAAGATGTAAAGTACATATTGTTATTATTTAAAGTTTAGAACTTGTAAAAGTGCAGTTTTTGAGTCAAATCAATTTTAAAGAGAATGTAGGCATCTTATTACTGGCCTAAATTTTTGACCATTTATAGAATATATAAGGAATTATTTGTGCAATTTATCTGAACAAGGCCAACAATAAGATAACGTTTTGCCCTCGCCTAAAAATTAAATAGGTGTATATGTTCAGATAGACAAAAAGGAAGCGTATTTGTACTAATTATAATACCGTTGTTTTTCAGACATTCGACCACCACTGCCCGTGGGTGAACAACTGCATAGGCCGACGGAATTATAGGTTTTTCTTCTTCTTCCTAATATCGCTGTCGATACACATGCTGAGCATCTTCGGCCTCAGCCTGTACTATATCATGAACAACAACAAGACGCTGACGCAGGTCGAGCCTATAGTGTCGTATCCTTTTTAAAAATAATTATTGGTATGTAAGCCGTTTAGTTAGTGGTAAACGGACATATAAAGATCCTAGGTTATTTTCTTTTTTATGATAAAGCAGGCAAACGGGGCATGCGGTTCACCTGATGTTAAGTGACTGACCGCAGCCCATGAACATCTGCAACATAGGATATTAGATTTATTAGTAGAATAGGAAAAAATTTTGAAGAATATTAGTTGAGTAGGCAATTTGACATATTTGTTAAACGAGTCAAAAAGCAAAAACCGCAAAAAGTCTTTAAATGACCTTGTAGAAACTCAACAGATTTCCTGATATTTCAAAACTAGCTGTACCCCGCGGTTTCACCCGCGTAACTTCTGATTAAATGACAACTCCGGGATTAAAAGTAGCCTATATGTTATTCTGAACCCTTATCTATATGTGTACCAAGTTTCATCATAATCGGTTCAGTAGTTTTTGCCTGAAAGAGTAACAAACATCCATACATCCATACTTACAAACTTTCGCCTTTTTAATAGTAGTAGGATGTGTAATAGCCTGTAAAGTTATTATAAAATTTGTCGAGGCTTAGACGCGCTTCATTAAGATTAAGATTTAGTCATTCGAAGAAGCCATATTAAATTTATGATAGGGGATTATCTCCGTTTATAATCGAGCTTCAGACTCGGAACAATTTGTTTTTAATCCAATTTATTTTATCGAGTGAGTAATATTATTCCTTTTTATTGTTTCCAAAACTATTTCTCAAATAAAATCGATACTAATAATATAAAGCTTAAGAGTTCAAATAAAATCGATACTAATATTATAAAGCTGAAGAGTTTGTTTGAACGCGCTAATCTCAGGAACTACTGGTCCGATTCGAAAAAAATTTTTGTGATTTTTGTGAAATGGGCTATCTCATTTATCGAGGAAGGCTATAGGCTATATTTATTCCCGATATTCCCATGGGAGTGAAGCCCTGGGGCGCTGCTCGTTTAGTAAATTTTATCCTTTTATTTATTTATTTATTAATTTATTGAATTACGATTAAGATTAAGTTTGGAAATGTAGATGGTTAACTTTGATATAATAAACCATGTATAGTATATTAATATTTCATAGTTGTACGTCATACAATAAAATATTGTAAAGTCTATAGTTACTCCTAATATCATTTCGTTTGGGCATAAAAAGTCCTTAGCGAACACTCCCAGAATGGTCATAATGGGCATAATAGCGCTACTGGCGATCCCGATCTTCGGCCTGACCGGCTTCCACATGGTGCTGGTGTCGCGCGGCCGCACCACCAACGAGCAGGTGACGGGCAAGTTCACGGGCGGCTACAACCCCTTCTCCAAGGGCTGCTGGTCCAACTGCTGTTACACCCAGTTCGGACCTCAGTATCCTAGGTGAGTTGACAAGATTCTTAGGAATCGAGCAGGTTTTTGACAAGTTTCTATTCAGAAAAAGACCCCGGAAAAAAACGTTAAACTCTGTGTTTGGGGATATTTAGCAACCCCTTCTCCAAGGGCTGCTGGTCCAACTGCTGTTACACCCAGTTCGGACCTCAGTATCCTAGGTGAGTTACAAGAAAATTTTGAAATTCTTAGAAATTGAGCACGTTAGAAAAAGACCCTGGAAAAAAACGATAAATTCTTGACCGCAATTTGGATATTTGAACCTAAGTCTTCGATAAGTGTTTCTTTATACGCATAATGAGAGGATTTTAGAATTCAACAACCCCTTCTCCAAGGGCTGCTGGTCCAACTGCTGTTACACCCAGTTCGGACATCAGTATCCTAGGTGAGTTGACAAGATATTTAGAAATTGAGCAGGTTTGTGACAAGTTTCTATTCAGAAAAAGACCCCGGAAAAAAACGATAAACTCTTGACTGCAAATTGGGTATTCGAACCTAAATCTTTGGATAAGTATTTCTTTATAAGCATAATGAGAGGATTTTAGAATAGTTTTCTTATAAATTCTGCTGTTATATATTCAACAACCCCATCTCTATGGGTTGCTGGTCCAACTGCTGTTACACCCAGTTCGGACCTCAGTATCCTAGGTGAGTTGACAATGAAAATTCAAATTCTTAAAAATTGAGCAGGTTTTTGACAAGTTTCTATTCAGAAAAAGACCCCGGAAAAAAACGATATACTCTTGACCGCAATTTTGATATTTGAACCTAAGTCTTTGGATAAGTATTTCTTAATATGCATAATGAGAGGATTTTAGAATCGTTTCCTTATAAATTCTGCTGTTATATATTCAACAACCCCATCTCTATGGGTTGCTGGTCCAACTGCTGTTACACCCAGTTCTGACTTCAGTATCCTAGGTGAGTTGACTAGGTTTTTAGAAATTGGGCAGGTTTTTGACAAGTTTCTATTCAGGTAGTGCTATGTTTTATACCCGCCCTCCCTGCAGCCCCGGTGGGGGGCCTCCGGGAGAAGATCGTCGTAGAGCAGTATTGCGGGGGCCCGGAGGCCTGTTTTCCATACTGGCATCCTGGTCTCCTCCCCCAAATTTTCCATCATTAATAATCTCATTATGTATTAAGGGGAGGGCCGTTCCCTTTCATGCCGGCAAGGCATCTGCGACGCTTTGTTGTAGATGTTCACGGGCTGCGGTCAGTCATTTAACATCTGTTTAACAAGTTACCTGCTGTTTCATAAAAAACACTCCGTAAAGTTGAAAAATGAGTTCATGAGCCAATTTGGATACTGATACATAGACTAGTAATTTGCGAAATCAGGTAAAGGATTCCAGGATCTGATGGTAGGAATGGTAAGGATCTTCTAGCAGGCACGAAACACACAAAACACCAATGAAGTGCAGAAATTAAAATCTAAATCTAGTCAATCATGAACGCTCAAAATAAGTTTAGGATGAGATAAATTATAAACATCAAATGTAGAATTCATCAAAATGTTTATACTGTGTTATTATAAGTTATTAATTTTTCGAGTCTTGTTTTAATTTTAATAGTCTTGTCTATACATCAAAATAATACAATGTTTTGTTTATTAGGTTGTGTAAACGACGTATTAATTACGATGCCCACTGAAGTGGATGACAGAATGCTCGAAAAGTTAGTAACTTTTGCCTCTGTATAAATTGATAATTTTAGCACTTATTCTTAGTGATAATGTGTTATTAAATATAGAGTAACAAAGCCGCAAAGTTGCGAGTTATTATGTTGAAGTTAAATTAAAATATTCTTTATTGTACACACCATGGGAATAATTAGTGAAAACATAAGTTTATTAATGCATGTACAATAGACGACCTCCTGGCTACAGAGCTATCTCTACCAGGTAACCGTTATTTTGAAAAAAACAAAATGTTTCATGCATTTAAAAGTATCATGTACCGTCAGTATTTAGCCAGGCAAAATATTTATTTGAATGTTAAAATATTTATAGATATGTGTATAATATATTAATATATCTTTAATTATTTTAATTACTATAACTTCTCTTTTTTTTAATTGTATCTAATATTTGTTAGACTTTGTTTAGTAACCTTAATTGGCTCTTAATGTTGTATTTAGATAATAAGGATTGTTACGTGTAATAATAATTGTATGGTTACAAATAAATAAATAAATTAATTAATATATCTCTAATATTAGACATCATAGGTAGTTGTACTATTAAATATTGTAACTGCTCATAACCATCAAAATAATTTCCCTATTCCAAGTATTGAATTAAAGACTATTTATATAAATAGTGGAAAAAGTGTCAAAAAGTCTTTAATTCAATACTTATAATGCATTTTACACAATACAATCTATCAATTATATTCCCTATTCCAGTCTCGTCCGTCCATCGAAATACATGTACAAGGGTGGGAAGAAGCGTCGCGAGGGCGGCGCGAGTGCGGGCGGCATCGCGACGATCGCGGC